>CM042236.1:17528428-17623428 GCA_023566465.1 Cottus gobio
GTGTGTGTGTGTGTGTGTGTGTGTGTGTGTGTGTGTGTGTGTGACGACTGCAAGCGATTATTTTATTTTATTCAGGTTTTCAAAATAGTGAAACTTTTGGAACACAGAATCGCCGTGACGACGAGTAACAGCCAATCACAGCCGTGAATTGTTCCGTTTTGGCGGCTAACTTTGCTACTTTGTTGCTCTGGTTGAGGGCGACTGCGGCTCGGTGGAGGAGCGGGTCGTCCGTCAGTCGGCATCAGGCGAGACACCCCGCCACCCGTGTGTGAACGGGTGCAGTGCAGCATTAATTTGTATTATTTATGAGATATTGAACAGATGTTCTTATACAGTAAATATATATTACAGTTTGTACTTCAATCGTCCTCCGAAACAGTTTATATTCATAAATAATATCTTCCCCTCCACCGGCGGTTATCACTGAAGCTTTTGATCGTTCAACACCGGCTCAGTTCCTGTTGTTTACTGTGTGATTTGGCTATTTATCATAAACTCAGCATTTCCTGCAGATGTTTTACATTAAACGCCTTCCAGCGGTTTATGATCCCTTCTCCTCCCCCGGAGGGCTTTTATTGTGAAATAATTGCAGGAAGTGGACGTGAGCCAAACGGCGATAACTGCAGTGTGATTTTGATGCTTAGTGGATGTTGTGAGGTGAAGTTTGAGGTTTATTGTTCACTGAATAAGTTGTTGTGCTCTCTGGTGGAAGACCACGATGTTCATCTGGTTGTATAGAAGTCTATGCTTCATGTGTTAAAGCTGCATTCTCTCTCCTGACCACCAGGGGGCGACTCCTCTGGTTGTATAGAAGTATATGCTTCATGTGTTAAAGCTGCATTCTCTCTCCTGACCACCAGGGGGCGACTCCTCTGGTTGTATAGAAGTCTATGCTTCATGTGTTAAAGCTGCATTCTCTCTCCTGACCACCAGGGGGCGACACCTCTGGTTGTATAGAAGCCTATGCTTCATGTGTTAAAGCTGCATTCTCTCTCCTGACCACCAGGGGGTGACTCCTCTGGTTGTATAGAAGTCTATGCTTCATGTGTTAAAGCTGCATTCTCTCTCCTGGCCACCAGGGGGCGACTCCTCTGGTTGTATAGAAGTCTATGCTTCATGTGTTAAAGCTGCATTCTCTCTCCTGGCCACCTATATAAATGACTCTACTTCTCTCTTGATGTATTCCCTCAGTAAACATTGTGTAATAAATGTGTTGGAATACAAAGTATTGGCTTCCCAAAAGTGGAATAACAGTATAAAGTAGCATACAAGTTAAATACTCAAGTACACAGTAAATTGTACTGAAGTGCAGTACTTTCTACTAATGAAAGCTGGTGTGCATGTGTGCGTTTTTGTGTTGTTTTTCGCTCCGTTGCTATTTTTCTGTTTGACTGTTTCCGCTCACACACAGCGGCTGAACTGGTATACAGTCACGTCGCTTTATTCTAAATAAAAACCAAATGTTAGATTTACACACACACACACACGCTGCTGGCTCGACCCACATGAGTGAACGTGCAGCTCTCCAACAACTCCGACTTCTCCGTTTGTGTGTCTTTGTGTGTCTTTGTGTGGGTGTTTGTGCGTTCGGCCCTCTTGGCATCTCGGCTGTAATTAGTGGTTTCGTGGAAACGGGCAGAACGACGTTGGGAAGGTCACGACATTCCCATCGGATCCAGCTGGTGTGAACGCTGCTGGTCGCACACGAGAACTACACAATTTCCTCGAGGGTTCTTTGGTTCCAACGGATCACGAGAGGAACCGATTGGAACCGAGTGGAACCATCGTCTTCTCGGCTGAACGACACCAGAACCGGGTCGGGAGGGAAACAAGTTTTAATTGGTTTTAATATTCGACTCCTGATCCTCCTCCAGAAGTTCAGTTCTCACTTCGGCCAAAAGAACAAAGCGTTCCTGATCAAAGGTAATTTATTCTAATTTAGTCCATATCTTGAAATGTTAGCGTGTGCCGGTACATGCTGCAGGAATCCGCTCCATGTGATTTTATTTTAGGATTCAGTGGTTTCTGTCCGGCTTCTCGGTGATGGAAGAGGATGCTTAGAGCTGACATTAATAACTTCAACAAAAATCTAAAGTATTATTCAATTTGATGTCCGCGTTGAGTAAAACTTTGAAGTCTCAGGACGTCGTTCTAGCTGCATGTGCATGGTCATCATATCTCATGCAGCAGTTTGATATCAGACATAAAGATGTAGATAAGATAAGTTAACTGCAGGCTTTTCAAAATAAACTTCACAGGAAACAACTTGGCTAGCTTCAGGAAAAGATCTCTCTCTCACCTTCTCTTTCTTTCTCTGTCTCATACCTCATGCTCATTCCTTCTCTCTCTCGCCCCACCCTCTCTCTCTCTCTCTCTCTCTCTCTCTCTCTCTCTCTCTCTCTCTCTCTCTCTCTCCCCCCCCCCTTCCCCCTCCTCTCATATATGAATGTGTTGTAGTAAATTCCAGCTCCAGTTCTGAACATCTGTAATCAGTTTATTTTAGTAATGGAAACTGTTTGCTGCCAGAAAACAAACCCAAACGTTTCTTTGTCAGCTTCCCAACTTTCCCTCAGTTTCTCTTCTCTTTTTCATTTCCTCCCTCCTCCTCTCTCCTCCCCCCCTTTTGTTTTCAGGTTATTTACTTTCTTTCCTCATCTCACCTCCCTCGTTGTTTTCCTTCCGTTCAGGGCGACTTAATGAAACTCAGGCGGCTTCGCGCGCTGAGCCGGCAGATTAGAAGTGAAATAAACTATTTGGATGTTTGGTTATTTGTGAGCAGTTTCATGAAAGTCCTGAGAGGCGAAGTCCCGCCCCTTCCTGTGTGGACGGGCCTCATTTCAGAAAAGACAGACAATGATTTTTTTTTGGATACCATTTGAATAATTCAATTTTAAAGTATATATTTTTCCCCAAATATAATCCAATCAAGCAAAAGGGGCGGGACTATTTTAGGAAACAACCCATTCGTGACTAAAAAATATAGAGAACTGAAAATATAAATCATCTCCCTGGATTTGATGTGAGCGTAGAAACTTAGTTTTTATTAATGATGATAAAGGTTTATGACATCAATCAATACTTTTAATGAAGAGTTGGGCCGGACGAGCTGCGATGCGGTTGTTCATAAACTTTTGTGTAAGTAAAAAGCTTCATGGTCATACATATGCATTAAAAACCAAAGGACACATCAGTGACTGTTGATGTAACTTTAAAGTGGATTTATAAATTATATCGATGGATTTGTTCCTCCGGTTAAATTGGAGGCGCCGAGCAGCTGGAATCTGATTTAATTGAACATTTAGTTGAGTTTGAAGGGCGGTCGACATGAAAACAAGAATAATAACAACATAAAATGTGTTAAAAGCCGGTCGGGGTCGTGTTCATGTTGAGTTCAAGGTCCTCGGGATGTTCCAGGTTTTGAGATGAAAGACTCTTTAGCGCCTCTCGAGCGACGCGAGTGGGGGAAGAGCATGTGTGAGACTCCACGGGAGGCAGGCATGCTGTGTGTGTGTGTGTGTGTGTGTGTGTGTGTGTGTGTGTGTGTGTGTGTGTGTGTGTGTGTGTGTGTGTGTGTGTGTGTGTGTGTGTGTGTGTGTGTGTGTGTGTGTGTGTGTGTGTGTGTGTGTGTGTGTGTGTGTGTGTGTGTGTGTGTGTGTGTGTGTGTGTGTGTGTGTGTGTGTGTGTGTGTGTGTGAGCTGCCAAACAGGAGGACGTTAATGCCAACAACACACACACTTCGGGGTTATTTCTCAAGGACGCAGACGCACACACACCTCAGATTGGCCCACTGATTGTGGGTGAATCTGCCTCGTATCAGCATGAGGTTGCACAGACCTCCAACTCGTTATCCAAACAAGCTCCACACCCACATACACCCCCCCATACCACACACACACACCACCACCACCACCAGGAAACTACGCTCAAAGTTGTGTTTTTCTTCCCTTTTCAGCTCCCTAGCAGCCGATTCAAAGCTCTGTTCGTACTTTGCAGGCTACTAGCTAAGAGCTATGAGCTACTAGCTAGGAGCTACTAGCTAGGAGCTATGAGCTACGTGCTAAGAGCTACTAGCTATGAACAACTAGCTAAGAGCTACTAGCTCCGCGCTATGAGCTTCTAGCTACTAGCTATGAGCTTCTAGCTATGAGCTACTAGCTATGAGCTACTAGCTAAGAGCTATGAGCTACTAGCCCACACAAATACGTCCGTGCTCAACACTTTGTGCGTTGTTTTATTCTCTACGAAGCCAGAGGGCGAACAAATTGTAACCGATAAAACGGCATAAACGAACCTCCACAATTCTGATTGTAATTATGTGTAAACTTATATTCCATATTCATAAACTACTTTATTATCTTGTACACACCCTGTAAAGAAAGAAGTCAAGTATTTAAGTGTATTATAAAGAAACAAAGTTGAATATCCTGTACACAAGTAGATCTTTCTAGCTTTGAACGGAGCAGTTTCCAGTCTTTATGCTAAGCTAAGCTAACTGAGAGGGTAGCGATCTTCTTAGATAACTCTTAAGAAAGATAATAAATGTATTTTGGCAAAATGTCAATCCATTCCCTTTAACAACGTGAATCCTTAAAAGCCTCTAAAAGTTCAAATTTAATGGAAAAATAAAGTTCTCAAAAATACTTCTGTGTGACATTTGAAATATTTTGAAGGGATTAAAATGGTTAAATTTCTCTTGTCTGGACAAAATATTGACTGTTCAGCTTTATGAAGAAAAAAATAAATATATATATTGATATCTATCTTCAAAAACCTGTATCTTTCCATTGGTAGTCTGATTTATCCTCCCAGACAGCCACTGTGATAGCTCTCCCAGCGGCTCATGCATTTCCTTCAAATATTTGATGTGCGCCCAACCGCCGTTAATGCCGAAGCTTTGCAGACGGATCGGATCGCAGCAGTCGGGAGTTGTGTCGAGAAAGAAATGTGCAGGACGGGGTGAAGGCATGACGAAAGTGAAAAGGATGGATGAGATAAAGATAGAGAGAGAGGGGAGCTCATGACGGTTTAAAAGGCTGATTCTTCATCGATTAGAAGGCTTCGAGGCCGAGACTGACAGATTGCTGAAATAGCTTTAAATGCCATCTTTTTCATGCCAAAACTCTTCCAAGAATATTGAACCTCCTGACTGGCTCGTCGAGTTTCTTTCTCTTCCGGCTGGAACAGATTGTTCCCAACAATCCTTAAAGGGGTGATTTGAGAAAGGTGGGGTACCTACGAATGTTTGGGGAAACCAAGAGGCTGGTGACCGGTCAACATTATTGGAAACCAACAGCAGAGCACAAGACGCGTTAAAAGACTTTTTCTTCCCAAGTAGGTTTGTTGACTGTCATCTTGGTTTTTAGTTTTTCTTCATCTTGGTTTTTGGCCTTCAGCCATCTTGGTTTTTGGTCGTCGCCATTTTGGTTTTTCGGCCTTCAACCATCTTGGTTTTTAGGCTTCAACCATCTTGGTTTTTAGGCTTCAACCATCTTGGTTTTTAGGCTTCAACCATCTTGGTTTTTAGGCTTCAACCATCTTGGTTTTTAGGCTTCAACCATCTTGGTTTTTAGGCTTCAACCATCTTGGTTTTTAGACTTCAACCATCTTCGTTTTTAGACTTCAACCATCTTCGTTTTTAGACTTCAACCATCTTGGTTTTTGGCCGTCGCCATCTTGGTTTTTCGTCCTCCGCCAACTTGGTTTTTGGTCGTCGCCATCTTGGTTTTTCGTCCTTCGTTATCTTGGTAAAGCATCCCCTGCTTTATGGTCTGTTTGACTCTAAATGAGCATAATGTACTAAATGAACATCATGCTGTATTGAAGAAGACTTGAAACTAGAGATTGAGACATAAACTCATGTTTACAATGTTTACTGAGGGAATACATCAAGAGAGAAGTAGAGTCATTGTCTCATTGACTTCTTGGGACCAAACATCTTTGCTGTGGCTCAGCAGACAGAGCGGGTCGTGACGGGGGCCGGCGGTTCGATGCCCAGCTCCAAGTGGCAACGCGCTGAATGCCTTGTTGCTCCTCGCGGTCCGATCAGCTGCATGCTCGCTGTAGCTTCCATCAACCGTCAAGCACTTTGCATAAAGGCTCTGTACACATGCATCCATTTACATTTTCACCACCTTTTCTTCTCTCTGCTGCTGCAGATTTCTTCCCTCTGAGGTTTAGTGTTGAAGAGGCGTTTGAGTGTCGGTCTGCGTCCCGCGTTTAGGTTATTGTGCGAGCAGTCGGGTGCCATTTGGGCCGTTGTTTACGGGTTTTATTCGACCCTCGCTCATCCTTTTTTGCAATATGTACCTTTTTTCACCACATTTGCTGCCATCTGGTCGACGAGCCCGTTGATGTAACTCCTGGTGAAGTCCCTTTATTGAGAGGAAATTAATGGACTTAATTTGCCTTGATGATACTGTAAATGTGCACTCAAACACAAAAGCATTATACAAATTGGATCAGAGGATTAGAACGCTGCCGGTGCATTATTACATTATTATGTTTTGAGCAGTAGGCGAGGTGTGTGTGTGTGTGTGTGTGTGTGTGTGTGTGTGTGTGTGTGTGTGTGTGTGTGTGTGTGTGTGTGTGTGTGTGTGTGTGTGTGTGTGTGTGTGTGTGTGTGTGTGTGTGTGTGTGTGTGTGTGTGTGTGTGTGTGTGTGTGTGTGTGTGTGTGTGTGAGATTTGCCGGTGTAAAGGCTCTGCTCCGTCACTTCCATTAAACATGCTGTCCTCATTCCTGAGCTCTCCCTTCACCTCTCCTCCCTTCTCTCCGTCTCACTTTTCTTTTCTGCCCTCCGTCTCTTCTTTTTTAGCGATGCTCATCTCTCGCTTGGTTGCCGTTGCTGAGGTGTGGAGACTCTGGCCTGTCTGCCACACACACACACACACACACACTCTTAAACACACACACCTCAGACAGAGCGCTTCGCCACACTGGTCAGGAAATTGGACCCTCAACAGTCTGTATATATTGGAGATGAAATTCCTTTGAAGAGTCTAGACGCCACACACACACACACACACACTGATTTGAAGACCGGAGTCTGTTGCCGCTTGCTGGTTTAACTATAGAGTCTTATCTGCAGAGCCACTATCAGTAGTTTAAAGATCTCTCTCTCTCTCTCTCTCTCTCTCTCTCTCTCTCTCTCTCTCTCTCTCTCTCTCTCTCTCTCTCTCTCTCCTGCCTTTTGTCTTTCTGACAGTCGGTGTCTCTCGCCCATGTGTGCCGCTGACAGATAACGCTTTGACGTTAATTACAAGACATGTCGCCTGTCAGACGGCGTGAGAAGTCGAGCAGAGGAAAAGTCGACTGTTACTGGATCCAACATCGATACTCGTATGGATTGTTCCGACTCCTCGTACCCCGACTTTAAGATAAAGTTTGTGAAGTAAAGGTTTAACACAACTTATTTTAGTAGTTTTATCTTTCTTTGAGTTAAAGCTGCTACGAGGCACGTTCATGTAGTGTTGGTTCTGGTGCCCCCTGTGGACTAAAGTGGTAGTGTTGGTTCTGGTGCCCCCTGTGGACTAAAGTGGTAGTGTTGGTTCTGGTGCCCCCTGTGGACTAAAGTGGTAGTGTTGGTTCTGGTGCCCCCTGTGAACTAAAGGGGTAGTGTTGGTTCTGGTGCCCCCTGTGGACTAAAGTGGTAGTGTTGGTTCTGGTGCCCCCTGTGGACTAAAGTGGTAGTGTTGGTTCTGGTGCCCCCTGTGGACTAAAGTGGTAGTGTTGGTTCTGGTGCCCCCTGTGGACTAAAGTGGTAGTGTTGGTTCTGGTGCCCCCTGTGGACTAAAGTGGTAGTGTTGGTTCTGGTGCCCCCTGTGGACTAAAGTGGTAGTGTTGGTTCTGGTGCCCCCTGTGGACTAAAGTGGTAGTGTTGGTTCTGGTGCCCCCTGTGGACTAAAGTGGTAGTGTTGGTTCTGGTGCCCCCTGTGGACTAAAGTGGTAGTGTTGGTTCTGGTGCCCCCTGTGGACTAAAGTGGTAGTGTTGGTTCTGGTGCCCCCTGTGGACTAGAGTGGTAGTGTTGGTTCTGGTGCCCCCTGTGGACTAAAGTGGTAGTGTTGGTTCTGGTGCCCCCTGTGGACTAGAGTGGTAGTGTTGGTTCTGGTGCCCCCTGTGGACTAAAGTGGTAGTGTCTCTTAGCACCAGGTGGTCTGGTTTTACTGCAGCAGGGTCTGACAGTCAGATCCTCTCAGTCCTGGTCCTGGTTCTCCCTTGACCCCCTTCCCTCCAGCAGGTCCAGCAGTACGTCCCGGGCCTCCAAATATACTGAAATAGTTAATTATTATAAAATAAAACAGTATTTTATTAGTTTTAAAAGTCATCTTTGTCTTTACACTGGATCATACATTTCCCACAATGCAACTCCACACAAAGCTGGTGTTGCTGTTGACATAAAAAGATACAGCAGTGCTGAATGCATCCTGCTGAGTTGGATTGAGGATGACGAGCTGTTTTCCTGCTCGGGGTTGAGCACACATGATGCTGCCGAAACCACGGCAGGCACTCATTTGGTGATTTCAGGTAAAAAGAGACCCACAACAACCTGTCTAGACTTCTTAAATACGGGCCTAACGCACAAAGGGCTGTTGATACTACAGCTACATGAAACCTCAACATCCAGACCTGCAAATTACTAAATCACTGCTCACGGAGGTTTTTATGACGCTGTCGCTGCAAAGAAAGCCGAAGGAAAAACATTTAATCCTCATTAAATTGAAAAGTTTATCACTTTATTCATCGGCCTCCTAAAAACTTGTATCGTTGCGATTTTGGAGCTCGACGAGTCGATGTGATTCCCACAAACCACCAAGTGTGTGTGTCTGTACTCACATCACAAAGTCACAGTGTGGGCGTCTCCGCCCGACAGCCTGACAGACGAGGAGGCCCCCCGGGGTGCTGCACGTGCACACGCACATGCACGTGCACATCTGACATTTCCTTTGTGCCCCTGACTCTGAATGAGAGGAACTGGGATAATCTGTGTTGGATAATACAATAATTGAATATATATAAATATAAAAAAATGGTTTTAATATATATATATATAATTCATTTTTATATATAAATATATATATAAATATTTGTTTTGCTCATTTCTCCTTCACGCAGCTGAGTTCTGAAAAACAAGCATGACATGTGAACCCTAGCGCTCTAATGAACGACGCCTTGAACCCATCATTAGTCGTGTTCGGCAATTTTCTTTCCATCGGTTCTGTTGTTAAAGTGCTCCTAACAGTCTGTTCCAGGTGAAATTATAAAACGTTCCGGTTCAGCACCGTTAGAACTGTAATTTTCTTCCGTAGGAAATTTTCGCAAATTGTCTTCTCGGCTGTTTGCCACCCCGAGCTGGATTTCCCCGTTAACCTTCAGGCGGAGTCGATTTGGGAAATTCCCATTAACCTCCAGAAAGAGCCGTTTGGCGAGTTCCCCATCAACCTCCTCCGGCATTTATCAGACAAACAAAGACGTGTTTTTTTTTATTTCTGGCTCATTTGGAGACTCTTGCAGGATAATTGCTCAAAATTAAGGTCACATGGATTCAACTGAGCCCAACAAGTTTTAAGGAAGTCACAGTGATAGAAATATGAGGCCTTTTCCTGTTGGCGGTGCAAGTAAAGACAAAGGTCAAAGGTCAAGGGTCACGCTGTTTACCCTCAGTTTAAACTGCAGGGAGCAACAAGTGTAAAAAAATTATGGTGGCCAATCACTGCCCATCTTTTGTGACCTCTCGTCTTCAGTCCAGTGCACTTTCTCTCCTCCACACTCTCCTCTCTCACACACACACACACACACACACACACACACATCGTGTGAGAAAAAGGAGTTTTAGTCGAGAACGGAAACATAGTCATCTAAGAAAATGGCCGACAGAAAGATGGTAAAACAGCTGGATTAAAAATGGAAGGAGGGGGAGGGATGCGACCCCCTGTTCAGGGAGTCTGATCTGAAGGCGTGATGATGATTATGATGATGATGATGGGTTCAGGTGCAGCCGGCAGCTCGGCACTTCCTTAATGTCGGGTGGCGTCTCCGTCGGTGTGATTTCCCTCAACGCCGTTCAGCGGTGACACGGTGAGACACGCTTCCCTCGCCGCAGCAAAGCTGCAGTTTGTTTTCCACGAAGGCTTTTGATGCCTTTCAGTGCAGCAGGCGGCTTGTTGTACGTTTAGAGTTTAGAGGTTGTAATGAGCAGCAGGAAGTACTTAAATAGCCTTTACTAAGGTTAAAAATACCAATACGACCATGTTAAAAATACTCTGCAAGGGAAAGTCCTGCCTTTAAAGTCCTTAGAGTACATACATATTATCAGAAACATGTCAAATTGAAAGTACATCCTTTGTGTTGTATTATCATTATTAGTTTAACTAACAAAACTTTGACAAACTCAAAGACTTCTAAAATGTTCGTACAGTCAAAGGAATGTAGAAAACTCTTAATTTTAGCAATACATTCTATTGTATACGTCATATTAATCTCTAAAGTAACTAAAAGCTCAGTAAAGAGTTAAATATTTCCCTCTGAAATTTGATGAAGTATAACGCTCACTAAAGTACCTCAGAATTGTACCACTGGTAGCGAGGGAGCGGCAGCTGCTGCCCAGTTTGAACCGAACTGGAGTCATAATGGTATTTTGAAGTGTATACACGAATGTTAATGTTCGGCAAAGCTCAATATTTGACCATTAAAACTGGATGAGCGGCTCCTGTTGAGTATGCGCTGCAAGTGCTGCCAAGAATGAAAGGCGGCAGGTAACCCTGAAGTTACGAGACACCATCACTTTAGAAGTATAAAACACCACCCTCACATCTTCAGGAGACGAAAACAGGTGGCGAAGTTTTTTTTTATTGAAATTTTTTTTCCAATCAGGCAAAGTCTTGGCCGACTCCACAGCTTGTGATCTCTAGAACCCAGAACGAGCTTAAGTGGGTTGAAGCGTCTCTGACGTTGATTGATACCAGCGGGGAGCTGAATGCAGACCACCGACACCCGGCTCCAAAACAAGATGTCAGCTGTTCGTGGACGTGGTCTGACTGCTAAGAAGAGGGAAGCAGCGAGGTGGGAGGACTCGTAGTAAGAAGAAGAAGAAGTCGACACTCTTAAGGCGGGATTTAACACACAAAAACACTCAAGCTTTTTTAAAAGGGTGAATCTGTGTTCTCGTGTGCCGAATGCAGACCTCCCTTTGATGCTGAAGTAAAAAAAACAAAAAGAGCTGGAGGCCTGAGATTAGGAATTGGACACCTCCAGTCACAGATGATTCATGGAATTAGCCCCACAACCCTCCGGAGCGCTCGGCAGTAAACGGCGGCGGGACGGATGAATGGTTAGCATAATTGTTATCGCAGCTCTTTTGGCTCCGGCGCATCTGCCGCCTTCTTCTTCTTCTTCTTCTTCTTCTTCTTCTTCTTTGGTCTAATTGTTTAGAAACTGCAAAGTTAGAGGTCTCAGAAGAGCGGCGCTTCGATCCGGAGCTGCAGCAGGTGACTAAATTACAGCAGTGCACACTCTTTTCTCCGTAAAGTCTGATGCTTCTGGGTAATCTTTTTCCTACAAAAGCAGTGATTCACTGAAGCTTAAAATGTCAAATAAATTACCGGCAGAGGGACGATGGACTTCTTCTGTGGTTCTGTTCTGCGGCTGATCCCTACGCAGGCTTTCTCTGGAGTAAAATCAAATGTTTAAGGACACTAAGTTGTGTGTGTTCAGGCATGCATGGTAGAGGGAAAAAAAGACATAAATTAAATGCACTGTTTTACGGGCAGGGTTCAACTTTCTGCAGTAAAAAAATAAACTTTGAACACAAGATGACGGGAATAATAAATCATGAATGGAAAAATGTAAACATCGGGAAGCGATACTCTATGGGTCTTTTGGGGGCAGTATTACTTCTTGAATGGCGGGTCGGGGGTTCAAATTCCACTTCACGTTAGATCTCCAGATACATAATCTTAATTTCATTTGAATTATTAGTCCTTTTTTTAAAATAATCCTATCGTTCGCCTGCTCGTCAGAACCGTCACTGTCAGACGAAAAGCAAGATATTTTTCTCAGGAGGTGGTGGAGACCAAAACTGTAGAGAATATTGAACAGGACTAGACATTACTGCTAATGTAGGGTTGCAACTAGTTATTATTGACATTAATGATATAATCCAACATTGATTTTGTAGATGAAACCCCTAATTGAGTCTATAACACATCGGAAATAATGAAGATTGTCCATCGTCCTCAAACGGTCCAAAGATGGAATTGCATTTTCAAAATGAAACATTGACTATTAAGTAACTTTAAAAAACAAAATCCCAAACTGCAACATTGTTGCTTCATATCGTATCGACTCTCAAGTAGTTGCTGCAACAATGTTGCGTTAAAAGCTTGTTCTGCTGCCTCCAAGTGGGCCAAAAAAAACTACTAAATAACAAATAAAACTAACTTTTGTTAACACATCTTATCAGAATCGGTCATGAGAAGCATCTCTAATTTGAATTAAAACAACAGTACGATTCAATAAATTGTCATTCTTCTTCCACCGACTGAAATCAATCTTTTTGTTTGTCTGACGGTACTTAAATGCATCTCTCAAAGTAATAAAGGGCCCGATGTGGCGGACCAGCAGCAGCGCTCGGTTCTTCTGCAATGCTGTGACTAACGACCTGGATGTATTCGCCCCGTGGCTCCTGCAGTGCTCGAGGCCCTCAAACCAAGTTGGATGTGCACCGTCCGGCTCTTCTGTGACTAAAGGGGCCAAATTATTTATGACTTCAGGGAGCTTCTGGACAGTCCAGTGGGGGTTTGATCAGAGAACTGCTTGAAATGAGTGTCGAAAGCCGAAGATCTCATCGCAGAGGCCGGCCGCTATTGATCAGCCACCCCATCTTCCTCAGCAGATATATTGTGCTCATTTTTCTGCTATGTGGGCCGGTAGAAATCTTTGTTATTGCCCCCCCTTATAATATAGATGACGAGCATGAATGAAATATGACTCTGTCTCGCTGTAAGCTGCTCATTCGTAAGATATGAAAAGCAGAGCTGCAGAATTTGAGTTCCCTCAGTATTTCTGACTATTTTGATAATTTAATGAACAATTTAGTTGTTTTTTTTGCTGGTTCCTGCTTCTTAAACGTGAGGCTTTGATAGTCGTAGTTGACGAGAGTAAAGTGAATATCTTTGGTTGTTTTGAAATGTGTTTTTCATATTTGAAGACGTCCCCTTTGGCGGTGGGAACGCAGTACCTCTGCCAAGTTCTGTTCACAGTTTGGTTTCATTAACAGGATCGGGAGTGAACGCCGTCAATCCACAATTACATCAACGGCTCTATTTGGCCATAAGGAACCTTTTTGTGGTTTCAGGCCTTCAAGAACATGAACATGTGAGAGGAAGGACCTTAAACGTCCATGTTTAATACTTAAAATATATATGAACCCAAAAGTACCTTCATCAAAAGTACCTTCATCTAAAGTACCTTCATCTAAAGTATCTTCATCAAAAGTACCTTCATCTAAAGTATCTTCATCTAAAGTACCTTCATCTAAAGTACCTTCATCTAAAGTACCTTCATCTAAAGTACCTTCATTTAAAGTACCTTCATTTAAAGTACCTTCATTTAAAGCACCTTCATCAAAAGTACCTTCATCAAAAGTACCTTCATTTAAAGTACCTTCATTTAAAGTATCTTTATCAAAAGTACCTTCATTTAAAGTACCTTCATTTAAAGTACCTTCATTTAAAGTACCTTCATCAAAAGTACCTTCATCAAAAGTACCTTCATCAAAAGTACCTTCATCTAAAGTACCTTCATTTAAAGTACCTTCATTTAAAGTACCTTCATTTAAAGTACCTTCATTTAAAGTACCTTCATTTAAAGTACCTTCATTTAAAGTACCTTTATCAAAAGTACCTTTATCAAAAGTACCTTTATCAAAAGTACCTTTATCAAAAGTACCTTTATCAAAAGTACCTTCATCTAAAGTACCTTCATCAAAAGTACCTTCATCAAAAGCTCGAGTCCCCCTTAAGAGACGTAGCGTATTGATCGGTTCTGATCCGCTCCCCAAACGGAGGCTTTAATATTCGGGACCCGTTTGTTCTGAAAAATCAGTCGCGCACATTTCAGCTAATGAAGATCAGTCGCGTCAAACTGGGATTTATCAAGCTGGATGTTAACTTCAGTCGGAGGGAGGAGAAGTAATGGATCTCAGGGTGGCAGTCGAGAAGATTGATTTAAGAACAGGTAGCGCACAAAAGAGGGATTCATGGATATTAATATTTATTCTAACCTCTCCCGGTACCAGATTGTGTAATCAGCTCCAAATGGACTCCTCGCTCATTAGCGGCTCTCTCTCGGTGCTCCTGATAGACCCAGAGATTGATTATTCGATATTAAAAAATCTTTGGCAGACGTTGGAGGGATATGGTTTAAAACAAAAGCTAAAGGTAGACTGACGAACTCGAGAGACGGATTGAGTAGCTGAGGTGTTCTGCTCGCGAGTAGCCGGCAGTCTAATGAGTCTGGACGGCTGGAGGGAAGCCGAGGTTCGGAAGAGACGGAGAGGATTTAATAAGACCACCAACGGAGGGACGGGGGATGAAGAGCTGGAGGATGGGACTCTGTTTCACCCCCTGAACCTCATTATGGAAGAAGGCTACGCTTCTGATTGCTTCACTGCATATGTATTCAGTTTTCCCATACATGCAGGTGTGTGTGTGTGTGTGTGTGTGTGTGTGTGTGTGTGTGTGTGTGTGTGTGTGTGTGTGTGTGTGTGTGTGTGTGTGTGTGTGTGTGTGTGTGTGTGTGTGTGTGTGTGTGTGTGTGTGTGTGTGTGTGTGTGTGTGTGTGTGTGTGTGTGTGTGTGTGTGTGTGTGTGTGTGTGTGTCTGTGTGTGTGTGTGTGTCTGTGTCTGTGTCTGTGTCTGTGTCTGTGTCTGTGTGTCTCTCTCTCTGTGTGCAGAACCAAACCTGTTACTGCAGATCAGTTCTGGTTGGTTCTCCGATGTGTAGTTTCATGAAAACAAATGAGTCACCAGCCCACATCGGAGCCAGAAAAACAATCTTCTCAAGTGAATGAGTCTCTTTTGGCTTTTGAAACGTTTCCTCCCTCATGGGGGTGTAGGGGCATCCCTACTGTACTGACTGGGAAGGTGCACTCAGTAGAGTGTGTATACGTATGGGGGTGAATGCAGGCAATCGACTGGAAATCGCTGTCCGAGGCCTCGAGTTCGGCGATTTCGCCCGTCGCCATCTTGGATTACGGCCGTCGGCGTGTTGGGTTTTGATTTTGCAGCAAACGAACAGAAATGACCGTGTTCGGCTCTGGTAGAGACCTGTCAATCACAGTAAGCCCCGCCCTAGAGCACACTCCGCTTTATGCTCTACTCTAAACTGGACAGCCATGTATTTCCTCAACAGTCCCCAAACCCAGATGGGTATAATTTAAAAGAAAAGCATCACAGGCGAACATTTGAGAAGCTGGAAACCAATCGATCAGCTCCCAACAGGATCAATCTTCGGTTGGTTGTGTTGCGTCTCTAAACATCGTAGTCGCTTCCTAACATGAGCAGTGAGATGTTCAACAAAACTAACACTTCTTTAGTTCAAATCTTTCAGGCTCCGACACTTTCTACTTCCTCTTCCCCAGACGATACCGCCGGTTCACCTTTTGACCCTCGTCCTCAACCAGTTCGTGTTCGGGGTTAAAGGTCACGCCCCCAGACGCCCCCCGGGCTCTGCTCAGTTCCCCTGTTCCGGATGATGCTCGTACAAGAGTCCCCTTGTGAGCATGAGTCTGAGTCACAAAGCCAGAGTCAGGCGGTGTTTCAGAGCATCATGAGCGATGTTGGTGAGCTCATCCCTGCGCTCACGACATCTCACTGGGTTTCTGTTGTTTTACTGACGTTTAAGAGGGAATATGAAATAAAAACAAGCTTAAAATAATTATGTAACAAGCAAAAGCAAACTTCTCAAATGTTTCCAGGATGAAAATTGGCAGAAATAAGCCTCACTGTAGATTATTTTACATTCACTGTCCTGCTGCCACACACACTGTAGAGCAACAAAAGTTTGTATTAATCCGCTGCTGAAAATAGTCCCCAACACATGCACTATTTACACCGTATGAACGTTTTATGAGATTTGTTTGGCAATTAGAAAAATAAACCGCTGATATTTATTCACTGCATCGGAAAGTTAAGTCAATCTAAAGAGTCATTTTATAATGAAAACGTGATTCTGCTGACGGATTATGAATCACAATATTAACGCAGGGAGTTAAGCTGCTGTGTCAACGGCCACGTGTTTGCTGTGAATCTCGTGCACGTGAAGTTTGTTCAGGGCGGCTGACTTCCCGCTCTCGTTTCCCAGCCCGGTTTCTTCTTCTGGGGTTGCAGTCCTGGCCGTGCACAGTGCACGTGAAGGGAAAGCCCCGCGGGCTCAGAGGAATACTGCATGTGTGAGGCAGCAGAGTTAATGAAGAACAGACGCTCCACCGCTGCAGAGGACCGGCGACCTCTGCAGGAAACCTCCTCCGGAGAGTCTTTCGTGACACGGGGAGTTTGTCTTGGCTGCAGCGGTGAAGCTGTTTGAAATTAGCAGGATTTTAAAAGACCGTTCACTTTTTTAAAAGTACAAGTTAGCTGCTTAGATCTGGCAACGTGGGAACGTCACTAATAATTAGCATAATTGACATTTATTGTGCTAGCGTATCGTCTATGGTAACGATAATGGAAAATGTTTAATTATTACCAACTTCCATTCGTTAATTGGCTTTGCAAAGTTTAGCTATGAAATCATAGAACCTTTTAGTAGTTTCTTGCTATATTCAAATTGTTTTGGGTATTTTATATTGTATAAATGTAGTTCCAGGTGTCATTTGCAGTCCAGGTCCACCTGCTGTATTTACCTCCTCCTCTGAGGATTTGTGCCTTAAGGTATATAAACCTATAAATATATATTGTATATTCCTTTCTGTTTCCATTCGTAGCTCCTCACCTCCGCTCACCTGCAGCCTTCTTGCTCAGACTTTATCGGCTTTCTGTCCGAGGGATTCCAGGATTTGCTTCTTGACTTGATGCTACAACGCCGCCCACGTCAGGATCGGATGCTTCATAAAGAAATGTTCAGCGGCGTTGGTCTGTTTCTCTGACAACGCTTCTTATTACTACTCCAACATTTCTGCTTTCATGTGTTCAAAGAGAGTCGTCTTTGTACGTCGACGTCCGGGTTTCTCCCCTCGGGATGCGACTCGGGTTAATTTTTATGTCGGCAACACGTAGAAAAGAATAAAAGTCTTTGCTTTCAACGTCGGTTTGCCAGTGGCGAACACGGGGGAGGAATGTTCAGTGGCATGTTGATTTGCTTTCTTTATCATCAAAGAAAAGAAGCTCTTCCAGGAGTTTGCAATTGATCTGGAGTGGGTTACTACTGTTCTGCTCTGTGGAAACTAATCAAACTGGGCTTCTTATTGATTTGGAAGTCTTTTGGTCTCTTTTCTTTAAAGGCTGCACCGAGACTTTTAAAGAATGTGTTCATTATGCATCCGGAGTCGGGAAGAGGTCCGAGCGCTCCATGATAACGATGTCATACTTTTATAATGAGTCATAGAAGGTTAATGACGGAGAGAGAAAGTTTGTTTATTGTTCGGTTTCATGATCGAATATGTTAAACATGGAGATGCTGCTTCACGGAGCGATAATAAACCTCCAGAAGAACCATCGTCTATTTATTATTCCGTTTTTTTAGCTTTTATTTTTAGCTTTAGAGATGAAATATCTCCACAACTATCCGATGGATTGCCATTACATTTGGAGTTTGGTTCAGACATCTATGTCGCTATGGATCGTCATACCTTTGATGATCGTCTGACTTTTCCTTGACCGGCAGCACGAAGAACAACCCTCGAACCGAACCGAAGAACGATGGCCTTTTCCAACTGAAATCCCAAAACGTTCTTTCGGTGCGTGATCGCGGCGTTTATTAATTTAGTCCTATTTTCTTAAAAGTAGTCGGGAAGGCTTTTGCGACCATTTCTTTGGAGCGATGAGACATTTATTGTTTTTCCATTTTGTTCAAAAACGGCAAACAACTGCCACATTTAGCTTCTTTCGTTTACGACGTCTCCTGGGACGATGTGAACGTCACGGTTTCTTTCATTGGCGGACCGCTCAGCAACGTGAAACTTCTTGTGTTAAAGGTCCTGTGACTGCGGTGTGGCCTGGTCACCGTGGATCGGAGGGTTCACGGTGCAGGAAATGGTCTCCGTGTCCCTGATTTGTCTCGCTGTTGCATCAAACTGTGTTTACTGACATCAGAGGGCCGTGTGAACCCTCCACTAACCTTCAAGAACTCATTAAAGTCAGAACACAAAGCGCATTAATGTCAGAAAGATTAAATGGTGAGAGATGGGCGCTAAATTCTGACATCTGAAAGGGTGTCTGAGTAAATAAATAAAATATGGCCCGTCAAATTTAAATGATTGGATCAGATTTAAAGGCTGGATCTTTTTTTTCTTTCGGATTTGGTTTACAGGGTTGAAAAGACTGACTTTTCTCGACTTTCTTCAAGTTCGCCGCCGGGTGAAGCTCCACTGAATAGTCGATCCCTCCTCATGGCCACAGAGGACTGCTGATCAATGCTGTGGTATTTAGAGCAGGGTTTTTGTAAACTGTGGCTTTCGTGTGAGATAAATCCAGAGCGTAGCGTGCCAGAAGTTTCTTATCAAGACTTTGCTCGTTAAAGGGGAGTTTAGATTTTAAAACCTCTTTCTGACAGACTGTTGTTTGTATCAGCTGCGTCTTCTCGTATTAGTCAAACGAGGCAAAAATAACAAAACCAGGACTTCAAAATGTTCCAGACAAGCTCATGATATCACAAGGTGACTGTTGTGTTTGTCGTTGGGTTTTTGAGTGACTATCGCTCAAAAAGTGCTTCGCATTAAACAAAAATCTGCCTGTGCATTTTAGTTTATCCTGACGAGACAAATTGTGTGAGTCACTGCAGACGGTCAGCAGAAAGCCTCTATTTATAGGTTTCTCATTTCCTGTACGAATGCCTAAGAAAGACTTCTGTCAATGACATCATATACAGTCACATACAATGTTTTATGTGTATGTGTATTGGTTCTGGCTTTATTTTTTTACATTACATTATTATTACATTACATTTAGCTGACGCTTTTATCCAAAGTGACTTACATGATATACAGTAGACCGTAGACACAGCAACGGTGAGCAATGAGGGTTAAGTGTCTTGCTCAAGGACACAACGACACGGACTGCCGGAGCCGGGGATCGAACCACTGCTAACCACTGAGCCACAGTCGCCCCGCCCCGACTATTTTAGCAGTATCAACACCTACAGTGTGTGTGTGGTCGACATTTTAGTTTTTATTAAGGTTAGATGCGTCTTTATTGATCTCAGTGTGGACATGCGATAATAAATAAATGTAGTATATAGAGAACACA
The DNA here is from genome assembly GCA_023566465.1 of Cottus gobio. NCBI lineage: Eukaryota > Metazoa > Chordata > Actinopteri > Perciformes > Cottidae > Cottus > Cottus gobio. The sequence goes on from CM042236.1 coordinate 17,547,885, forward strand.
TATAGAATAAAAGTAGTAACTATACAACAGCAATTGAACTCAACATTTCCAGACAAGCATTACCGAGTACAAAGTACAAACTAAAGTATTACTGGTTCTACTGTGGTACAAATACAACATATTCTTTCCCCCTTTGAAAAGGTTCGGGGCAGATTTCCCAGGAGTGTTAATAACCCCTCTAAGCATAAACTTGTTAGACGTTTTCAGCGTCATAGAAAATCAATAGCACCTTGTGGAAAGTTCTGGAGCAGGTAATTACATCTGCTTGCTGCCCATACACTCTTCATGAGAACATGAGCCCTCATGACTGATACGCCAGGAAAGGTCGTGAGGCCGCATTACGTTCTCTTAACGGCAGTAATCTTCCTGCCCTCCTCATGTGTCAAAGAACTCCACCGCCGGACGTCGAATGCACAAACACTCGTCTGTGTCCGTCTGACTGAGCACATTGTCCTGCAGAAAGGAACCCGGGTTGGGTGGCTGGCTGGTAGGAACCCACAGTAGTAATGTTGAGTTTAGCCAGCTATATACATGTGGCTTCTTCCTGTGTGAAGATGTGAAGCAGAAGATGTAAACCCTATTGGGCCACAAAGCAATCCAGTAGACAACAATGGAATTTGGCCAGAAAGGGTATATCACACTAATAAACCTTTTCCTTTTAAATTTATTCAAACTATGGCTGCAAGTAATCATTTTTATTATGAAGTCAGTAAATCTGAGGTGATGTCTTCAAATGTTTAAGTGTTTTGTCTGAACCCAAACTTTATTTTACCGGCAATATAAAACTGCCTATGAGCCTATTAGCAAAATTTTTTCTCCCTTTCTTCAATATTCTAGCATATTAGCAACATTTTGTATTGATTTCTTCAATATTTTAGCTTATTAGCAACATATTTTCTCCATTTCTTCAATATTCTAGCTTATTAGCAACATCCTTTCTCCATTTCTTCAATAGTTTAGCCTATTAGCAATATTTTTTATCCATTTCTTCAATAGTTTAGCCTATTAGCAACATTTTGTTTCCATTTCTTCAATAGTTTAGCCTATTAACAACAATTTCTCTCAATTTCTTCAATATTTTAGCTTATTAGCAACATTTTGTATCAATTTCTTCAATAGTTTAGCTTATTAGCAACATTTTGTATCCATTTCTTCAATAGTTTAGCTTATTAGCAACATCTCAAAGGTCAGCAATACAATTGGACCCACACCCTGCAACACAACAACATGGAATTTTCTATGTTTAACTTCTTACTCCGAGGTGATTCATGTTTACTTGGTTTTGCCTCCGGCTCCCATCATGACGTAATCCTGGTTTAAGTGTCTATTAGTGCAGCTTCTTGGTTGTAAACCTGCTGTACGGCCAGGAAACCAAGACAAGGAGCTGAGAGCAGCGTTGTTGATGATGCTCTGCACAGAGCAACCCCTTTCACATTGCACAATTGATCTATTGTTTGAATAAAAACATTGGTGAAAGCTTTATATTTTGTTATAAAGCTCTGGTTTCCTCACAGCATTGCAACAGAGCGGCCATTGATTTAATGACGCCGTGTGCTGCCGGTGGCCTCCGGCTCAGTCCATGCGGTCCCAATATCCTGGGTCCTGATACCATCCTGGTATCTGTGTTGCATATCATTTGTCTTCCTCTTCATATTTCCCCTGTGCTCTCCACCCTCGACGATCTGAAAGATCACAGCAAAGAAACACTGGCTACAGTTAACAAGACAATATTACTGCTGTTTCCAGGCTTCGTTGCAATTTCTGGTTGCTTTTGGAGACTTTTGACTTCAAGCATGAACATGCATTATATTGCACATAAAACATTGAAAGTATGCACAAACAAACTGAGAGGCGGTGCTCGACCTTGAGAGTAAGATATACAAACTGTCGTCAGATAACCGAAAAGTGAGAAAGAAAGTTGGAGAGTCGGATTATGCAGAATATCATCGTCGGTATTTAAACGTTACGCGACAGCTGGCTGCAGATCAGTACGTCTGGCAGGGTGCACGTCATGAAGTGTGTGTGTGTGTGTGTGTGTGTGTGTGTGTGTGTGTGTGTGTGTGTGTGTGTGGTGGTTTGGTTTTTGCTGAACCAGGATGAGCTGCTGCTCTCAGGGCTCTTCAAAGGCCTCCCATAAAACCTCTGGATCTTAATCGGATGCTGTTCAGACTCCACATTGTAATTACGTCCCAACACATTTCTGTCTGCATGCTCCTACGAGTGTGTGTGTGTGTGTGTGTGTGTGTGTGTGTGTGTGTGTGTGTGTGTGTGTGTGTGTGTGTGTGTGTGTGTGTGTGTGTGTGTGTGTGTGTGTGTGTGTGTGTGTGTGTGTGTGTGTGTGTGTGTGTGTGTGTGTGTGTGTGTGTGTGTGGCGTGTGGCGTGTGTGTGTCCGAAGGGTGGTCGTTTTCTGTTGTGTGCAGTCGATGTCTCTTTGGGAGGTTTAAGCTGCATGTTATATCACGTTAACATTGTGTTTGGGCTATTGATGTTTGTGTGTGATGTTTGTATGATATTTGCACAGATGTGTCTCTCTGTGTGTGTGTGTGTGTGTGTGTGTGTGCATGTGTGCCTCTTATCTTTTCCACGCTCTTCTCACCAAGTTTCTTTGGTCTAAATTGGATGTGAAAGGAAATCCCATGTCTGCAAGGCTTCCACTGCAGGCACAGACGTGTGTGTGTGTGTGTGTGTGTGTGTGTGTGTGTGTGTGTGTGTGTGTGTGTGTGTGTGTGTGTGTGTGTGTGTGTGTGTGTGTGTGTGTGTGTGTGTGTGTGTGTGTGTGTGTGTGTGTGTGTGTGTGTGTGTGTGTGTGTGTGTGTGTGTGTGTGTGTGTGTGTGTGTGTGTGTGTGTGTGTGTGTGTGTGTGTGTGTCAGCCACAGTGGATTAACCACAGAGTCTTAGCTGTAACACTGGGGCTGTGAAGGAGAGATTTTCAGGGAGAAACAAGAGCGCCCGGTCCAGATAGTCGATGGAGGACGAGGGTTAGAGATTAAAACAAAGCTTTTCATTCGAAAACAACATATTTGGCTTAATGATAAATAAGTTACCAGAGTTGTTAATTAATCCTCAATTCAGAAGCTTTGATTACAACCTCAGAGTGTGTTTTATGTGTCTGCATAATGTGTCTTGAGATACGGTTGATCCCTTTTGGAAATGTTGAGCAGAACAGCTTGTTGCTTGTTGCTTTTTAATTCAACACCGCCGGCCGCTGATTTCAACTTACTGTTCAAGGAAACTTTAATTCTTTAGAGCAGAACACAAGCCGCTGCAGTAAATCAGCCACTGGAGCGCGGAGTTGTTTCACCACGTCGTGGAGTGTTGGGAACAAAGGGATTAGCAGCCGAGAGCTGGATTACGGAGTCTGAGAGGTCTCCATGGACGTCGTGACCAGGTCTGCAAAGAAACGATTGTTTTTATAGTTTGTGTCCTTGTGGCGGTTCATGTGGCCGAAAAGAACCCGGACCGCCGAACCAGGAGACCGCTGTTCGATCCCCAAGGGAAGCAAGAAGGCCACTTTGATTTATTTGTCGTAACTTGCGTAATTCAGTATATGGCATCTCTGTGGTTCCTTTAAACCAAACAACGATCTTTTCTTAAACCTAACTAAGTGTTCCACGATTTCTTCCTGAACCTAACTAAGTATTATACGATCTATTCCTAAACCTAAAGATAACTATTTCACGATCTTTTCCAAAACCTAAAGTTAAATATTTCACGATCTTTTCCAAAACCTAAAGTTAACTATTTGACGATCTTTTCCAAAACCTAAAGTTAAATATTTCACGATCTTTTCCAAAACCTAAAGTTAACTATTTGACGATCTTTTCCAAAACCTAAAGTTAAATATTTCACGATCTTTTCCAAAACCTAAAGTTAACTATTTGACGATCTTTTCCAAAACCTAAAGTTAAATATTTCACGATCTTTTCCAAAACCTAAAGTTAACTATTTGACCATCTTTTCCAAAACCTAAAGTTAACTATTTCACGATCTTTTCCCAATGCAAATGAGTATTTTAGAGTATACAAAAAGAGAAAAGGACGTAACTTTTCCTGCAGGATTTGCCACCAGAGTTCCTTCTCATCTCGAGTTCGTGGTTCTGCCTCCTCCATGTCTGCCCAAATGGATATATGCTACTCAGCACCGGTACCTTACTTTACTTCTAGATTTAAAATGTCTTCATAATAAACGGTTTTTCTTGCATCGAATTTGTTCTCTCTGGTGGAGAAATGTGACAGTTTCCAAAACAGCTGCCATGATTTTGCAGTTGAAAAATGTCAGAGCACAGAGCGGTGACAGCTTGAGGAGAAAGATATTCATCCAGTTGGTGCCAAAAGAGTTCAATGCTGACATTTGAGTGCAAAAAGAAACTGTCCATCATCCATTGCACTGCTTACTCAGAAAGGACGTCTGTCACCTGCCATATTCATGGAGCGTCTTGCCAAAACCTCAGTTAAAGAAAAATAAGTTAAATTTAGGGCCTGGCACTGGAAGGCAACTTATCAGGCATGCTGGAGTCATAGACTGTCTAGAAGAAGTGGACGTAGGGGAAGCTTTGAGGTCTGCGTTTTGGCCGTCGCCATCTTGGATCTTTGCATGCAGCAATCTCCGGTTCTGTGAAGTCAATGCAGAAGTGCCTTAAAGCTGCATTCTCTATACTGACAAGCAGGGGATGACTCCTCTGGTTATATAGAAGTCTATTCTTCATATGTTAAAGCTGCATTCTCTCTACTGACCACCAGGGGGCAACTCCTCTGGTTGTATAGAAGTCTATGCTTCATGTGTTAAAGCTGCATTCTCTCTCCTGACCACCAGGGGGCGACTCCTCTGGTTGTATAGAAGTCTATGCTTCATGTGTTAAAGCTGCATTCTCTCTCCTGACCACCAGGGGGCGACTCCTCTGGTTGTATAGAAGTCTATGCTTCATGTGTTAAAGCTGCACTCTCTCTCCTGACCACCAGGGGGCAACTCCTCTGGTTGTATAGAAGTCTATGCTTCATGTGTTAAAGCTGCATTCTCTCTTCTGACCACCAGTGGGCGACTCCTCTGGTTGTATAGAAGTCTATATAAATGACTCTACTTCTCTCTTGATGTATTCCCTCAGTAAACATTGTAAACATGAGTTTATGTCTCAATCTCTAGTTTCAAGTCTTCTTCAATACAGCATGATGTTCATTTAGTACATTATGCTCATTTAGAGTCAAACAGACCATAAAGCAGGGGACGCTTTAGGGGGCGGGGCTACGAGGTGATTGACAGGTTCACTTTCTTTTAGAGCCAGGCTCAAACCTGTCAACACATAACCAGTCCAACCAGTTTACTGGCAACACAGATGGTTACGTAACAGTATCATCCACGTTCAAGCACTAGCTAAGCAGCCAGTGTTGTTTCTCACTGTTTCATCATTAATTGCGCTCTGGGAAGCGTCTCCTACCTCAACCTGGCAGCCGCTCGCCGCCTCCGACGGTTCGAGGCTGCGGCTCCACGCGAGTCATTAAAAAGGAGAAGGAGGCTCAGCTCGCTGTGCTCTCATTGCTGGCATTTCTCAGATAAGAAGCAGCCAGCAAAAACTGATTTACAAGGCTCCTCGTGTGTGTGTGTGTGTGTGTGTGTGTGTGTGTGTGTGTGTGTGTGTGTGTGTGTGTGTGTGTGTGTGTGTGTGTGTGTGTGTGTGTGTGTGTGTGTGTGTGTGTGTGTGTGTGTGTGTGTGTGTGTGTGTGTGTGTGTGTGTGTGTGTGTGTGTGTGTGTGTGTGTGTGTGTGTGTGTGTGAGACTCAAAGTGTAATAAACTACCATGAAATACTTTGCCGGCAAAAGCACATCAACCTGCAAATCACATCACAGCTTTCAACGCTCGCTCTCCGTCTGTCATAAAGCAGAGTGTGTGTGTGTTTACAGTATATTCAGCTTTCAGTTTGCAACATGTTGAACCTAAATCTTTTTCCCTTCATTTTTTGTATTTATTTCCCTCCCGAGGTGCGTGTAATGCTTCTTCTCCGGTGTTCTTTAACTCTACATGTTTACTTCTCTTCTCAGCGCCGTCGTCATCCGATACTCCGTCGATATTACGGGGGAGGGGAATTCCAAGAATGCGGGCGTTAACGGCTTCTTTTATTGGATTTCCAGCCACCGGGGCTTTTCTGGATACATTCTGGTGTGCAGCAGGGTAACGTAACACCTCTTCTGGGTGAAAGTCTCAACTCTTGACCACACCCCAACAGTGATGTCATAGTGCGCTGGCCACACCCTGAGTGCCCGTCGACGTCACAAAGTCCCGCCCCTTCCAGTGGCATGGTCCCTTATTTCGGGAAAAATGAAATATGTACATCAGACAATTTTTTTTATCCTGTTTGAATTGTGCCATAAATTACACAAATGTTTTTGATAATTCTACATGTTAAGTCTCAACTGTTATAACTTGTCATATGTGTAGTTTGACATAAAAATTATTAAAACATATTCGTACTTATTTTTTTACCAAAATAAGGTCCTTCGGGGGACTTTGTTGGTTGGTGTGTTTTTTGACAGCGAAGAGAGGAGAAATGTACCGTTCAGTTTTATTTTGAAGGAAAATATCTTTAATGTAAAAAAAAAAGGCCTCTTTTAAACTGTCATTTTGAAGTTGAGTTCTTGTCGTTGCTCCAAACTAAGAGTTTAATCTAGTTCAAACCCTCCGCCGACCATTTTAAACAAACCGATACTTCAAAGCTTCAAACGAGCGGCAGGAACATTGAAGAAACGTTATTATGTTGCTCTTTTATGGTCTCATTTCCTCAGATGTTTCGTCAGCTGTTGCGTGTTTTGCTTGTCAGTTTTTTGAATACTGTACAATTTAGACAATTTTTTGGAGGCATTAAAAACGGTCTAAATTTCTAGTTTCCCTCTCACCGTTGGGTTCAGTTTAAACTCATCTTTCATGACAATAAAGATCTATAAGATGTAATCACTCTGTCATCCTGCCCTACGTTATGTAGACTATTTAACAAAGGAGAGAAATTACTGTCACAGCGACTAAATCTTTCTGATTTATTTGAAAAATGTTCTCTTTTTGGGAAAATGCATGGAAGAGGGTTACCTTAATAATAAGAGATGCACTGATGCGATAAACATGAACATGAGTTTATTAAATCCCAAGGACGCTCTGTGCCGCTGTACTAAGGTTGTGTTCACTGCCGGATGGATTCGGGAGGCAGATGGTTGGATGGATTCATAATGTCCAGCTAATTAAAGAGACGTGTTGAGACGCTTCAGAACTGACCTCCAACCCTTTTCTTTTCTTTTGATGAGTCACTCGACTTTGTAAAAGAGGAACACAATGTTCCGGAAAGGTAACTAGTGTGAAAGTACACAGAGGACCTGGTGAACGAACCCAACGATGAGAAAGGAGCACATTAAAATGTTGTGGAGTTAATGAGGAGATTGTTTAAACCGTTAAACTGATCACAGGACGAGACGAGTCGGCAGCTGTCTGGTGCGGCTCGGCAGATGAGATGATTGATCGCATCACACTTTGGCTTTGTGGCAGCGTAAAAACAAAAAGGATGACAGAACGAAAGAAAGAGAATGCTTTTTGCAACCAGTGAACCTGTCAATCACCTTGTAGCCCCTCCCCTAAAACATTTATGGTCTGTTTGACTCTAAATTACCATAATTTACGAGGAGTCGCCCCCTGGTGGTCAGGAGAGAGAATGCAGCTTTAACACATGAAGCATAGACTTCTATACAACCAGAGGAGTCGCCCCCTGGTGGTCAGGAGAGAGAATGCAGCTTTAACACATGAAGCATAGACTTCTATACAACCAGAGGAGTCGCCCCCTGGTGGTCAGGATAGAGAATGCAGCTTTAACACATGAAGCATAGACTTCTATACAACCAGAGGAGTCGCCCCCTGGTGGTCAGGAGAGAGAATGCAGCTTTAACACATGAAGCATAGACTTCTATACAACCAGAGGAGTCGCCCCCTGGTGGTCAGGAGAGAGAATGCAGCTTTAACACATGAAGCATAGACTTCTATACAACCAGAGGAGTCGCCCCCTGGTGGTCAGGAGAGAGAATGCAGCTTTAACACATGAAGCATATACTTCTATACAACCAGAGGAGTTGCCCCCTGGTGGTCAGGAGAGAGAATGCAGCTTTAACACGTAAAGCATAGACTTCTATACAACCAGTCGCCCCCTGGTGGTCAGGAGAGAGAATGCAGCCTTAACACATGAATGAATACAATAATGAATGACGCTTGATGGAAATTGGTCCCACATTAGAAGAACTTGGATTAAGTTGACCGTACCAAAAACGGCCATTAAATCAGTGTTAATTTAGTTCAACCATGAACTGTGGTAGTCGGAGGTCGATCATCCTGCCAGACTCGGGAGTTAAGTGTTGTATCTCACAGCTGATTGGCAGCGTAGGTGGTTGATTAGTTTGGTCCAGATTACACGGACCACTAAAGTCTGATTAGGCTGAGTCATCGAACAAAAGTTGAAAGCTTAGTGTTTTCTCCATTAAGTGTTATTAGCGTGTGTGTGTGTGTGGGTGTTGTCGTCTTTGAAGTTCACTTCCACTCATCTCAGTTTTCAGCTGTTTCTTTGTATAATTAACCTTCCTCTTTTTTAAATGGCAGTTTGTAGTTCATGGCTTCAGATTTATTTTGGTTCTGTTCCATGTTTTAACTTTAATTGACTTCTTAGATTGATGAAACACTTCTAAAACCCCACGGGAGGATTCTCAGATTGAATACTAATGTACTGAGGATTTCAGCCAACATCAGTGTGGCTTTTAAAAAATGTTCCTCAGCCCTGAAAGTGAACATATGATTTGTGTTTGTTCCGAAGAAAAAGTTATTTGTGCAGTTTTGAAGATGTAGATTTTGTAGAAATTACTAAAGGTTCTCTTGTAAAGAGGAGATCAAGAGAGAAGTAGAGTAATTTTCTCATAGACTTCTATACAGCCAGAGGAGTCCTCTGGTGGTCAGGAGAGAGAATGCAGCTTTAACACATGAAGCATAGACTTCTATACAACCAGAAGAGTCACTCCCTGGTGGTCAGGAGAGAGAATGCAGCTTTAACACATGAAGCATTTCTTTATTTGCATGAATTCAGAATGAATCAAAATGTAAGCAAACTGCTAAATAACCAACGTAACGTTTGTGTTTGTGCAGGAGCAGAGAGGAGAGTTGGTTCATGTCATCGGAGGTCAACAGGCCTCAGCACTTAACAGGTAAGCGAACAATAATCATCTATACTCTACTTTACGCTACTCGCCTCTTCTCTTATTATACTTTTAGAATTATGTCTTCCCGTCCTTCAAGAGATAATCTTTTTAAATCCATAAACCAGGGATGAGTTGAGGTTCTCTGCTTTTCCTCAATTTGTTGAAACTTTTTGTGGCATTTTCACCTTTTTGTATTTATGGTATGTAATTATTAAGAGACATACAGGAGCAGAGTTGATGTCTCCAGCTGGGATTGAAGTTATTCTTGGCTTTGTGCTTCAGCTGTCCTTTCAGATCGTTTTTTTTATACAAAGGATGCTATTGTGCAGAATGTTCGCAAATTTCGGAATAAAGTCAAATGTTTGTACATTGCAACACATCCGTTTTGTTGTTGTTGTTGTTTTGGGGAGAACATGACACATTTAAGGTCAAAGTTTTGTAATTATTATTCAGCTTTTTTGGCAAATTGTTTCTCAGTAGTCGTGAATGTACACATAGGAACATATAAGTACTTTTGCTGTAGTTCACAACGTGGCTCCTTCCCTGCCACCAAACTCAGGCTCAGCTTTATGTATTTTATTTGCCCCACTGGGGAAATAACAAAGACGAGTCACGCAACTTTTTCTCGTCAGTTTTCCGTTGTGCAACACGTATCGCAGCCTCTTGGGGCAGTTAGCACGCCGTGTTTTATTGTTGAATTCCTCCACTCATACAACGGCCTCCTGCTTTTCTTTCTCTAGTCATATAAAATTCCCATAAAACCAGTTCATTAAACTGGAGTTGCTGTGTCAACACATAGCGCTGCAGAGCTGCTAGCTAATTATTAGCCCTTTTATAACGCACATAAACGCACGTTATTTCTCTAGTGTGAAGACTTGCTGTGTGTGTGTGTGTGTGTGTGTGTGTGTGTGTGTGTGTGTGTGTGTGTGTGTGTGTGTGTGTGTGTGTGTGTGTGTGTGTGTGTGTGTGTGTGTGTGTGTGTGTGTGTGTGTGTGTGTGTGTGTGTGTGTGTGTGTGTGTGCGTACACATGGGATGCTGATAAAGTGCAAACAGGAAAGCATGTCTGATAAAGTCACTGATACAGGATGTAGTTCAGCTGTAAAAATACAGTAGCACAATAGCAGCTTCTCATTGACTTCTATACAACTTCTCATTGACTTCTATACAACCAGAGGAGTCGCCCCCTGGTGGTCAGGAGAGATAATGCAGCTTTAACACATGAAGCATAGACTTCTATACAACCAGAGGAGTCGCCCCCTGGTGATCACTAGAGAGAATGCAGCTTTAACACATGAAGCATAGACTTCTATACAACCAGAGGAGTCGCCCCCTGCTGGTCAGGAGAGAGAATGCAGCTTTAACACATGAAGCATAGACTTCTATACAACCAGAGGAGTCGCCCCCTGCTGGTCAGGAGAGAGAATGCAGCTTTAACACATGAAGCATAGACTTCTATACAACCAGAGGAGTCGCCCCCTGCTGGTCAGGAGAGAGAATGCAGCTTTAACACATGAAGCATAGACTTCTATACAACCAGAGGAGTCGCCCCCTGCTGATCAGGAGAGAGAATGCAGCTTTAACACATGAAGCATAGACTTCTATACAACCAAATTTTGGTTTGGATTTTTGTGCTCCGATAAAATTGAATGTTGAGCCGTGGTTTTATTTGACTGAGAAACAAGTTTTGAGAAAAACTCAAATCCTTAGTATAACACACACACACACACACAATCTCCCACGCTCCTGTGGGAGCCGTGCAGGAAAAACTCTGGTTTATTTTGTCGAGGGAAGTTCAGTGTGTTTGCATCTTTGTGTGTGGGTGGGTGTTTGTGTGTCTCTGGAGGGGAGCTGCAGCTGTGAAGGGCCGGCTCCCAAAAAAAAATCTGTTCTCCACTCGCACTGGAGAAGACTCGTCAGTATGACTGTCAGCACCTCCACAAACGTCTCCCCACCTCGAGGCTCCAATGCAGAGGGAGTATCGGGGTTTGGTTTGTCAGCATCAGTAGCTTCCTCACGCCTTCCCCGTGTTTTCGTGGTTTCCAGTGAATTCGTTTGGTTGTTGAGCTGTTTCCACGTAGTTTTGATCGATTGTTGAAATAAAATGGAACAATCCTGCAATTCAAAACATGCACATGCACCACCGCTCATCACCTCCATCATCCCTCTGTTCTGCTGCAGCTTCCATGTTTGCTCAGACCTCAATTAACGAGAAAAAGAAAAAAAGCACTTTCAATTTCCTACGCGCTCCGAATGTTTCCTGGAGGAGCGATTGTGCATCGGGTCGGACGGATACGTTTTACATTTTTAGAATCGGTGGAAGCGATGCAGAGACGGATGAAAACGATTTGGTCTCGGTTGCATCAGGGGACCCGGTGCGACGCAGCAAGCTGTTCACCTGGAAACAACTCGACCTGCAGCCGGTTCCCCCTTCGCCACGAGCTCTTCACGGTCCACGAGAAAATGTTCTCGTCAAATGGCAGAACATGAAAACAGAGGCGATCAAAAAAGGGATAAAATGTCTCAAAAACGTTCTGAAGAGCTCAGAAATCCAAACGCAACAATGTTTCTTTGCTAAACTGTTGCGTTTTCCGGACTTTCCTCCCGGGAAGGAATCCGCCGGAGAAGTCGGTTCACAAAGAGACCGAAAGAGACATAAAGTATAGAGAGTCCAGAAGGTTGTGTTTCTGGACCAGGACGAGCAGACCTTTCCTTAAAGATAACGCTCTCGTCCAGATAAGTCCTCAAAGTGAAACATGAAATACTTCCGTGACACGGAACTTTGGGTTGGCGTGCTCCAGCTCCTCAGGGGGACTCGTCGGGGTAAACTTTGCTCAATTTGATCTTAAAAAAAAACAAAAAAAAAAACTGCTTTCCTTTTCCATGAGCGTTCCCTGATCCCATGTTTGTGAAGCTGAACATCTTTAATATGGAGCTGTGTTGAGTCTAAAGTCATCGTAACGTAAAGAAACCTGGCGGCCGAAGACATCGGAAACCGATGGAATAAACTGACGTGAACGTTTTTTGTCTTTGTCCGGCGTCGCAGTAATTAAAATCGAAAGAAATTGAAATTGTCGCATGCAGAGCTGCACATGAATTATGATATCAATCCTCTATTTGTTTTCACATAACCCGCAAAATACACAACTACAGCTACTGAGACTCACGTTACACCCCAGGACCTTCAGCCCCCCCTCATTATTCCACGATGTGTGTATGTATGTGTGTGTGTATATATATATATATATATATATATATATATATATATATATATATATATATATATATATATATATATATATATAAAATATACGGGATGCAGCTTGAATATCGTATGGTATTATATATAATTCAATACCTAATTGAATACTCTCTGAAGCGTTGGGGGATTTGAATGCAGACGCAGTAACGCTGGAGGTGACGGATGGATGGAGAATACGAACATGGAGGAGACGAGGAGGTGGTCATAAAGTATCTGAGCAGATGGACTCCTCTAATGAGATCAACGGGTCCAGTTCTCCCAGTGACGGTTATTAATTATTATTATTAATATTATGTCCGCGTGGCCGCTCGTCCCTAAATGTGCGGACGCACTTCTTCAACTGGTGCTGGCAAGAAGAAGAAGAAGAATACATAAATATAAAAAGAATGTGATCTCTGGCTGTTATCGCGCCTCCTTTATTATTTCCCAGCATTCATCTGGGTGCAGCGTGAGACGGGAATCAGTCGGCATTGAACGCGGTTGAATGCGGCGCTGATGAAAGCTCACGCTGATAATAGCTTTTTCATTATGTCCTCCGCCGGCTCGGCGGTTCATTTTCTGTTGCAGACTTCTGATTCTCGCCGCTGCTGCTGCCAGAGTCTCTACGGGGAATATATTTCATATTTGTGTGTATAGATATTACATATCTGCTCGATTTGAGCTGCGTGGAGGAAGACTGGGTGGGAGTTTCCCCCGTGTGACCTTTTGGGGATTTTATTTTAAAGTCATTGCTACGACGCGGTCCACCACGAGCAGGAGTTAACCTTTCAAATATTAACCCTGTATTGGTTTATTAATTGTTTTATGCCTGAGGAAAAGCTTGATATAGGTTATTGATCTGCTTGATATAGGTTATTGATCTGCTTGGGCCACCATGAGGGTCATTACACAAATACGCATCACTGATGCGCTTGAATCCAATAGACGTTCAAGTTTATACGGTTTAGAGTTGGAAAATATGCATATAAATTATGATATGGTCAAAATAGTCCCTTTTCCTAAAAAGTGTGCACGCTTTCAAAATATCTTTTTTAATTTATCGACCAAATGATGAATCGATTGATCCATAAAATAATCTTCTTACTCCATTAGTCCATTTCTTTAGTTGGTTTTTATTTGGTTTCCTTCACGCTTTATGAAATATTTCCAGAAAACTCGAGATTTAAAAACTCAGTTTTCACAGATCAGGTCTATTAAATCAATGAATTGATTAGTGGACAACATGATCTTGAGTTGATTTGTTGAGCTTCCATAAACAATTATCAAACAAGTATTCATATTCATTGACAGAAAACTAATTGGCGACTGTTTCAATAATATTCTGAATCCATCTTCTTAAATATGAAGATTTGTGTTTTTTCGTGTGTTTTGAAGTCTTTTATAGTCTTAAACATATTTTCCATAACAGACCAAACTATTGATCCAATAAATCCAGAAGCTGGACGAGAGCTGATGAGACGGTGTGTTCACTCGACCTGGGAATAAATGCCGCCGCCTCACGCGTTGCTTCATAGTCGTGCGTTTGTTTGTTTTTCTAGATTTATAATGTTTGGTTTTATAGATTTATAATGTTTGGTTGAGCATCTCGGACTCGTTGCTTCTGTTATTTAAACATTTCTCCGTAAACAAAGAAGCTGGTCGTGGTTTCCACCGGTGAACTGGATCACAGACTCGATGCTTCCTGTTGGCCAGTGAAACAAACCAGCTCTGTTTACCTCTCCTTCCCTCGCTCCTTGTTCTCCTCCTCGTTTTATCTCCTCATTCCTCAAACCTTCAGGAGAGTTTCCTTCTCATGTATTTGACAAATTGCTCTTCTGTGAAGCACATTTATTAGTGTGGCGCTGTAAGCAGCCCACTGCATACTCTCCTGCGGGCTTATGCTTCTTATTCTTATTCTTCCTAAACTTTGGACCGTATCTCGTCCCGCAGCGTTGCCAGCACATGCGTACAAAATACATCAAAACGAGCGGCTTGATCGGGAATCGTGTGCTATGACTCGACTAAGAGATTCGACCGGCGGTTTTCCCGAAAAATGCAAAAAACGGCGAGAAGTTGTCCCATTCACTTACATGGGGTTTCGGCGAGAAGAGAGCATAAGAAACACTCATCTTTGCGCCCATAGTGACTCGCCATACTTTAACGTAGAGAAATGATTAAACCTTTGAAACGTTAACAAAAGGCTTGAGTTTATTTTCCTAATTGGACATTTTTTGATAGCTAGCACAGTTTTCCTCTAATATTTGTTCAAGTTTAGGAAAATATTCAGACCATTTCTGACTTTACTATGGGTGTGTGTGGCGGAACTCAGTGCACGTGATGTGCACGCTAGAGCACGAAACAGCTTCAGACTCATCAGAAATAAATATTTGTAAATTGCCATTACTGCCACAATTTTCACTCTACAGGCATAATTTATAGTACAAAACGTAGGAAATCTTGTGCTTGCTTGTACAAATGTGTCGTGGAGTCCCAAAAACATTTACTTTTTTGTCAAAAAGCAAGAAAGCGACATGAAGTCAGCCAACCGCTCCATTCAGCCCCATGTTAAATCGGAGCAGAGTTTTCTCTAAATGAGCAAACGGGGGCTCTTTCTGAACTGCCTCTAAGCGCTCATTTCTAAACCCACCAAACATTTAAGTACACGTAAACGTTCACAAAAGTCTTGTGCTTCTCACGATGTCTTCGTTTTTTCATACGGAGTTACGGTTTTCCTATCAAATCCATTAGTTTGACAGGTTGTTTTCATTAAATATCTCTCCCTAAGGGACAGAGCTGTGCCTCTCCAATCGCCATGGTAACCATGGCGCGCGTGTGGGAAACACTAACTGCTGAGTGACACACACACGTAGTTATTTAACCTACATTAACAGACATATACATACACATATACTTGTTATAGATACATAGAGAGACATACGAGTCTTAAGATCTCGTCTGCTCTTCACCCTGGTGACACAGGTGCTTCAAATGAGCTAATCAGTGATGTTACACACACGTACTTATTTAACCTACATTGACAGACATAGACATGCACATATGTTATAGGTACATAGAGAGGCAGTATTTACACCTAAAATGAGCTATATTCAGCTATATTCAGCAGTTTACACCTAAAATGAGCTATATTAAGCTATATTATGCTATTTTCAGCTTTATTGAGCTATATTGAGCTTTATTCGGCAATATTCAATTATTTTCAGCTAATACGGCAGTAGGCACCACACATCAAAATTTCTTGCGAAATTTTCTAGTTACATTTATACAGTTTGACTTCTCTGCATCAAGTAAGAAGGTTTTCCATCTGACTGATTCCTGCAAAGCCGCCCAACATTGTTTGTAATGAACTCTGTCTGCATTGCATTGTGGGATATTTATGCAGGTGTATAGCGCCCAGTGTACTGCAGTATGTCACCAGAGAGACACGGTGCATTGTGGGTACTTTTGGTTTCCTACCAAGGTTTTGGACAAACACCATGTTGGCCGTGTGGTTTAAGCCCTCCGGGCCACCGTACTTCAGAGCAGTGACATACAGACAGAGTTTAGGGCTTTTAACCTGCAGGCTTTTGGTCTAATAAACACACTAATTAACTGTGTGTGTGTGTGTGTGTGATCTGATGACACAAAGCAGAAGGGGTCTGGAGGAGAACGAGGGGATGGAGGGATGAAAACAGAGCGGTGGTGTGTTGTGTTTGGGAAATGGGTCAAGAGGAAGTGTGTGTGTGTGTGTGTGTGTGTGTGTGTGTGTGTGTGTGTGTGTGTGTGTGTGTGTGTGTGTGTGTGTGTGTGTGTGTGTGTGTGTGTGTGTGTGTGTGTGTGTGTGTGTGTGTGTGTGTGTGTGTGGACGGTGCATAACTTAATTCCACAGGGAAGTCAAAGCAACAGCGCCTATGTTTCCTGTCCTAATTGCTTACAATCTCCCACACACACACACACACACACACTTGTAATGCAGTTAGCTTTAACATTGCCGTTGTTTAAACATTCATTATCTATTTTGACAGAACAGCTCGTTTATCTTCTTCTCGCTACTTAAACACACATTTATCTTCTTTCTTTCTTCTTGTTTGTCATCCTCCTCTTTTTATCTCTTTTTTTCTCTTCACAGTTTCACCTCTTTGATCTTTTCCCTCTGATTGTTCATCTGTACGGTCAAAATATAAAAACATAAAATATGAATTGTTGCTTTTTCTTCAAAATGCAACAAGACAGGCTCAAGGTGCGCCATGTTTATTCTGTAAGCCAATCAGAGCGGACTGGGCTTTGTAGGGGGGGGGGGCTCTTAAAGAGACACAACCTAAGGGAAGCGTTTCAGACGCTATGAGGGAAATAATCAAAGCATGTCAAAATATTTTTGAAGAGGGTCAAAACATGAGCTCATGATGTCACCATGAAACTTCATCACGAGGAGGATGTATTGTGTTGCAAGTTGTATGAAATGTTGTGTTTAAATATGCAAATGAGGCATTATGTACTGGTTTATGGCGACGCCCCTCTTGACTTTGTGTTGTGTTGAAGCAGAGGGTCTTTGTTCTGGAGCTGCTGTCACCGTCTCCCTTGGCACATGACTCATTGTGTGTGTGTGTGTGTGTGTGTGTGTGTGTGTGTGTGTGTGTGTGTGTGTGTGTGTGTGTGTGTGTGTGTGTGTGTGTGTGTGTGTGTGTGTGTGTGTGTGTGTGTGTGTGTGTGTGTGTGTGTGTGTGTGTGTGTGTGTGTGTGTGTGTGTGTGTGTGTGTGTGTGTGTGTGTGTGTGTGTGTGTGTGTTTCCTGGCGTAGAGGTCACATGGAGAGCAGGGGGCGTTCCCGTCTCCAATCTGGACCTGCTGAGTGTGTCCATCCTCCGTCTGCTTCATTTTTTTATAAAAATGAAACTCCTTCTGCTATAAATCATATTGATCATTTGTGTAAAGTCACATTGCAGTCGCACTATTTGTCAAAACGTGTTTTTTTCAAATTTATTCTTCAAATCTGAAGCTACCTTTTTGTATGGATTCAGTTTGTTGAATCTTCTGTAA
The DNA here is from genome assembly GCA_023566465.1 of Cottus gobio. NCBI lineage: Eukaryota > Metazoa > Chordata > Actinopteri > Perciformes > Cottidae > Cottus > Cottus gobio. The sequence continues at coordinate 17,565,366 of CM042236.1, forward strand.
TTTAAAATGTCACCGGATTAGTGACAACTTAGTTGGGATAATTTCCTGTAACCAGTGCATCAGTAAAGCATGCTGGAATTAGCACGCTAACTAGCATACTAGCGCGCTCGCTAGCTAACATGCTAATTCCAGCATGCAAACTGCAACACGTTACGGCCGCAAACTATGATATATTTACTAAAACTAGCCAAGAAGTTTGTTTGGTTGTTTCCTGTGAAGAAGGAAGTTTATTTTGAAAAGTATTGTCGGAAAACTATATATACGTTGAATCTAATATTTATAATAGTGTGACGGCCACAAAGGACATTTAAAGACATTAGATATTATATCACATATTCCTGATTATTATATATTTTTTACATTTTTAAGGAAGTACTTTTAACTTGTCACAAAGTGGTATTAGTACTTTTACTAATACGTAAAGTAAGTAAAGGATCTGAGTTCTTTACCATATAAACCCATCAAAAGTAAATTAATCCGTGTTTTTAGGAAACCGTAGTTTAATCCCTTTGGGGACTTAAACCTCAGTTCTTCTCATTCCAATCTTCAGTCTTAATTGGGGTTTAAAAATAGAAACCTTTTATTATTATTATTCTTTCCGTTGTATATCACAAGTGCACCGTAATTGTCGAGCGTCGCTCCACAAAACCCTCGAGATGAATATTCATGGAGTTCTTTTACGGTTCTAGAGCTACTTCCTGATGATGGAAGGAAACATTGTGCCGACTGATGCGACGCCATCTGGGTGTTTATATGTTGGATGTTAGACGCTCCAACATATGGACGCACACTCACGTGTAAAACACACACACACACACACACACACACACACACACACACGAGTCGGGCTCTCTATCCAGAAGCATATGGTTCTTTGAGATAGAGTGGAGACAGACTGGGCCTTTCTGTTGGATGGCACCGAGGGCCTCGGCACTGTCAGAAGTGCTGCCAAGCAAACTTCACCACACACACACACACACACACACACACACACACACACACACACACACACACACACACACACACACACGCTCAGTCTTGCCTCACTAACTGCTTGGCTGCTCATCTCAATGCGAAGTGAAAGGCGTTCGTTTGTGTTCTGCAGGTCAACAGTGGAGCAAAGTAACGAGTACATTTACTCAAGTGTTGTACTTTATACTGCAAATACAAAGTACTTCATGCCACTTTAAACTTCTCCTGGTCTCAGAAAGCTTCGTTACTCTTCAGATTGCAGTCTTGATTATTTGACGTATTAAGTCTGACTTTAACCCAGGAGACCGCTGTTCAAGTCCCGTGCTTCTGTTGCCTAAACTGTCTTTTGTCAAGTTTTTATGAATACTGATTTTATATCTGATTTTATATCATTTTATGTCGTTAATCACATGTTTATTACGGTGACCGTCGTCCTGGAGGAAGTTTAGTTGTACGACGTGTAATTCTGTGTGATGAACTTTGTGTGTCGACTCCTTCAGATCAATAAATATTTTAAAAGCCTCTTGGATCAGAACAATACACATGCACATTTATGCAGCAGCAGAAGTACTTTACACACACACACACACACGTCGCTGCAGCATCACTCAGCATGTCAGCCTCTTTGTTACACTCAGTCTGCAGCTTCTTGTGTTTTTGTCTCATCACAGAGATTTCTCCCAAATTGATTCCTCCTCTTGTGGAAAAAGTCCCTTTTTGTGCTTTAGAGCCTGTGAGCAGGAACGTTATCGTAACTCTTATGATCACAAATTAAAATGCCTTTAGTGGTAATTGATGAAGGGCTCTGTTCGAACTCGGGCAGAGCTCCAGTTTGTTTTTGTTATTATTCCAGGCGGCAATATGCTTTTATTTTGTGTGAATTAATTTAGTTTAATCCACATTAAACTGTTCTGCAGCTTCTCTACTGCTGATATTCACAATGTCTCCTCTCAACTCCTCCAGGAGAGTGAGCTAGTTCATGTCCTCAGAGATCAACAGGCCTGAACGCTGAGCAGGTAAGACTTTTACTCTGAAAATCTTGCCATTTAAATCAATATTTTTCATCTCCAAAAGTTGCTGTTTGCTTTCACTCTTTTCCCGGGAACACATCCTCTCTCCTGCTGTCATTAGAAAGCATTGCAGGCCTCCCATGGACGCCGTTGGCTGCGTGCGTGCGTGCGTGCGTGCGTGCGTGCGTGCGTGCGTGCGTGTGTGTGGGGGAGGGGGGGGGGGGGGGTGGCGGGGGGGTCTGGGTTAAAGGGTTAATTGGAGGCTTCGGGCCATTTTTAAGAAATGAATTCTCGCTGAGACCCTGCTGCCTCTCATGCAAACACTCTTCTCACATATCAGCCAATTACTGAGTCTCTCTCTCTTTCTCTCTTTCTCTTTCTCTCTCTCTCATTGTGTTGCTTTTCGCCTTTTATTTGAACTCTGAAGCTTTAATGCACAAAAACAGCCAGCACTGTATTCTCCTGCTACTGTGGCGGGATGATAACGGCCAGAAACAACAACAACAGACGGGTTCCAACACAAAGCAGCAAAGGAACAACGACAATTAAGCCGAACTTAACTACTTTAACCCGAAAAGCCCTTTTTGAAGAAGTTTGAATGTCCTCACTTCACGGGCTCAAACTCAACCGGGTCCTCGTGAACGCTCACACACAGACAGGTAGACGTCCACCTTGAGGCATTACGAGAAGACCTTTTGGTTTCTGCACTAAAGCATCACGAGGTCTTGGAGGACCACATGTCCGATGGGGTCCGTGTTTCTGGGGGCATCCGGCCTCATTTTTGGGCCTCGTGTTTCAAAATGTTGAACCTCTCCTCCTGACTAATTTAAAATTGAGAGTGCGTCGTATTTGACGACGAGCTCCGCCCCATTTGGAGGTGGATTTTCAGGGATCCACCCCCATTTGGAGGCGGAGCTTCAGGGGCCCACCCCCATTACAGGCGGAGCTTCAGGGTTCGGCGAACAAGTCGAGAAGCTCTTTCTTGGGCTCCATTCCCAACGGACACGCACTCCGAATGACCATTACCCAACATGCATTGCACCGGCGTATAAAAAATACAATACAAAAGGATGGTTGGCACCTGCTCCCCAGAATGCAAAGCAACGTGAATTAACTTGTTGCTGTAGTTTAATCCTCTTTGTCATTGGGTGTTCTTATGGAGGTTTTGTTGCATTCTGGGTTTCTCTTGTGGGCTGCACCCTTTTGTTTTCCCTCTTATCAAACAGTTTTCCCTGTGAGGATAAATCCATACCAGATTGTGAAGAGAGGAAAATGGCTTCATTGTCCTCTGTGGGTGGAAGGCTGGGTGTGGTCAGGGTTTGGTCTGCCGGGCCGTGAACACGCCCAGCTTTGATGTAGCTCGGTAGGCAGCGCCACAATGCATCACTGACGGGGAACAAAACCCGTCGATGCCGCCGGTCTGCATGAAAGAAGCCGTTAAACTGGGTGAAGCTTCTCTTTCAGTTGGTGGTTAAAGGGATTTCTGAGGGAAACATCCAAACAGGACGAGGACTCTGGTGCATCATTTCTCCAATGCGTTGGTTTGTTAAATAAAGATCTTTTGGTTTGAAGGACCTTTGGTTGGACATTTGGTAGATTTTAGTAGTTTAATGTTTAAAATGTTACAACAGCGTTGCCTTTGGACTAGAAGGCGGCCATTTTGGTTTTCTGCTACCGTAGCAACGTAACAGACTTACAACCGACCTGCATCTCGATGAGGAAGACTTGTGACTCGACTCTGTAACCCTGGAGGGTGAGGAAGTCACCCTATGACTCGACATGGACTCGATGCACTTGAGACTTGTTTCGACAAGTTGTCTTGATTTACTTTGTAATTTCTTGGAAAAGTCTTTTGGATTTGTCAATACTAACTTGGGACTTGGGGCTTGAATTGAGAGACTCGTTCTGGCCAGACTTGAACTGGTCTTTATGGGCGTGGGGATCGTAACCCTTCTCTTGGTCTTGTCCCGACTGACTGAAGTGCTCTTGGTTTGGGAATCTCCAATGCCGCAGCTTCACAGTAACTTTTTTCCCAAAGGTTCTTGAAGTTGTTCTTTTCCACTTCTTCGTATTCAGACACATTATGGATCCATTGGAGTCCATCTTCAGTTTGGGTCCTTTTTATTTGGGTTGCGTGGTTCATTGTGGTTCTACCGTGCACACGGGAAGAAAGACTATGCCCAGATGAGCGACTGTGGCTCAGTGGTTAGCAAGCCTGTCTTTCAATCAGAGGGTCGGTGGTTCGATCCCAGCCTCCGGTAGTCCATGTCGTTGTGTCCTTGAGCAAGACACTTAACCCTCATTGCTCACCGTTGCTGTGTCTACGGTCTACTGTATATCATGTAAGTCGCTTTGGATAAAAGCGTCAGCTAAATGAAATGTAATGTAATGTAATGTAATGTAATGAGCCACCGCACTAAAGGCTGTGATACCTTTCTGTAGGTGCCTTGCAGACAAGCTGCAGGGCTCCACTGTCCACGTAATGCTCTTCCTTTCTCACTACTACACAGTTTGTTTCAGGCTTTTCCATCCAACAGTTTAAAAAGAAACAGACTCTTATGTCAACAGTTTATATTAAAGCTGACAAGTTTAAATGTTAACTATTGGCATCAGATACAAACGGGTCTGAATGATCTGCTTCTGTTTCCTCCCCATCTGTCCTCCATCCATCACAGCCTCCCTCCTGCCTCCATGTTTTCAATATCTCGTTCCCCTGTTGTGGTAAACTGTGTTTTATTAGGTCTTGTTCCCTTAAACGCCTTCATTCTCCAGCCTACACGGCAGCTTGTACCTTGTCAAATACAAAGGTGTGTGTGTGTGTGTGTGTGTGTGTGTGTGTGTGGGGGGGGTTATATATATATACACAATTCTCAGGATCAAATCATTCTCGTATTTGAGAGTCCGGCTCAGCTCCAGTTTATTCATTATGTTTTCTCCTGGCTGGCTTCAGCCTTCATTGTAAGCAGCTTTTACATTTCTGTCCTCCTGAAAGCAGAATGGTACAACCCGACTGGTGTTGAGGTCACGAACCCTCGGACATGAAACCCGACTTGTTGGACTTGTCTGAACAGACTTGAGACCTAACTGGTGACTTGTTTAGATGAGTCTTGGCCTGAGAGAAACTCTGGCTCATTGTTGGACTTGGCTTAAATAACTTTGGAAATGAGGATGAAAAAAATATCTGACTCCCAATAATGAAAAATGTACCACGGAGAACATAAATTATGGAAAGAAAGAAAAAGTTTTCAAATCAATGGAAGAAAAAGGAGAAAGGAGAAGAAGGAAAGAAGGAAAACAAGTTACTGAAGGAGAGAGAGAGACTCGGTGACTTTTATCAGCTGCCAACTGGTGCTGTGGTGTGTTTATGTGTGTGTGGTGAGGTTGAATAGTGTGTGTGTGTGTGTGTGTGTGTGTGTGTGTGTGTGTGTGTGTGTGTGTGTGTGTGTGTGTGTGTGTGTGTGTGTGTGTGTGTGTGTGTGTGTGTGTGTGTGTGTGTGTGTGTGTGTGTGTGTGTGTGTGTGTGTGTGTGTGTGTGTGTGTGTGTGTGTGTGTGTGTGTGTGTGTGTGTGTGTGTGTGTGTGTGTGTGTGTGTGTGTGTCTTCGCCGTGGTGGAAAGCTTTAAACTCTCGTTTTCTTCCGGCTGCTCCACAGAGCAGCGCCTGGTTTTGGACCACAGAAGAAGAAGCCGGTCAGCTGGTCGCCTCCACGTTTAGCTTCTTCTTTACTGTCCACATGTTTATTTGTGTGTTCCTACCTTCTTTCTATCGGGTCCAGCAAACAGACTTTCACCCAGCAGGCCTCTGTTTGTGTCCTGTGTGACGTCATCGTGGACTTGTTGTAACGCAACCACCAACAAACACACTTCGACCCAAACCAGTAGTTGTGTTGCCGAAACCAAGACCAAGTAAACTTATGTTGTACGTTTATTTTGAAAGGACAGAGCAGAAGTAGTTGGCTGTAGGTAGTCTGCGCCCACAGCTGGCCTGTAGTCCGCCCTTAGACCCTTAGTTGACCCTTAGTCGGTTGTGGTCTGCTCGCAGTGTGCCCATGCTCGGCCCACAGTTGGCCTGTAGTTGGCCTGTAGTTGGCCTGTGGTCTGTGGTCGGCCCTTATTGCCCAGCAGCCACCCTGTACTCGGGCCGTGATTGGCCCTTAGTCGGCCCTTAGTCTGCCCTTAGTCTGCCCTTAGTCGACCTTTACTTGGTCCTTAGTCTGCCCTTAGTCTGCCCTTAGTCGGCCCTTAGTCGGCCCTTAGTCGGCCCTTACTTGGCCCTTAGTCGGCCCTTACTTGGCCCTTAGTCGGCCCTTAGTCGACCCTTACTTGGCCCTTAGTCGACCCTTACCTGGCCCTTAGTCGGGCCTTAGTCGACCCTTACTTGGCCCTTAGTCGGCCCTTACTTGGCCCTTAGTCGGCCCTTACTTGGCCCTTAGTCGACCCTTACTTGGCCCTTAGTCGACCCTTACTTGGCCCTTAGTCGGCCCATAGTCGGCCCTTAGTTGGCCCTTAGTTGACCCTTACTTGGCCCTTAGTCGACCCTTACTTGGCCCTTAGTCGACCCTTACCTGGCCCTTAGTCGGGCCTTAGTCGACCCTTACTTGGCCCATAGTCGGCCCTTAGTTGGCCCTTAGTTGGCCCTTAGTTGGCCCTTAGTTGGCCCGTAGTCGGCCCTTAGTTGGCCCGTAGTCGGCCCTTAGTCGGCCCTTAGTCGGCCCTTACTTGGCCCTTAGTCGGCCCTTAGTCGACCCTTACTTGGCCCTTAGTCGACCCTTACTTGGCCCTTAGTCGGCCCATAGTCGGCCCATAGTTGGCCCTTAGTTGGCCCATAGTTGGCCTTTAGTTGGCCCTTAGTTGGCCCGTAGTCGGCCCTTAGTTGGCCCTTAGTTGGCCCGTAGTCGGCCCTTAGTTGGCCCTTAGTCGGCCCGTACTCGCCCCTGAGGTGTTGACGTTTCATTGAGGTATTTGTTGCACACGGTCACCCAGCCAAGAGCCGACTGGTTTCATTCCCTTTGAGACTTTGTTTGGAGCACAAAAGTAACGAATCGGGAATTCAGCTCGTTTTTATGATACATGAACTTTGAAATGATGTAGAGAAGAGGAGGGGGAGGGGGAGGGGGAGGAGGAGGAGGAGGAGGAGGAGGAGGAGGAGGAGGAGGAGGGGGGGGGGGGGGAGGAGGAGGGAGGAAAGTACTGAAGCACTCTCTCTAAGCTGTCTGCTACATTTAAGCTTTTATGGACAGCAGCAGGAGCTCTCAGCTTCCTCCTGGTTTCTTCCCAGATGGACTCAGGTCAGCGCTCCTCAGCAACAGGTACGAGGTGAACGTCTTCCCATGTGGAGACCTGTGCAGCTTCCTGTGAGGGTCCTCTTTCCTGTGAGGGTCCTGTTTCCTGTGAGGGTCCTGTTTCCTGTGAGGGTCCTGTTTCCTGTGAGGGTCCTCTTTCCTGTGAGGGTCCTCTTTCCTGTGAGGGTCCTGTTTCCTGTGAGGGTCCTGTTTCCTGTGAGGGTCCTCTTTACAGTGAAGGTCCTCTATACAGTGAGGGTCCTCTTTACAGTGAAGGTCCTGTTTCCTGTGAGGGTCCTCTTTACAGTGAGGGTCCTCTTTACAGTGAAGGTCCTCTTTACAGTGAAGGTCCTGTTTCCTGTGAGGGTCCTGTTTCCTGTGAGGGTCCTGTTTCCAGTGAGGGTCCTCTTTACAGTGAAGGTCCTCTATACAGTGAGGGTCCTCTTTACAGTGAAGGTCCTGTTTCCTGTGAGGGTCCTGTTTCCTGTGAGGGTCCTGTTTCCTGTGAGGGTCCTCTTTACAGTGAGGGTCCTCTTTACAGTGAGGGTCCTCTTTACAGTGAGGGTCCTGTTTCCTGTGAGGGTCCTGTTTCCTGTGAGGGTCCTCTTTACAGTGAGGGTCCTCTTTACAGTGAGGGTCCTCTTTACAGTGAAGGTCCTCTTTACAGTGAAGGTCCTGTTTCCTGTGAGGGTCCTCTTTACAGTGAGGGTCCTCTTTACAGTGAGGGTCCTCTTTACAGTGAAGGTCCTCTTTCCTGCCTCAGTTTGGTCCTCGTGGAACTTGATCCTGACATATTTGTTGCGTAACGTCCACATTTTTTAGGAAACTTTGAAGTGTGTTTAAAAATAGACTTTAATGGTTCAACAGACCGGGAATTCTTTAGAAGCTCATTATGCGCAGAGACGCTTTGTTTTTGACTTTCAAGAGAAGTGTGAGGAGAAGTTAAGCTTCAGCTTTCTGCCTCAAACATGTTTTGTTTCCTCACTGTTGGTTTGTTTGTTTGGCTTCCTTCTTCTTCTGGGTCGGCATCAGGTGACGGAGGGAAAAGGAGTTGTTTTATTTGATCCACCTTTTCTTCTGAGCACCTTCAGGACTTTTGGTTCGTGTCGGTTTTAAAGTTGAACTCTGTCGTTGACCTCGTGAAAGGTTCCTTATCAGGACACGTCGAGATGAAAACACAAAGGAGGAGGGAGCGCTCACTCTGCTGCCATCTGGAACAATTGATAGTGAAAGGAATTGACAGATTAATTGCTGATGGGAGTAATAGCTGGTTGTAGCCCGACATGATTATTTAATGTGACACTCACATACACACAAACACACACACACACACACACACAAACACACACTGCAAGGTGAGCGCTTGGTTTGATCACCACGGACGCGTGTTGGGCCTCAGTGGAGCCGCAAGGAGTTTAAAGTTTGTAGAGGCTCGTCAGAATTAATGAACTAGGATGTCACAGCACACACACATACACACACAGACACACACACACACACACACACAGAGCGTAGTCAAATCAAGTGAAGTGACATGAAAAGCGTTGTGATAATTACAAACATACACGTCTGTCTATCAGTTCAGACTATACCTCCTAACTCTGTGTGTGTGTGTGTGTGTGTGTGTGTGTGTGTGTGTGTGTGTGTGTGTGTGTGTGTGTGTGTGTGTGTGTGTGTGTGTGTGTGTGTGTGTGTGTGTGTGTGTGTGTGTGTGTGTGTGTGTGTGTGTGTGTGTGTGTGTGTGTGTGTGTGTGTGTGTGTGTGTGTGTGTGTGTGTGTGTGTGTGTGTGTGTGTGTGTGTGTGTGTGTGTGTGTGTGTGTGTGTGCGTGCGTGCGTGCGTGTGTGCGTGCGTGCGTGCGTGCGTGCGTGTGTGTGTGTGCGTGCGTGTGCGTGCGTGCGCGGAGGCCGTGGCCCGTGACAAATGAGTGTTTTTTTTTCTTCACCAGGAAGCATGAATGCCGCCAGCGTGTGATGCGTGCGTGTGTGTGTGTTTTTTATCTTCCCCATTCACATATTCTTCGTCTGCATCTGGGAGGATTAATGTGAGAATAAAATTATTCTCTAAAGATTATCTTCCCTTAGAGCTACGTGTGTGTGTGTGTGTGTGTGTGTGTACAGGAGTGCGCTCCCTCTTTTCAACTATTGAAACATTTTCCAAAAGCTTCTTCAGGACAGAGTCAGATAATGAAACTATTTTCTCTAGATCCTTTATTTCTTCTTCTTCTTCCTCTTCATCTTCTCTCCTCCTCATCCTCCATATTCGCTACAGGCTGGATGTTTAATCTGCTGAATCATTTTCATCTCCTGAATCATTCGCTGTCATCATTTTGAATTGAACCCATTTGGCTCTGGTCAGGTTTGAGTCCCTCCCTCTCACTGTCTGGCTTTGTGCAGTTAGAAGCAATTATCTTTCCCACAAACCTGCTTTTCTTTCTTTCTGCCCACTTTCCCTCTTTGTGATTTGTTTTTCGGGGTCCTGAAACGCCTCCAACAACCAACTGGAGGCCGTTTTAGGCGGTGAATTCAGCGTTATCCGTCCTGGGATAATGTGTGTGTGTGTGTACGGTCCCATGAAATGCAATGATTGCACTCGTTATACATTACACATTACACATTACATTTCATTTAGCTGACGCTTTTATCCAAAGCGACTTACATGATATACAGTAGACCGTAGACACAGCAACGGTGAGCAATGAGGGTTAAGTGTCTTGCTCAAGGACACAACGACATGGACTGGCTGAGCCGGGGTTTGAACCACCGACCTTCTGATTGAAAGACTGACTTGCTAACCACTGAGCCACAGTCGCCCGCCCGTTATGTGACGTAACTCCTGTTTTTATTTATTTATTTAATTTTTAAACGCCAAGGAATCAATCAAAGTTCAGACCAACGGATTGTGCTTAAAAAAAAAAAAATGCCCAAAAGCCTCCGGCAGGGTTGAAAAGCATGTTTTCCTTTCAATCGATCACCAAAACTACACCGTGCATCACAGCCAGAAGCTGGATTTTCATCTTTCCGACGGTCCTTGAACTCGTCATGTTTGACAAACGCTTAAAATGTAGACATTTCATCAAACATATTTAATTCTACGTGTCTCATTTGAAATCTCGCCACAAACAAACCGTTTACTTTAATCAGATTCTGTAAAAAACATAAAATTCTGAGCTCCTGAACGTATCTATGAAGCCGTGATTGGTTCTCCTGAGACCAACAGTCATGTGACGACAAATCAGAGAAACTTTGACTGAATATAAACCACGTGGAGCCTCCATTTGTTTTCTCACCACTGGTGGACACATGGTGATATATTGTGTATATAGATAAATTATGAAAGAAATTCAACTTTCTTTTTTTATGATTTATGGCATCATAACTGTGTTTCAATGCACAGAAGACATGTTTGAGTTCTCTCCTTCTGGAGCTGCAGCCAGCAGCACCACACTGCTCGGGGTTCAGCGGGTTGATGTTTCCATATCTTACTTGTTTTTACTATTAAAATCAAGAAAATGACATAAACTGATTAGAGGAGGTGCGCTTCATTCTCGGGCTCGTCTGATGTGAAGCAAACCTCGCGGAGAGGGGGGGGGGGGCTTTGTTCTCGTCTGAATCACAGCTCATCAGAGCTTTCATCTGCTCGACCTCCATTAGAGCTGAGCGGCGTGTCGCCGGTTGCATAAGAGACCTGATCTGCTTCTAAGCGCCTGAGTTCGCTTTGACGAGTTCAGAGGGTTTTTTATATAAAAATAAAATGTGTTCCTTCTGACTGCAGGTGATCACAGGTTTGACACAACAAAACGTCTCTTACGCCAATAGAAGTATAGAAGTCTATGCTTCATGTGTTAAAGCTGCATTCTCTCTCCTGACCACCAGGGGGCGACTCCTCTGGTTGTATAGAAGGCTATGCTTCATGTGTTAAAGCTGCATTCTCTCTCCTGACCACCAGGGGGTGACTCCTCTGGTTGTATAGAAGTCTATGCATCATGTGTTAAAACTGCATTCTCTCTCCTGACCACCAGGGGTGACTCCTCTGGTTGTATAGAAGTCTATGCGTCATGTGTTAAAGCAGCATTCTCTCTCCTGACCACCAGTGGGCGGCGACTCTGGTTGTATAGAAGTCTATGCTTCATGTGTTAAAGCTCCATTCTCTCTCCTGACCACCAGGGGGCGACTCCTCTGGTTGTATAGAAGTCTATTCTTCATGTGTTAAAGCTGCATTTTCTCTCCTGACCACCAGGGGGCGACTCCTCTGGTTGTATAGAAGTCTATGCTTCATGTGTTAAAGCTGCATTCTCTCTCCTGACCACCAGGGGGTGACTCCTCTGGTTGTATAGAAGTCTATGCTTCATGTGTTGTAGCGGCATTCTCTCTCCTGACCACCAGGGGGCGACTCCTCTGGTTGTATAGAAGTCTATGCTTCATGTGTTAAAGCTGCATTCTCTCTCCTGACCACCAGGGGGTGACTCCTCTGGTTGTATAGAAGTCTATGCTTCATGTGTTAAAGCTGCATTCTCTCTCTATTTATGGCAATTATTGTATTGCCTTCTTTAAAAGAGCAGAGGTTTGCTTTTCCCATATTTAAGTTTATTTTCCTGTTTGGGAACCGGAGTGAGTAACGACCAATAGATGAGCAGAGTTCAGACGTGGCCCCGCCCCCGTCGTGTGTTCTTCAGCCTGCAGTTTAAACACTTGTGAAAACCTAAACCAGCCCTGACATTTAGTTGAATTATCTTCGCCCTTCCGCTGCTTCTCCTCTTCCTCTTCACATTCCACTCATTCATTTTACCCTTCACCCTCTCTCTCTCTCTCTCTCTCTCGCTCTCGCGCTCTCTCTCCCTCTCCCTCTCTTCCCTTCCCCTCCGGACAGGCCCGGATCAGGAGGATTACAGGGGTTTTGTGTTTCAGCAGCGAGAAAGATGAGGAGGAAGAAGAGAGATAAAGAGGGCAGTTGAAAAAAAGAGGGGCGGTGGGTGATGAAGAAGAGGAGGAGGAGGAGGAGGAGGGCGGGAACATGTTTGTGCAAGGCGAGAGAGGAGGAAGAGGAGGAGGAGAAACTCCAGGGATTCTTGTTCTTCTTTCAGGAGTTTGTTCTTACTTTTATCCCCTTTTCTTCACTCTCTCTTTCACCTCTTTAGTACCCACAATGCTCTGCTTTCAGCCTGTTTACACACACACACACACACACACACACACACGTTCCCGTCTTATACGCCCTCGAGGAAATGATGATGGAGGGCTGATCTGGGACCAGCAGTTAGTCTGTAATAATTAGTAATAATAACACAATAATATTATTTTCTGTTCTGTAACATCCGAATATTAACAAGAGAAACAAAGAATTCAGAGAAAAAGAGGAGAGAATGTTTGGCTTTGCTTCAACACGTGTGTGTGTGTGTGTGTGTGTGTGTGTGTGTGTGTGTGTGTGTGTGTGTGTGTGTGTGTGTGTGTGTGTGTGTGTGTGTGTGTGTGTGTGTGTGTGTGTGTGTGTGTGTGTGTGTGTGTGTGTGTGTGTGTGTGTAGGCAGCCTGCCATGCCTCAGCGTGTTAATTATGTAAATTTCTCATTAGAAACCCTTATGGGGTCCAGGATGCCCAAACACACGTTAAAAGAAAAGCAGGGAGAGAATTAGGGCAGTGGGAAAAGGCAAACTTTTCCTTGGACAATATATATATATATATATATATATATATATATATATATATATTTACAGTCCTCTGGGTGTTTTTATGGAGCATCAATCAGATCAATAATTGGGAGAATCAAACCTTAAAGGAGCCACGAGGACGTTTGTACCTGTGATGTCACACATCCAGGAGGGTTTCCTCTCTCTCTCTCTCTCTCTCCATCTCCATCAATCCTTTCGGTTGCTACTTCCTCTTTTGGGTATTTATCGTGTGTGTGTGTGTGTGTGTGTGTGTGTGTGTGTGTGTGTGTGTGTGTGTGTGTCAGCTGTCATGATGTCACATCCTCTTCTCTTTGGTGACGTCCAGTCTGAGTCCCAGACTTCTTCTTCTTCTTCTTCTTCTCCTTCTTCTTCTCCTTCTTCAGAACATCAGTCTTTATCGTCTCATGACGGTCGTCCTGCTCTAATGATCAGTGGAGCTCGAGCTGTGTTTTTATTATTTTATTACATATATCCATACGGTAAAGTGATTTATTACAGGACAACATGCAGACTGATTCATAAGGATTAAAGACCACGGAAGATATTCGGCCTTATTAATATAACAATTCAGCTTTCTGTGGATCTAGTTGTAATTGCTTTTAAAAAGGTCTGCGTGAGCGACCCCTTCAGGGTCAGTGGGACTTTTCTGTTGCAGTAAAAACTTGTAATCGCCATGAGTTGTTTTGGGAGGTCGTGACCTCCTGAGAAATGGAGGAGGAGAAGGAGGAGGAAGTTGTTGGGGCAGGAAATGAGCCTCTTCGTTGTCCTCTGGGAGTTAATGGAGACGCGTTCAATGAACTTGACCTTTTCTTCTTCTTGCTTGTTCACCAGCAGCCTGCAGGAGGTCTGAGCTGGATGAAGGGAGTCATGGCTGCATGTTATTAAAACATCCATTCAAAGATGAAATGTAGACGTAGGTAAATAGTAGAAACTTACTTTCAGTATTTTGAGAAGAAAAACTGACGAAAAACTTTAATATTAAATCTGATGCTTCTGTCTGCAGAGAACAAAAAGTGAACTTTTAGTTTAAAAGCTTTATTTTGCTTCTTGAGACTTTGTGTGTGACCCGGTGGAGATGAGAGGCCAAGAGGTCATGTGACGCCTCACAGGAAGTGGATCGCTCGTATGGAAGCCGCCTCCTCTCTCTCTTCTTTATCTTTCTATCATCCGACTTGTCTCACCTTCTTATCCTCCATCCCATCTCCAGGGAGGAGGAGGAGGAGGAGGAGGAGGATTCAGAAAGCGAGCGGGAAAGATAAAGATGGAGAGATAGTGAAAAGGGCGAGATGGAGAGAAAGGGCAGGCAGCGCTGAAATTAAACCCAGAGAAGAAGAAGTAGGAGAGTTTTTCTGGCGGAGAGGAAGAGGGAAAGAAGGGATGACGAAGGGCAAATAGAGGGCGAAGAGTGAATTACATTAAGACGCCTACAGGAGTCCATATACAGGTTGTACTTTAATTTAAAAAACATACATCATAAAGAAATAGAAGAAAAAACACAATTTCTTTGATATTTTATTTTACATAAAGTTCTTCTACTACTGGTCCATCGTTACAACCTCTCTGTGTTCATCAGACTGTTCAGTCGAACGTTCACAGATTTATAGTCACGTGACTCGGTGAATCGTTCACGGCTTCATAACTTCACTTATGAGCTCAGAATTTTATGTTTTTTACAGAATCTGATTAAAGCAAACGGGTTATTCAGGGCGAGATTTTAAATGAGATGTTGGACAAAAATGTGTTAATTTTAAGTTTTATTTTGTTGCTTTTTCTGCGTTCGTCACACGTGACGTGTTCAGGGACTGTCGGAAAGATGAAAATCTGACGATAATTAGATTTTTTTACACATTCTGGTTATGATAAATGGCTTTTTTCTGGTTCAGAGGTTGAAGCAGACGTTAAAAAAACACTTTGCAGGAGAGAAAAGTGGGAATGGTGACCAATGAGAGAGAGAGGAGTAACCTTTTCCTGCAGCGACTCCATAATTGGATTTTGTGTGTGTGTGTGTGTGTGTGTGTGTGTGTGTGTGTGTGTGTGTGTGTGTGTGTGTGTGTGTGTGTGTGTGTGTGTGTGTGTGTGTGTGTGTGTGTGTGTGTGTGTGTGTGTGTGTGTGTGTGTGTGTGTGTGTGTGTGTGTGTGTGTGTGTGTGTGTGTGTGTGTGTGTGTGTGTGTGTGAGTGTGTGAGAGAGTGTGTGTGTTACACCACTCAACACATAGATCAGATAGAGGTCTGAGAAAATGACCAATTCTTCTCCGTCTCTCTCCAAACGGGTTACACACAGTTGAAAAGTTCAAAACACACACACAAAGTCAATACACGGCCAGTATTTATAGCCCTATAGTTTTTTTATAATTACAAAGCGGCCACACGTTATAGATTTCATATGTTTATGGCTCATGAATCAAAACCTGAAGGAGAGTTTGTTCTTTTCCGTGAATTTTATTTTCTGTTTATTTTGTGTTTATTCTTCCGGTTTCAGTCGCTTTGTGCGAAAGATTTATTTTACAGCAGTTCATCTATGCTTATGTTTTGATTTGCAGCTCCATATTTCATGTACAGGAACAAGACGAGGAGATCTTAGAGGACTGAAGGAAGTTGTGACCACAGCTTGAAGAAGTTTAACAAATATTAAAATAATGAACCCAAGAAATCAGTGGACTAAAAACAAAATGACAGATTAGTCGCCTAAGAGGGGGAAATTATGTACATTTATAAAAAAAGGCGTAAGCAATTATTTTCATCATATATAAATATATATATATTTAGTTTTTCTTGTCTGACACTTTTTTTTTTACAATTGAATATACATTTTAATAAGCAAAAAAAAAATATATTTTTTTTTTTGTACTATTCAAGTGTAAATTTGATGGTATAATATCGTAATATCTTGACTCTAAGGTCCACAAGGTCAGAGCGCTCGGTAGATTAAATTCCTTTTGCTGCATCTCTGAATCTCATAATCTTGACATCATTGTGACATCATTGTGACATAATCTTGACATCATTGTGACATCATTGTGACATAATCTTGACATCATTGTGACATAATCTTGACATCATTGTGACATAATCTTGACATCATTGTGACATAATCTTGACATCATTGTGACATAATCTTGACATCATTGTGACATCATTGTGACATCATTGTGACATCATTGTGACATCATTGTGACATAATCTTGACATCATTGTGACATAATCTTGACATCATTGTGACATAATCTTGACATCATTGTGACATCATTGTGACATCATTGTGACATAATCTTGACATCATTGTGACATCATTGTGACATAATCTTGACATAATCTTGACATCATTGTGACATAATCTTGACATCATTGTGACATCATTGTGACATCATTGTGACATAATCTTGACATCATTGTGACATAATCTTGACATCATTGTGACATCATTGTGACATAATCTTGACATCATTGTGACATCATTGTGACATAATCTTGACATAATCTTGACATCATTGTGACATAATCTTGACATAATCTTGACATCATTGTGACATAATCTTGACATCATTGTGACATAATCTTGACATCATTGTGACATCATTGTGACATAATCTTGACATCATTGTGACATCATTGTGACATAATCTTGACATCATTGTGACATCATTGTGACATAATCTTGACATCATTGTGACATCATTGTGACATAATCTTGACATCATTGTGACATCATTGTGACATAATCTTGACATCATTGTGACATAATCTTGACATCATTGTGACATCATTGTGACATCATTGTGACATAATCTTGACATCATTGTGACATCATTGTGACATAATCTTGACATCATTGTGACATCATTGTGACATAATCTTGACATCATCTATACATCCTAAAGATGTGGTGTTGAGCTGTGGGATGAAGACAGAAACCAGTTTGTTCCAGTGTGGCTCATCATGTAATGATCCGTATCCAAGACAATAGCTGGATAACAAAGAGCAGTAATATTATGATATATATATATTTATATATATATATGAAATCCTCAGCAGGAAACTCATATCCAGCTGTTCTCGCCTGTAGAGGAGAAATGAAGGAGAAGGTTTTTATTAAAGACCCCGCGGTGCTTCTTCTCCATTCCAACAGAAATCTGCTCAATAATGCAACTTCTGACTTCTGCTTATTAAAGAGATGCTTCCTCCGTCTGTGTTGCTGTGGCAACGCACTAAAATACATTTAAATGTAGTGAAATAAACTTCAACAGCAAATGGATGTTTTGTAAAGAAAAGCTGAGCAATTAATGTCGACTGGACGTTTGATCTGGCGGCCATGTTGTTTTTGTTTCACCACATGACGTCTGTGATGTCACTTTGTGTTCTGGAATCGATCGTTACGAGAAACCAGGAAGTCATGTGACGTAGCAGGAAGAGAGTCAGCGTAGGGAGGGCGGGGTCTCATCAACGCTTGACTTTCACCCAGGAGGCCGCTGTTCAAGTCCCGCGTGAAACCAAGTCAGCTGATGGAAAAATGACTTTTATGTTCCAGACCTGCTGATGAAAGGTTTAGTTTTTATTCACAACTGTTGCAACATTAACGACATGTTTAAAACTGCAAAATTCTGAAAAACTCACGAAAAAAACTGTTTTTAAAACGTTTGTCAAAGATGTCTTTGCCGTTTATTCCCAAGTGGAGCAGAAATAACCCGTTACTGTAGGTTTGAATGTCAATAAAACTTCAGCTGAGAGGAGTAAGTGAGATTCACTTCATTTTAAACTCTTTTGGGGGCGACTGTGGCTCAGTGGTTAGCAAGTCAGTCTTTCAATCAGAGGGTCGGTGGTTCAAACCCCGGCTCAGCCAGTCCATGTCGTTGTGTCCTTGAGCAAGACACTTAACCCTCATTGCTCACCGTTGCTGTGTCTACTGTCTACTGTATATCATGTAAGTCTCTTTGGATAAAAGCGTCAGCTAAATGAAATGTAATGTAAAAGTGAGCGGCTCGGCCTCACAGGACGGCCACAGCGCTCCTGTTTGTTGCCGCTCTGTGTGTAACCTCCAACACTCACAAAGCCCTCGTGGGTTGATATTTTATTCATGTTGTTTGATGCATATTTTCCCGCCTCTCGGAGGTCTCTGCTTTCCATCGCCTCCCAGCCGCTCGTCACCTTCCTTCCTTTCCTCGCGTCCTTCTTTCATGTCGGAGACTCTCTTTGACCCCCGGAGGCCGAAGGCTTCAAAGACGAAGAGAAAGCGACGCTGACCTTCCTCCTCCTCCTCATCATCCTCCTCTTCCTCCTTCGCTCAGCTCGTCTTCCTCTCAACGAATGAAATGTCTTCACGGGCCTCCCTCTATAGGTGTGTGTGTCTGTGTGTGTGTGTTTGCCTGTGTGTGTGTTTGCCTGTAGTCAATGAATGTTCTGGTTGTTCAGTGTTGCTGTATTTGTTTCCTCATAGCTGTTTATACAGCTCTCTCTCTCACACACACACACACACACACACACACACACACACACACACACACACACACACACACACACACACACACGTCCTCAGGGCTGAGAGAGAGAGAGACATTAAAACTAAAGGTCTCTCTATCGCTCTGCAGCAGCTGGCTGTCACTGGCTGATACCACAACAACCTCTATTGCTGCTTTACACACATGAACTACACTGATGTACACACACACACACACACTGCTACACAACCTCCAGGCTGCTTCAGCATTTTGTTTGCTTGTTTTTTGCTGAGAGGCTGATGGACTTTTTTTGTAAAATGTGAAAAAAACTCTTTCTCTCTGCTGTTATGGCTACAAGTATGACACACACACACACACACACACACACGGAGAGGCAGAGTACCATTTAGCTGGTAATACCCTCTAAATTCACACTGCATATTAATAATGCGGATTTCCCTGCTAACAGCCTCATATAATGAACTGGGTCAGACACACGTGTGTGTGTGTGTGTGTGTGTGTGTGTGTGTGTGTGTGTGTGTGTGTGTGTGTGTGTGTGTGTGTGTGTGTGTGTGTGTGTGTGTGTGTGTGTGTGTGTGTGTGTGTGTGTGTGTGTGTGTGTGTGTGTGTGTGTGTGTGTGTGTGTGTGTGTGTGTGTGTGTGTGTGTGTGTGTGTGTGTGTGTGTGTGTGTGTGTGTGTGTGTGTGTGTGTGTGTGTGTGTGTGTGGACCTGTGGATGTGTTTGTGCATGTTTCAGCTGACTATACAGGTGTGTGTGGGGATGAGAGAAAGAGAATGGAAAACTTTTAATACCCAGTAATCCTCTAAATTTCCTTGGCTCTAAACCAGGGTCACACTTTTTGTGTGTGTGAGTGTGTTGTGTGTGTGTGTGAGTGTGTTGTGTCTTCCTACCTCCAGTTCCTACATTGTTGCTCAGCAAACTCCCCATTGACCCCAATAGTTTTAACAAACAACGCACTCGTCCTATTATGTGGATATCAAAGCCTGCTGGTTTCCCTCAGTACAAAGACGTGTGTGTGTGTGTGTGTGTGTGTGTGTGTGTGTGTGTGTGTGTGTGTGTGTGTGTGTGTGTGTGTGTGTGTGTGTGTGTGTGTGTGTGTGTGTGTGTGTGTGTGTGTGTGTGTGTGTGTGTGTGTGTGTGTGTGTGTGTGTGTGTGTGTGTGTGTGTGTGTGTGTGTGTGTGTGTGTGTGTGTGTGTGTGTGTGTGTGTGTGTGTGTGTGTGTTGACAGAAAGTCAGCAAGAAAGGAGTCATTAATTAGACGGAAAACAGCTGAAAGTTTTGTTCAGCAAAGAGGCGTCTTATATGTTTTTTAATAAACATTTTAAATATTCTATTAGAAGTTAGTGGTGCAGTTAAAGTATGTTAGGATGTTTAATTATGTTGGTTCTGGTGCCCCCTGTGGACTAAAGTGGTATTGTTGGTTCTGGTGCCCCCTGTGGACTAAAGTGGTATTGTTGGTTCTGGTGCCCCCTGTGGACTAAAGTGGTAGTGTTGGTTCTGGTGCCCCCTGTGGACTAAAGTGGTAGTGTTGGTTCTGGTGCCCCCTGTGGACTAAAGTGGTAGTGTTGGTTCTGCTGCCCCCTGTGGACTAAAGTGGTAGTGTTGGTTCTGCTGCCCCCTGTGGACTAAAGTGGTAGTGTTGGTTCTGCTGCCCCCTGTGGACTAAAGTGGTAGTGTTGGTTCTGGTGCCCCCTGTGGACTAAAGTGGTAGTGTTGGTTCTGGTGCCCCCTGTGGACTAAAGTGGTAGTGTTGGTTCTGGTGCCCCCTGTGGACTAAAGTGGTAGTGTTGGTTCTGGTGCCCCCTGTGGACTAAAGTGGTAGTGTTGGTTCTGGTGCCCCCTGTGGACTAAAGTGGTAGTGTTGGTTCTGGTGCCCCCTGTGGACTAGAGTGGTAGTGTTGGTTCTGGTGCCCCCTGTGGACTAAAGTGGTAGTGTTGGTTCTGGTGCCCCCTGTGGACTAAAGTGGTAGTGTTGGTTCTGGTGCCCCCTGTGGACTAAAGTGGTAGTGTTGGTTCTGGTGCCCCCTGTGGACTAAAGTGGTAGTGTTGGTTCTGGTGCCCCCTGTGGACTAAAGTGGTAGTGTTGGTTCTGGTGCCCCCTGTGGACTAAAGTGGTAGTGTGTGGATTTATTGAACTTTGAGTCGAGGCGCTCTGATGTTGTTTTATTTTCTCTAAAAAAAAAAACAGACAAAATATAGATGTGTAAGAAGTTCACATCTCATTTGATTCCATGTTAATATCATAATTGTGACTTAAAGAGCGTTAAATGAACTCGTCCTCTGGACTCAGACTAATGAGCGTCTGTCTCGGCTGCAGCTCCATAATGTTTGAAAGTCTTTTCAGACTAGTTTTCATTACGGCTTAGTTTCCACCGGCGTCCCAGAATGCACCTCAGGTCTTAAATCTCTGACTCTTCATTTCTTCTCCTTTTATCTCTCACTGGCTCATAAATACACATTGATATGCGAGTTGTTCTCTACCTCCTTGTTGGCGTCTCCTCTCACTTTTCTGTTCAACACACACACACACACACACACACACACACACACACACACACACACACACACACACACACAGCCTTGTTAGCTTTGAGCGAGACGCCGCACTTTATTATGTACAGTTTGTAAGATGAAACACCGGCGGGTTCTTGAGTCTTCGCACCGTTTCTCTTCATCTCAGCTTGAGCTCAGCGGCGTCGGACGCGACCGTTAAATTAATCGCTTGTTGTTGGACGACTCGGCGTGTGAGAAACGACCGGCTTTCTCTTCTGGAAACACAGCTTCCAACGCGTGAAGCATCATTTAATAACTCCAACAAAACAACCGGTTAGCATTTCTGCAGAATGCAAGGCTGTTCTGGGTATTCTGACCCACAATCCTTTGCTCTGCAGATATATGAGGGTCAAAGTTCAAGGTACAATCTTGTAAAGTTTTGTGTTAAAGCTGCATTCTCTCTCCTGACCACCAGGGGGCGACTCCTCTGGTTGTATAGAAGTCTATGCTTCAAGCTGCATTCTCTCTCCTGACCACCAGGGGGCGACTCCTCTGGTTGTATAGAAGTCTATGCTTCATGTGTTAAAGCTGCATTCTCTCTCCTGACCACCAGGGGGCGACTCCTCTGGTTGTATAGAAGTCTATGCTTCAAGCTGCATTCTCTCTCCTGACCACCAGGGGGCGACTCCTCTGGTTGTATAGAAGTCTATGCTTCAAGCTGCATTCTCTTATGTAAAGTAACCATCGAAATGGATGTCTTCATTTACAGAAATTGTCATAAAGTTAATACAATATTTATTAGTCAAAAATATAAAGTCGCTATAAAGTTTATTTATTAAAAAAAACACAAATGATTGACAACAAAAATGCAGAGAAGATATAAAGAGCCGGATTCAGTTGAGAAAAATAAATAAATAACTTTCTGTTTCCTCACTTTCTGACTTCAGACAGTATTTTAGTAAAAAGTGGTCACGCAGCAGCAACCCTGCATTTCACAGCAGTGTGTGTGTGTGTGTGTGTGTGTGTGTGTGTGTGTGTGTGTGTGTGTGTGTGTGTGTGTGTGTGTGTGTGTGTGTGTGTGTGTGTGTGTGTGTGTGTGTGTGTGTGTGTGTGTGTGTGTGTGTGTGTGTGTGTGTGTGTGTGTGTGTGTGTGTGTGTGTGTGTGTGGGGCTCTGGTCTGAGCTCTCTGCTGCCGTCAGCCCAGCTGTGCAGTGAGTGGACCGAACATCTGCTTCACACTGAGCTGCTCTTCCTGCTCCATAATTCATGCCTCGTTGTTTGCACCACTTTCACGTTGTGATAAGTGATGCTCCGCCTGTTCTCTTTTTTGCAAAAGCGTTTGATGTCAACACATTAGATATTGTATTAGAAGTGTGTGATGATTTATTCATAACTCGTCTTATTAAAGCTACCATGAGGAACTTTCACACAGTGGTGTCTTTGGCGGCCCCTGTGGGCAGAACGCGATAGTGTTTTCCTTTTGGAAAAGCTCATGTTTCTGCAGGTCTGACATTCTGCCGGTTTGAGTTCATGTTTGGTTTTAAAGTGACACAAGTTGTGATGCAAGAAAAAAAAGAAGTTTTCCCTGAAAGTTCTCGCAGAAAAAACAACAATCTGGAGCGTCGCCTCGCTTCCAGCCCGAAGTACAAACTGCAAACGGAGATGCGACGCCTCGTCTTGTCTCTCCGCATGACGTCTCTTGTCAGTTCATGTAGAGCTGCATGTGGATTACAGACCGAAATAGATGCGGAAAACTCACCCAGGAAAGAATTCAACAGCGAGATGCGATCAGCTGTTCGGAGCACATGTGTCGGGGAACGCTGCTTTGAAAGGTTTTCACAAGCGTCACTTCGGAAGAAGTTGAACTGCAGCTTCCCCGGAGCGCCGCAGACGGACGACAACGTGGCCGTGTGTTACTACATGGAAGATACACACACGTTGTGTTTTATTTAGACTCAATATCACACACATCAGTCCTGCTCGCCGGAGCACCAAATGTGGATTATTCCGCTTCTGAAAATAGAAAGAAAGTCCTGAATAAATGCATAAATTCCTCCTGTTGCACAGCTGTTTTATGGAATTACTACGTCTTTCATTTTCTATTCAAACTTCATATATTATAACAGTTTATGTACATAGAAAACACAAAAAAGGTGAGAGTTTTCGAGGTGTTTGTGTTATACTGACAGGTGTTTCTATTATTTTGTCCACCTCATTTGTGTCAAATGTGGTCTAAAATCATGACTAGATGGCACCAAGAAATGCATTCATAAAAACTCAACAGCAAAGTCCAGCAGCTCCAAACACACTGCTGGGCAGAGCATCGCTATGATTGGCCAGTCTGCGTTTGAGGGGCGGGACTTAGCGAAAGGGTCAATTGATTTAGAAAACGGTAATTTTGTCGGTGAAAAAAATAAAAAATCACGTGTATGTGCAGTTAGCGGGGCATTTAGCAGGCGTGTACAAAAAAAAGAAGACACACACACACACTTCTTAAAACACTGATAACAGAGTGAGGGTCGAATGTCGTGCACAAGAAAGCTGGTTGTCCAACAGGTTCAAAATCCCCCGAAACTCAGAGGAACCGTGTGTGTGTGTGTGTGTGTGTGTGTGTGTGTGTGTGTGTGTGTGTGTGTGTGTGTGTGTGTGTGTGTGTGTGTGTGTGTGTGTGTGTGTGTGTGTGTGTGTGTGTGTGTGTGTGTGTGTGTGTGTGTGTGTGTGTGTGTGTGTGTGTGTGTGTGTGCGCTTCCAGCAGCTCTCAGAGTTATCTGTGCTTTAATCAGCCCTGAACGGAGAGCGGGAGCTCTCTGCCTCTGTAATAAGGCTTCTTGTCTAAATCCTTTAATCTGAGCAGGAATGAAGGATATATCTCTGTCTTCTGGCTGCAAAGAACAATTTCTCCCTCGTTCTTCTCCGTCCTATCTTTATCACACACACACACACACACACACACTGCCTCTGTGTCGGTGCTAAAGGTTAGCCGTGCAGCAGGAAGTTCAAAAGGACCGGGAGAAGTCGGGCAAACTTTTTTAATAATACATGTTCACATGCATGAGCAGAAACGCACACGTTTGCCTCGGCTGATTATTTTTGGATACGACTGCAGAGAAACAAGTTCTTTAATAAAAAGTGCGTTTGCATTTCGCTGCCTCTGCAGGAGACTCGGAGGTTTTAATAACCGGAGTGAGCGGCAGCTGTGAACCTGCTGGACGGCGTCCAGGCGTCACAAACAAACAAACAAACAAACAAACATATCCTGTAAACAACCTCCGATGCATCGGTAGACCAGCTTAGCTTCCTATTTGTTGTTCCTCTTAATGCTCCACATATAATCTGCGCCTCAGACTGATTTATAATCCAATTCTCCTAAAAGTACCTCAAGGTTTTCTTCAAAAAGATGATATCAGGCCATTTATTTAAACTTCATTTCCATTCAGGAAGTGAGGCTGTTAGCAGCGTGTTGTGGTGACTTTGGGTAATGAGCACAGCTTCTGCCATCGGCGGCTTTGATGGAGAGCAAAGCTGCGTCGGCCATCAAGAAATAGTCGAATTTTAAACCGTACACATGCATTCAAGTTGTTTGATTTGCAGAGTCAATGTGGAGGAAAGTAAGGACCTGAAAACCTTTCCCTCCTTTTCCTGCTGTGTTGAGTTCAACATCACTAAACGGGGTTCGTGAACAGCTGCTACACGTTAGCTTAGCAGCTAGCTAACAGCAGACAGGGCTTTCAGTGAGAATCTTACTTGATTTTGTAAACCTTTGGAAACATAACATAACATTTCAAACTGTCCATATATATGAATATTAATCTATGATTCAGCATTAATCCATTATGCCAGGAAGTAGTATCCATTAACATGAGACTCGCCTGGCTAGTTAGCATCTAAGCTAATTTTAACATTGATGTTAATGGATCGCGATTAGCATCTATTGCTACAACACAAAGGTTAAACTAAAACTGTTGTGTGGCGGCTGTGATGAGAGCACATTAAGCATGTTAATCATGTTAATATATCATAACTATTGTTCCGATCCCTGATGACTTTATTGATTATAGGGTCCCTTTTAAAGTGCGTAACATAGCATCGCACATAGTTTTAATCACCTCCCTGTGCCATCAGTTTCTGCTTTTATACAGAATATACACAATTCACATTAAATAGCTGTTTTTAAAGGATTTTTTAATGGATGCTCATTTTAAATATATATATTTTTTTTTAAATCACACGTACCCCCATTTGAGAACCACTGCACTAACGCATTGTTGGTTTTGTTGTCATTTTGAAAAAGCCTTTATTATCCCTGAGGTTGCGTAACAGCACCTGCATCCAGACGGCGTCGCTTTCATATCAGCTGAAACCAACAGGAGCATTTCTTTGATTTGTCACTCTTTTACAGACGGGGACAGAACACCTGCCGGCTTTTTGATCTGTTGATTTTATTTTCTCTCCCCGTGTTCAGTCTGCCTTTTTTAGAACGGCATCAGCCGGATCTGGAGCCGGTTAAGGCGACAGAAGAAAAAAAAAAAAACGTCAATCACGACATCTTAAAGACTTAAAGATGAGTCGCGTTGAGCCGCTGGGATGCGCTGACGGTTATCCTCACACGAGCCGGATCCAGCCGCCAGGACGCCGAGCGACTCCAGCAGCCTGTTAATTGCTTCGGCAGAAAGTCGCTGGTTTCTTGCTGGAAACGGCAACGAGAGACAATGAATGCAGGAGACACAGAGTGTGTTGGTATGCAGGGATGATGCAAACGCTGATGATTAAAGGACACACACGGCCTCATCAGTGTGTGTCATTGTCAGGTTAATGGGAGGTGCACCGGGAGAGAAAGTGGTTGTTAATCGCTCACTCCCAGCGCAGAGGACACGGCCGCTAAATTACATTTGCATAACACAGAATTAATCATGAAATGGGTTCATGTCTCCGTCTCTTTGCTTCTCTCTTTACCTTATAGCGGAGAACTTTCCATGCATTAATGTAGAGTCATATTTGTTTAAGAAGATTGATTTCCTTCCTCCCAGGCATTTCAGGGTGCCGAGGAAAATAAATATGCACTTTCTTTGGAGTGGTAATCCATCACAGGGAACGATTCCTCGCATTCATTTTTTGTCAAAACTCATGTTTTGGGGGTTTATCACTGTTGCAGCACAGTGGAGCAGTGAGGGAGCAACCTGTTCAAAATACATCCAAATAAACCCAGTGTGCAAACTAAAAACCTAATTAGTCTTTCATTTGACGGTTCGGGTGTCCTTGAATGCACCATCAGAGAATTATTCTGAACTGCAATGCCAAACATCATTTACAAACAAAAATACAAGTAATCAGATGTGTTCTGCTTCCTCAAAGAAAAGTCATATCTCTGTTTGCTGTTTTTGATGAATCAGTTACTCTTTAGATGCACGATTAGTTTGCTTGACTGTCTGAAAACAGTCCAAACCCCGAGGATACTTAGTCCTAAAAGTTTATTCTTGGCATTTTATGCTCGACAAGTCAAAGTTGCCGATTAATTTTTCTGTCAAGCGACTAATTTGATTCCTTGACTCAGTCCAGCTGAAAGTGAATGGAAACCAACACTGTGAATGAAGCTTGTGAATAGAGATAGCTTTGGTATTTTTATCTCCGTACCATCAGTCAAATGTAATGTTTGATCTGAGGATGGTTTTACATAAATTCAGGGCTTTTGTACTTGAGTCTGCTCGCGGTCGTGAGAACACGTTTTTGAAGTTTTGTCTTGGTCTTGTGTCTCTTAGTATCTTGTCTTGTGTTGGTCTCGGGCTTGGCTGTTGAGAACAGGTCAAGTTGTACAGAACAACCAGCTAGCTAGGTAGTTGTTCTGTACAACTAGCTAGTTGTACTATACAGCCAGCTAGTACTGTACAACTAGCCAGCTAGCTAGTTGTTCAGTACAGCTAGCTAGTTGTTCAGTAGCTAGCTGTACTGAACAACTAGTATCGTGTCTTGTGTTGGTCTCGGGCTTGGCTGTTGAGAACTGGTCAAGTTGTACAGAACAACCAGCTAGCTAGGTAGTTAGCTAGTTGTTCAGTACAACTAATCAGGCTGGTGACCACTATGTCCCTCTAATGAAGCACTACGGCTAACTAGCCATTCGTTTCCGGAGGTACGCTCGCTCTTTTTTTTAGTTGTGACTACACTTTTACAGCCCCACGTGTTTTGTAACACAATGATCACCGTTTTCTTTTGAATGAGTCGAATGACCTTTGAAGTGGTGTTTACAGACCTTAAACTGGGGGCCATCACTGCTAGCTTGTCTAAAAACACACCAGCACCGCTCTGAAAGGAGGGCGTTCCCTGAATGCCTCAAGGCTTTTATAAAGTAAACTAATGAGGGAAACATTGTGCGACGCTGTGGTTTCGCGGCGTGTAAGCGCTGACACAAGCGTCTTCTTCTTGAGTCAGCGTTGTTCGGTGGTGAACCGGGTTCCTGTGTTCGCTGCTCGGTGTCTCTCGGTCCACACAGTCGGTCCTCTGTGCCTCTTTCGGCCTTTTGTTTGGTTCTGCTCGCCGGTCCTTGCTCTGCTGCGATGTGACCCAGTGGTACTATACAGACTATACATTGTGTGCGTATAAAAGCACTCAGTCTGCTTAATAACTGCCGGCCTCTCAGACCTGCTATCATCAGACTAATCCTCTTCTCAAAGGTCGGCCTATTAGAGGGGTCTTATTTTGTCACTGTGTAATAATGTGCACTTTTAGATTAATACAGGCTTAGCAGTGTAATAATGTTTCCTCTCGGGTTTAAACAAATGTCTTCCTGGTGTCTCTTTTCTTATGTGGCCCATTTAGAGTCGTCTGATTTTAATGAAACGTCTTTTTCTTCCCACCGTGGCTCTGTATCGAGTCTGAATGTGATTCTGAATACAGATTCAAAGCTCGAAAACATTGAAAATGAGAGAAAATCGGTTTGGTGTCGTTGAATCAGTAATGATTTGAAAGAGTAATTCAATGTAATAAACAAATTTGAGTAAAACAAAATAATTATGTGATTTTTATGTAATGGGGTTCGGACTATTGATTGGATAAAACGGCACATTTTAATAAGAAAACTGGTCATTTTTATTTGGTATTTTTTTATTTTATAGACAAAACAAATCAATTATTTAAGAACATAATCCTCTTAATGGAAATATTAGCTAGTTGCAGCCTTAACATGTTATAACTGTTGGTTGGACAGAACCGTAGACTAGACAGCATGCATGTCTTTATACAACATTTACATCTTTGTTCCTCTGTTTTGGACACCTGGATTCTCTTTGTTAGTCTCTACATTAGTGCATAATGCTTTGTGGCCTCTGGGACAGGTGTGTGTGTGTGTGTGTGTGTGTGTGTTTACTTTGTCTCAGCCATGCTCTCCTTCAGGCCTTTTAATTACCACCAATAAGAACTCAATTTCCCCCGGGCTCCGCCAATCATAGCGGCCGTATCCCCTCCAGGCTCGGCCAATCAGCTTCAACGCTCCTCCGGCCCGATGTCATGAATGGCTAATGACGCCTGGGGGTGGGCATGAATGGAAATGAGGCCGAGTCGGGGCTGCTTAGCCTTTTCAGCCAGAAACAAGAAGCCAAAGTTTGGAGCAAGACAATAAAGAAAGAAAGGAGATGTTGTATAGATATGTGTAGATATTGATATTGTTATTGTTATCAGTCATCCACTGGGTTAAAGCTCAATGTGTGAATGTTGTGCTCCACCATGCAGACTGAAGGAGCAGTCGAGGTACAGCAGACCAGATATAATAGTAAAAAGTAAAATGCAACGCCTTGACGACCTGTCATGCATTTAAATCTTTATTTCGGTAAAATATTAGACATCTGGACCGACGACAAACGGGTTTGACAGACAGTCAGTCGGCCAGAGATGGAGTTCAAGGTCTGGTCCTCGGGGGATCTCGTGTGTCAGAAACCCGTTTTTTTTTGGGCGGGTTTTGAACTGGTTCCGGCGGGTGAGGATGTAAAGACAGGCAGAGAAAAGGAGAGAGGAGAGAGAGAGAGAGGAGGG
This sequence comes from Cottus gobio, assembly GCA_023566465.1. NCBI lineage: Eukaryota > Metazoa > Chordata > Actinopteri > Perciformes > Cottidae > Cottus > Cottus gobio. Next base: position 17,594,262 of record CM042236.1, read on the forward strand.
TGGGGGGCGATGTGAAGCACAAAGAGAAGTTAGAAAGAGAAAAGCTTAGCGAGGTTAGACAGTGAGGGGAAGTCAGTCGGGCTTTATTCCCCCGGCTGGAGCCTCAGAAGACATTTCTGGGTTTAGTTTCACGGCAAACTTTAGCAGAGGGGTCAGCGAGACTTTCACAAAGTGTGTGTGTGTGTGTGTGTGTGTGTGTGTGTGTGTGTGTGTGTGTGTGTGTGTGTGTGTGTGTGTGTGTGTGTGTGTGTGTGTGTGTGTGTGTGTGTGTGTGTGTGTGTGTGTGTGTGTGTGTGTGTGTGTGTGTGTGTGTGTGTGTGTGTGTGTGTGTGTGTGTGTGTGTGTGTGGTGAGCTTGTGGCGAGTGCGTGTGTAGCGAGCTAGGAGCGTGCTAGCAGCGAGCTAGCGCCGATAATATTCAATTAAAAAAAAAGAAAAAATATTGCTTGCTTCTCTTTGCAAGGTTAGATTAAACCTCAACGAATGACGCTCCATATCTGTTGTGATATAAAGGATCAAATGGTGGAAAGGTTTCTAAAACTCTGCATTGCAGCCATTAGGACCACCTGACTCCTGCTATCTGTGGGCAGGTAATTGGGGCGAGCAGGTGGGTACAAAGATAAGTCTTTTCACAGCAATAAATCCTTTCTGCAATGAAGCGAACTGATGTGGATTCAATTTGGAGGGAGTTGAAAGCACGGGGGGGGGGGGGGGGTGATCGACCACCAATCAGAAAGATCTGACGGGCCGCTGCTGCAAAGCCAACGATTGGCCGCTAGAAAAGCCCGATCGCGTAAATAAAGCGTTTTCATTCACCCGACAGAGGCGACTTTTATTGTTTACGACTCACCTGGTAAACGTCTATCGGACGACGTTCACGAGATTCGACCCCAAAACCACCTGACGTCGCCGCAGAGTGCAGGACTGTTTGTGCAGCGGCGTTAATTAAACACACATCCAGACTAATGGAAGGAGAGACTGTGTGTCAGGACACTAATTGCTACACTCAGTCTCTCTCGTTTCACACACACACACACACACACACACACACACACACACTTTTATTCTTTTTTTCTTCGCTAATCTCATCTGGCTCAGCAACTCTCTTCACTTTTTAGCCCGTTACCTCCTCCTCTTCGTCCTCCTCCTCTTCCTCCTCCTCCAGTAAAGGATGTTCTTGGTTTAATGAGACGCTCCTCATTACTGCGTTCTTGTGAGCTCGTGGCGCCGCCGGTGTCCCGGTGTTCGATGCCGTGAGCGCCGCTTTGTGTTTAGAGGACGAGCTCCAAGCTCTGAACCCGAGTGCTTCGGGTTTATTGTTTGTCAGAATCGGTGCTCATGAAGTCGTTCAGAGCTGCAGAAACTGATTCATATAGTATCTAATGAACAGATTAACATGGGAGGTACTTTTTAATGTATTTTGACTGTTTTTATGTATTTTTACAGATTATTTAATGTACTTTTGTGTTACGGTTATGTAAAAAATATGGACCAAATACATATCCAGATAATTCTAAGATAGTTTAGAGGTGTATCTGCTCAATGATCTACTTAAGCTCTATCAATTTTACAATAAACAACCTAAAAGTTGTCTTCTTCTTCTCTTGTTTCCTCCTCCAGACACGATGGAGCGGTGGTGGGCGTGGCTGTTTGTCCTCGTCGGCACGGCAACCTTTTGCATCGCCCCCTCTGACGGTGAAAACAAGGAGTTCCTCTCCGACACGCTGATCAACAACGTGGTGGCCGACCCCCGCTCGGGCCGGCTGTACGTGGGCGCCGTCAACCGCCTCTACCAGCTGAGCCGGGACCTGGAGGCGGAGGCCCGCACCGAGACGGGCCCCCGGCAGGACAACCGGGCCTGCACGCCGCCCGTCACGGACGCTTGCGAGGAGGCCACTGACACCGACAACCACAACAAGCTGCTGCTGGTCGCGGACGACAAGCTGGTCGTCTGCGGCAACGTCTTCCGGGGCATCTGCTCGCTGAGGAACCTGAGCGCCGTGGACCAGCTGCTGTACTTCAGCGACACCAAAGGGGAGAAGTCGTACGTGGCGAGCGCCGAGGAGGGCGTCTCCGTGGTGGGCGTGACCTCCTACTTCACCAAGGACAAGGACAACTTCACCGTCATCCTGGTGAGGAGCTTCACACACATACACACACACACACACATATATGCGTTATTCCCGGCGGCACATGGGGGCGAATTAAACAAAATCATCACCTCCGTCTTGTGATACAGGGCGAGCGAACACAATTAAATTGCAATTTGACGAGAATGGAGGAATTAAATTGCCCGCCCATATGGGAAATGTTTTCATTTCTCTACATGATGTGTTTCGTGATGTTATGCCTTCCAAGCGTGCAACTTGAGGCTTTTTGGTGGCGTCTCTAATCAATGTAAAGGTTGAGCCTCCGACAGCTGTTGGTGAGAGGCGGAGGTATAAGAGGAGGCCTTGACACGGGAACCAGCCAGAGTCCTTTAGAGGGTTGGAGGCAGCTCCGTAAGCTTCCTTCTGCTCCTATAGTGCAGAAGAAAATGCTTCGAATTACGGCCTCTTCTAAGAATTTACCCTCAAAGTTGAGACAAGTTCCTGGAAAGGTGAAAAGTTGTTGGCAAAGCGTCTTTTAGTCCTTCAGAGAGCTCTGGCGGTGAAACGCTGCTGGGCGTCGTGGTTGGTCGGGGGGAGGACTTTAAGAGGCTTAAGGGTTTCTAAAGCGGAGGGAAGACAAAGAGGAAGGAGGAAACGTTCTCCAAAGGCTCAGATTACATCGTTCTGGGAGATGCATCACATGGCCCACCCAATAACTCTGTAACGCCAGATATGAAACATGATCTCAACACTAAGATATTTGGGCACCAGTTTGCTGGTTTAAAGGTCTATAGACGAACTGCAAAGACAATAAATGCAACCTGGAGAGTCATGTGACTGAGCCAAGGGGTAGGGCCTGTGTTTGGAGGCTGACAATTGAGTCCACATCGATGTTCATTACCTCAAATATTATGAATAACCACACCATGAGACTAAAGTCCATGATGAGGCTCGTGGTCACCGTCCATCCAAGTGCCACCTGAGAACCCTTAGGCGTTGGAGGTGGAACAAACCAGAGCTTTACGTTCGCTTTATCAGCCCGGTGGTTAAAGTCCACGTCGACTGCTTCCTGACTCCCGTCGATGGTCTTTCCCGTCACAGGTCGGCAAAGGGTACGGCAGCCACGACGGCACCAAGCTCATCTCCACGCGCATCCTGCAGGACTACGGCGACTGGGTGGTGTTCGACAGCATCATCGAGGCCTCGTCGGTGCAGGCCAACCCCTTCGTCCTGCGCTACCTCCACGACTTCCGCTTCGCCTTCAAGGACAGCGGCTTCGTGTACTTCCTGTTCTCGCGGGCGCTGGGGATCCAGGACAACAAGAACTTCACCTTCGTGTCCCGGATGTGCGAGGACGACCAGGGGTACTACTCCTACACCGAGCTGCAGCTCAACTGCAGCACCGGCAACAAGTACAACAAGGCTCAGGTGAGAATGATGGTGATGATGATGATGCATTCTGAAACACACTGGATAGGCCGTCTGCGTTTTTATCCAAAGGGCGGCAGTGACTCGGAGAAACCCACATTTGGACATTTTACATTTGAACGAGTTTCACTGAAGGCCTCAGCTTCGACCCCTGTGAAACCTTAGAAATTGGATTTAAATTCTCCTGAACCTGAAAAAGCTTCAATTCACAGGTCTCCACCCTCACTGTAGCTCTGTTTTATCAGCTAAATGCAGGTTTTTAGTGCAAATATCTAACATTCTGCTCTTTTTATCTCCCCCTGGACCCCCCAGGCCGCCTATGTAGCAACACCAGGGGAGGTTCTGGCTGAGACGATGACCCAATCGAACCAGTACGGACCGGTTTCAGCCTCCGACAAGGTGCTGTTCGTCACCTTCACTTCTGATGAAGACTCATCGACCTCCGCCATGTGTAGGTCTTCATCACGCGGAGGTTCCTGATACTTCCTGTTGACGGATGGTTGTCGGTTCGTTGGCAGCTTGTCCAAAAACATGGAAGAACATTTCAGGGAAATTCAGGAGATTGAGACATACTAGCGCCACCATGTGGCCGACTGTAAGGTCCAGAAAAGTTGAATGGAACCAAATACACAAATTACTGACATTTTGTTTTCTCCACATTTTGGGAAAATTGTAAAAATAAATAGATTTATTTTCACGTCAGTCTTTACCAAGTAACATATTTGTATGAGTCCCCAATTATTTCCCCATTATCGGCCATTTTCATTGGCTGACAGACTCTTTTAGGAGTTGCTAATTTTACAATATTTTTCGGCAGTTTCTTGCACATGTAATAATGATGTCTTTCACCAACAGTATAAATTAATTTACGCACAATTCATTCTAACAGAAATCTTTAGTAATCTCACGTATTCGGTGATTAATCATGTTTCAATATAATCACAATAAAATAACATAAATAACGAGGATTTTGCAGAATAAAATGTTCTTTTTGTGGGGGTTTGTGACTTTTAACAATTGTATTGTTTGTTTCCCAGAAAGCCGACTCTGATGTGTCCTTTATTGTCAGACACGGTTCCAAACAGTGGTTCTGCTCCCGTTGCAGGCATGTTCCCTCTTCACTCCATTAACAAGCGGCTGGTGGAGATAATCGGAGCCTGTTACAGCAGCAACGGCATCATTAACAAGCGGGCGGCCGTCTACTCGCCTTACTCCTCCATGTCTGAGGAGCTGTGCAGCAGCAGCAACAATGTGAGGGAAGCTGTCGTCTGTGTGTCGGAGATAACGAGAAACGATTCACGACCGGACCATAATTCCATAATTATACGGGTGATTTATGGGTGATTTCTTTCAGAATAACATGGCCGTCAGATTCAAGTGCGGAGCCGAGTTCCTGCCTTCCCCACTGGCCAGCAAGGCCGAGTTCGCCTTAACCTCTTCGCCCTTATTGGCCCGCAAGGGTCACATGACCGCCGTGGCCGTGGCCGTGGAATTGGGGCACGCGGTGGCGTTTGTGGGCACCGCGGCCGGAGAGGTGAAGACGTTTATGTTCCTGTTTCACTTAAAAAACATTTACATCTACAGTATTAAGACAGGATGTTGTGGGTAAAATAAATAATAATTATGTATGGAGCTGGAGAGGAAAGTAGTTTTCTGATGAAATACACAGAATATGTATACTTTATACTTTTAACTTACAATAACAGCCTCAATAAGCCTTCATGGTATTTACTGCAAAGTACATGTTTAAATATATGGTGCAATAACTCAATAAAGAACTAGTAATTGCAAAGTATTGTAATAATTAAGCTAAACAATTAGTTTTTTTTCTTTACTAGCAAGCATAACATGAATTAGTTTCCAATTATAAATGTATGAATATTTATTTTGGTTCAAATTTAAGTAAACTAAAGCAATAAAATGTCTCCAGCTTCCTTCTCAATAAATACCAAATATCATTCTTAAATAAAAAGTAATTTTAAAAAGCGTGTTAACGCTGTTTTTGCTGTCCTGCAGGTGTTGAAGGTGCACCTGTCGGGGCACCCTGAGGTGTACGGGCGAGCGCAGGGCGACGCCACCGGGGAAAAGGTCAACAAGAACCTGCTGTTCGATTCCGACCTGCAGCACCTGTACATCACCACGGAGAAGAAGGTCAAAGCCCCTCCTCCTTCCTCCCTTCATTCCTTCCTTCCTTCCTCCCTTCCTTCCTTCCTTCCTTCCTTCCTTCCTTCCTTCCTTCCTTCCTCCTTTCCTTCCTTTCCTTCCTTCCTTCCTTCCTCCTTTCCTCCCTTCCTTCCTTCCTTCCTTCCTTCCTTTGTGTGTCGACTCTTCTCTTCATCATCTGTTTGAAGAGGCGGTGACGAAGAGCGACTGACTGAACCACGAACAGGCAGTTTTAGAAGGATATCGACCTAAATGAATGTTATTATGATTATATGACACAACTTTTTTTTATTTTGTTATTTTATATATTTCATTAATTAATCCAGTAACAATATTTAATTTTAAAAAATTATAAATGTATTGTATGTATATTAAAATATTTTTTTTATAAAATAGATTTAGTAAATTAATAGCGATGCAATATCAAATAATAATTTTATAGAATCTGTCTAATTCTCGAGGTGATTTTAACCAACATCATCGTCTTTTCTCTACCTTTTAATTGATTTAAAATAGGTATATTAAAAGCAGCAACATCTATTTGCTATTTTGTTTCATAATATATCAATTTAATTAATAAATAATGTTTTATACGACAGGGTTTCTCTGCGGCTGTAGATAAGGAAACGTATGAAGTCTTTAAGGACTGAAGGTTTGTTGACACCTGTACGACCTTCAGGACCCACGACAAGGTCGCGGCCTCCCTCCTGCTCTCGTCTCCCCCGTCAGCTCCGGGACTCGATGACTTTTTCATTTCTTCTCCTCCGTCTCATTTGATCATTTATTCATCCGTCTACATTACCACACAGAAGTCAGCTATTGATTCATCCCCCCATCCCCTCCTCCTCCTCCTCCTCCTTTTGTCTCTTCATCTTTCTCTCCTTTGTCCTTTCATCTTTTTTTTTCTTTCGCTCGCCATCACTCTCTCTCTCTTCGCCGAAAGTGAAATTGATGTTATTGATTCAGAAATGAATTAATTAGAATGCACTCGGAGGGGGCAGCTGAGTGTATTAGAGCCTCTTCTCCTCGTCGGGGATTTAAACCACAGAAGAAGTCCTCTGTGCTGAGATCACATCCATCCAGACCCCATAAATATATGAAACCCTTTAATGTTGACATGCAACACCTAAAAGCATCGCATATCTTGGTGTAACTCATCATAACGGTAAAAAAAACAAGTTTCACAAAGATCAAAAAAATTGATCCGCCGCCTGTTTCTGTTTCTAGACAGGAAAAGCTAGACAGGAAAACTTAGACAGGAAAACTTAGACAGGAAAACTTAGACAGGAAAAGCTAGACAGGAAAAGCTAGACAGGAAAAGCTAGACAGGAAAACTTAGACAGGAAAACTTAGACAGGAAAACTTAGACAGGAAAACTTAGACAGGAAAAGCTAGACAGGAAAAGCTAGACAGGAAAAGCAAGACAGGAAAAGCAAGACAGGAAAAGCAAGACAGGAAAAGCAAGACAGGAAAAGCAAGACAGGAAAAGCAAGACAGGAAAAGCAAGACAGGAAAAGCAAGACAGGAAAAGCAAGACAGGAAAACCAAGACAGGAAAACCTAGACAGGAAAACCTAGACAGGAAAACCTAGACAGGAAAACCTAGACAGGAAGAAGCATATTTAAAAGTCTCCTCTGAAGTGTCAGACATGAAAGATGCAGCCCTGTAATTCAGTGTGACTTCCACTTGCTGCTGATTTCATTATTTCCATCCAGGGAAAAGAAAAGCTCCATAAATCCACTTCATCCAGAGGTGGCAGAGCTTCCCTGGGAATCTCATGTTGTTCCCAGTATTCCTGTGAAAGCTGCTAATTGGCAATTTGGCTCCGAAGAGAATACAAGTTTTAAATTTGTGTTTGGATTTATTACCTTTTGCCCTGAAGCGCCGGGATGTTGTTCGTCCGTACGTTGACGGCCCCTTTCACAATAAAAGCCTGCCATGTGTTTGCAGATCACCAAGGTCCCGGTGCAGGCGTGCCACCTGAAGACCGACTGCCAGGCCTGCGTCTCCACCAAGGACCCGTACTGTGGCTGGTGTGTCCTGGAGGGGAAGTGAGTCTGTGTGTGTGTGTGTGTGTGTGTGTGTGTGTGTGTGTGTGTGTGTGTGTGTGTCTGTGTGTCTGTGTGCGTGTGTGCGCGTGTGTGTGTAATACTAATATAATTCATATATTTTGCACTCGGTGGCCCAGAAATTAACAGTTCCTTTAAAAAAAAAAATGTTTTTCCGATATTTAATCTCCTCTGCATACTCTATGGAGAAGTTTATTATAATAAGAGAATGTTTGCACGGAGCAAGCGGAAAGTTCTACGTTCCCTGTGAACGCAGAACTTTATTTTGAAAAGGCACAGGATGCACTTTACGAGAGAAAACAATAGAATCAATTGATGTACCGAAATCAATTCAGTGTGATTGATGTGATTCATTTCTTAAAGGCACAGTAACACTATGACAGGGTGATGCTCTCGGATCACTTTTCCAGCTATTTTAATGGAATTCATGCAAAGGATATATATAGATATATATCTCCGCTTGACCCCAGGTGCACCAGGAAGACGGCGTGCAGCAGGTGGTGGGAGGACAAGATCTGGCTGTGGGCGCCGGCCCAGCAGTGCGTTCAGATCCAGGCCTTCGACCCGCCCAACCTGAGCTGCAGGAAGACGCAGCAGGTGAGAGCGTGCTGAGGGGGAGGGGCTCTAACCCCCGTAACCACGGGGATATTATGGTCCGCCGTTGTTTTGGGACGCGTGTTGCACAATATAATGTTGTTTGTGCTGACGGATGAAGTGACACAATGTTGCCTTTTGTCATCACATCATGAAGCAGATTTGTTTGTTTTGAGAGCAAATTTCTTGTTTGTAAGTAAATTATTTGTTAGTTTTTTTATGAAACTAGAATTTTTGGCTGCAAATAAAAAAAGCAAAATTTTTGCTTTTAGAGCAAAAAATAAATTTCTAAGCAACATTTCTTTTTCTGAGAGCAATTTATTTTTTTGATCACTTTTTTTTTGCAACCAAAAATTCTAGTTTCATAAGCAAAACTAACAAATCATTTACTTACAAAAAAGAAATTTGCTCTAAAAAAAATGTTGACGGCTGAACTTTCTGCTTTAATGAGGAATCGATCAGAGAGATGGTTTTCCAGAAAGAGGCGTAGTCCTTCAGGATGCACTGACTACCCAGCATGCCTTTCTGCTTCCCGCTCGGAGACGTTCGGCTTTAAAAAGAACTTTAAAAAAGTGTTCCGTATGTAGATCGTCACATTTAATCCTCACAGTCGTCTCAATCAGACGCAACATTATGGCTGTTAATTATAATCAGGTCAGGTTATTAATCATAAACACGATGCACATGGAGGTCGTGGATTCATCTTTTAAAGTGAAGACTTCTGAATGCTGATGCTTTCAAATGGCACAGCATTTTAATTTATTACAATTAAGGTTAGGGGTCGCGGCCAGCGCCCCGCGACCCTACACAGGATAAGCGGTTCGGATAATGGATGGATGGATGGACAATTAAGGTTAATTGTTTAAATTCTTCTTTCATTGTGAAAGCCTGATAATTAAAATATGTCAAAATAATAATAATAATAATAATAATAATGCACTTCTCAAGCTTTCAGCAACATGATGATGTTTTGTTTTTGGTTCAATCAATATTTTCCATTCTCCACCTTCAATTTATTTAAAATAATGCTAATAATATAATTGCTACTGCAAATTATTTGTATTTTATTTCATGATATATAAAAATAATTATTAAATCAATAATTATTTTTACAGAAGAAAAGTTTGAAGTTTTTGTTTCTCAAGTTGTCGGTTAACTTGAGTCGCTCCAACGGGACGTTCTGCACGGTTCCTTCACGGTTCCTTCATGGTTCCTTCACGGTTCCTTCCTGGTTCCTTCATGGTTCCTTCACAGTTCCTTCATGGTTCCTTCACGGTTCCTTCATGGTTCCACCGTGACACGGTCTGGTGACGAGCTCCTCCAGGATCCTTAGCTATCTGCTTCCTGACCCCAGTGTGTGAGATTTAATCTGATGAAACAGCCTTAAAGGGAACGCCATCTTCCTGCTTTGCATTCCTGACGAGAGGCGGAGCCTCCAGGGATCCGGCTCCGGCTTTTCTCCGTTACCCGGAGATCAAAAAGTTTGGAATTAAAACTTTAGCTGCGAAATTAAACTGGTTTGAGGTCAGAAAGGACTAATGAGGAGGATGATGTAGAAGAGCTGAGTGGTCATGACACACACACACACACACCATGCGCGCACACACACACACATACACACCCATCATGAGTAACACACACACACCATCACTATCTCCCTTACATACACACACACACCCATCATGAGTAACACACACACACACACACACACAGGAGTAACACAACCTCACGGTCTTCATTCAGCCAGCGGGTTGCAGTGTGATTATTGAGTTAAATACTGTTGTTTCATTAATATAAATATGAACACAAAGGACTTTATTTAATATCCCGGTTGTTTCATTAATATAAATATGAACACAAAGGACTTTATTTAATATCCCGGTTGTTTCATTAATATAAATATGAACACAAAGGACTTTATTTAATATCCCGGTTGTTTCATTAATATAAATATGAACACAAAGGACTTTATTTAATATCCCGGTTGTTTCATTAATATAAATATGAACATAAAGGACTTTATTTAATATCCCGGTTGTTTCATTAATATAAATATGAACACAAAGGACTTTATTTAATATCCCGGTTGTTTCATTAATATAAATATGAACACAAAGGACTTTATTTAATATCCCGGTTGTTTCAGGTCGACATGAATATTCAATAAGTTGAACTGCTTTGGAGCAATATTGGATTTACAGGATATTTGCATCAATGTGATGAAGTACATTGTCAAGTAATGGATTGGCCAAAAGTAGCCAAAAATAGATTTCTATCTATAAACTTATAAAATGTATAATATATATATATTGGTACCTAAACTATGAGGCTGCATATCGTGTGATTAATGCAAAGTATGCAGGTAACTCAGGATGAGTCACCTTTTGGTTTGACTCGCCTTCTTCCATCTCACCGCTGTGTCCGACTCCTCTCCTTGACTCCTCCCTCCTCCTTGACTCCTCCCTCCTCATTAACTCCTCTCCTTGACTCCTCCCTCCTCCTTGACTCCTCCCTCCTCATTAACTCCTCCCTCCTCATTTCCTCCTCTCCTTGACTCCTCCTTTCCTTGACTCCTCCTTTCCTTGACTCCTCCCTCCTTGACTCCTCCCTCCTCCAGGTCGACATCCACATCCCGGCGCTGCCGGCGCTGAGGAGCTCCGACCGGCTGGCGTGTGAGTTCGGCTCCTTCAGCAGCGAAGCCGTGATGGTCATCGCCGACAGCCGGGTCCGGGTCACCTGTTCGCTGCCGGACCCGGTCCAGATCCCCCCGACCCCCGACCAGCAGGGTAGGAAGCAGGTTTAAAAATATATATATGTATGTATTTATATATATAAATACATATTAAAATACAATTTTTTTTTTATTTAAGTCGCACAACTCTTGTTATTATTATTTTAAATTACATTATTTTAATGTAATTTAAAATAATTATTTAAAATAATACAATTTATTAAAATAATTATTATATTATATATTATATTATGTTATATTTATAGAAAATAATGGAAATGATTATGTAATATTATTTATTTGAGATTATTGTTGCCTTGATTTACTTTTTTGATTTATTATGTTAATACCTTCTTGAAAAAGGTTGTAAAACAAAAACGCTTACACGGCTCATGTTTTATTTTGGCTCCAGAAATCTTATAATTTAGATGGAAAACAGGTTTATTAAAAAGCTCTTTTCACTGTTAAATGTTCGCTTGCAGCAGGAGATTAAATACTAGATTTGGTTTAATCCTTTTTATTTATAACGACAGTCTTAAAGAAATTATTTAACACTTTTGGAAAAGTTTATTTTTTTCTTTTGAAATCAGAGGACTGATGCCACTCTACAACCCAGAGATTAGCTTAGCTTAGCTTAGCTTCTTTAGCTAGAAGACTGGAAACAGGGAACTCTGTCTGAAATGAACATGTTAATTATGAGCTTGAGGTGTTTGGAGGAGCTTATTACTTTATTACAGAGCCAGGCTAGCAGTTTCACCCTGTTCCCAGTCTTTATGCTAACTATGCTAAGCTAACCGGCTGTAGCTTCATATTTAACAAAATCTTCAATCTTCTCATGTGACTCAATGACTCTTGGCATTAATGCGAATATATTGTGTGTGTGTGTGTGTGTGTGTGTGTGTGTGTGTGTGTGTGTGTGTGTGTGTGTGTGTGTGTGTGTGTGTGTGTGTGTGTGTGTGTGTGTGTGTGTGTGTGTGTGTGTGTGTGTGTGTGTGTGTGTGTGTGTGTGTGTGTGTGTGTGTGTGTGTGTGTGTGTGTGTGTGTGTGTGTGTGTTTCAGACTATGTGTCCGTCCCCGTCGTGGTTCTGGTGAACGACAGAATCAAGGTGACATCCGGAGAGTATCGCTTCTACAACTGTGCCGCTACTGTCAGGAAGAACCAGAACTCACCGTAAGATGGACGACACACACACACACACACACACCTACACACTTGAAACACACGCGTGTGTATGTAATGATGTGGCGTGTTTTCAGGTGCATAGCGTGTGTGACCAGCGAGTGGGGCTGTCAGTGGAACGCTCTGGATCACAGCTGCAGTGACCACAACGCTGCTGTTGGTGGAGAACAGATAGTTAAACAGGTAGTGTGTGTGTGTGTGTGTGTGTTGTCTCAGCTCGCCAGGAGGAGAGTGTTTGCATCTCAGCTAGTTAGCTAACTTGCCAGCTGTACGCTAGTTATCTAACTTGTCAGCTGTAGGCCAGTTAGCTAGATAGCTAACTGGCCAGCTGTACGATAGTTAGCTAGATAGCTAACTTGCTTATTACACTTTAATGTTACACTGGCTACAGAACAAACTGGCCACTTGATAAGATAGCTAACTTGCAGCTGTACGCTAGATAGCTAACTTGCAGCTGTACGCTAGATAGCTAACTTGCAGCTGTACGCTAGTTAGCTAGATAGCTAATTTACCAGCTGTACGCTAGTTAGCTAGATAGCTAACTTGCTTATTACACTTTAATGCTACACTGGCTACAGAACAAACCGGCTACTCGATAAGATAGCTAACTTGCAGCTGTATGCTAGTTAGCAACATAGCTAGAGTGCTAATTCCACCATGCTTTAATGCTACAGACGTGTCACTCTTGGACCACATTCTCTACAATATTTCTGCTCGCTGCCGATCTCTAGATGATGATTTGAAGAGCTGGCCGGTCGTTTCTTGTGTTGAACTCATATTATTTCTGTCGTCGTGCCCCATGAAGGCCAGCAGCTGCCCTCAGTTCGAGTCTCCGGAGCCGCTCCTGATCCCCGTCGGCTTTAAAATCCCCATCAGCTTCCAGGGCAGAAACCTGGACATCTACTCGGTGAGATCCCACCCAACATCCGCTGCATCCACGTTGACCTCCGCCATGTTTGTTTGTGTCAATAACGTATCCGTCTCTAGAAACCCAGGTTTTCCATCGGGACGGAGCTGATGAAGGACGCGGAGGTGATGGTGACGCAGGGCCAGGGGTCAAAGTTCAACTTCCCGGGTTATGAGGTCAGTGTGAAGGAACCAATACGGTGTTCTTATAAATAACTGTCTTCTAAATCTGAAGTCAGGTGATTATTAAAGAAATGAACTAACAGATGTCACCATGAAGCTTCCACAGTTCATTACGTACATTAAATGTATTATTTAATTATGTAAATTATGCATTATATATTATATAATGGAATATGTGCTATTTTGTATACATTACACACAGCAGAAATCTAAACATTTGATAGTCAGGTTCAAAACTCTTGTTTCATGATGTTGACATATTAAAGTCAAAGGTCTTTACAGAAATAATTGTGTATATATATATATATATATATATATATTTGTATCACTCCATAAATCTGAAAATACTGTCAGCAGTGATACAAAATCTATGTTCTCCATGTGTTTAGTAATAAAATATGATATAATGTAAAATGAGCCATGTGAACAAACAAAAATAATTACAAGAAAAAAATATGCTAATGAGGTGTTATGTAATGGTAACTTTTGGTTAATTTAGGAGAAATCTACTGATTTAAACAGACAAAGTAGTGAAATAAACTCTTAAATGTGTATTTGGGATCCTCTCTCCTATGAAACACATTTTCCCGTAGAAATGATCGTTCAACAGAAAACATTCCCCGATGGTTTTCCTTCTCCGCGTCGGAATTAAACTCATTTAGTCCATTTAAAGAAACACTCCGTGTGTGTGTGTGTGTGTGTGTGTGTGTGTGTGTGTGTGTGTGTGTGTGTGTGTGTGTGTGTGTGTGTGTGTGTGTGTGTGTGTGTGTGTGTGTGTGTGTGTGTGTGTGTGTGTGTGTGTGTGTGTGTGTGTGTGTGTGTGTGTGTGTGTGTGTGTGTGTGTGTGTGTGTGTGTGTGAAGCCACCGGTGCGTTTAGAGTGTGTCATTAATAACGATTAGAATGATTAGAGAGTCGTTAACGGGTTAATTGGAGAGCAGATTAAATTGGGGGTCGGGAAAAGTTTGGAGCTCAGTTGTCGCATTTTGTGTGTTTTATATCGACATATATTTTGTATTTATTTCATCTGTCTGCATTGATGCCGAAGCTCTCGATGCTTATTCGCTGGTAAACGGCGTCCGTGTGTGTGATGGCGCCCCCTAGAGGGCCGCAGAGCAACGCATCGGTTCTTCAGTCACGAGCAGTTTTTCCACTTTCTGCCTCCATCGATCCTCATTTTGAGTCTTAAAGATTACCAATACGTGGTTAAAGAGTGTGTGTTTCCTCAGCGTCTTTCTACACACACGCACACACACACATTGATTTATAGCTGCAGGAGTGTTTCACAGTTAGATAGATGTGAGGTAATTTAGTGTTGAGCCCCAAATAGGGAGGAATGTTTTGTGACTGTGTTGATGCAAACCTGTGTGTGTGTGTGTGTGTGTGTGTGTGTGTGTGTGTGTGTGTGTGTGTGTGTGTGTGTGTGTGTGTGTGTGTGTGTGTGTGTGTGTGTGTGTGTGTGTGTGTGTGTGTGTGTGTGTGTGTGTGTGTGTGTGTGTGTGTGTGTGTGTGTGTGTGTGTGTGTGTGTGTGTGTGCAGTTTGCCTATGACAAGCAGCAGGAGGTGAAGGTATCCTTCCATATCAAAGACAAAGAAACTGAGAGGAAGATTGACAGCACTCTGACAGGTTGGTGTGTCACTTGTACACACACACACACACACACACACATTAATTCACACACTCATAAATCAAGTGTGTGAAAGCACAGTTATTACGCTGTTTGCAATTTCTCCTCCTCTTCTTCTTCATTCCCCCCCCCAGTCGTGCTGTATAACTGCTCCGTAGGCCGGGGAGACTGCAGTCTGTGCCGACACGCTGAGGCCCGGTACGAGTGTGTCTGGTGCTCCGCCTCCCGGCGCTGCGTCTACCGGGAGCTCTGCCCGACGGCCCGGCCGGCTCAGTGCCCCGACCCGGAGATCACGGAGGTGAGGCCTGAGACCAGCGTGGTCAACGAGTGGACTGTGGTGACGGAGGTTACGGGTATTATGTGGTTAAATAAGGCTGCACGGTGGTGCACTGTCACCTCACAGCCGGAGGGACGCGGGTTCGATCCCCTCGTCGTCAGAACAGCAGAAACCGTTTGCCAGGACTCGCGTCTCAAACTCGTCTTTTGAGAACAACAAACAGGACGAGTGAAGAGGAACCGCCTGGAATGAGCTGCACGCCAAAACACAAGCAGGCAATCACACGGGTGACTGGCGGCGAGGAGGATTTAAATGTATCTGCGTGTGAATCAGATGACGGGAATCAAACCAACGGCACAGGAACGTACTGTACGCGGGTTGTTGGTTCTGTTGGGCTCCCAACACACAGCTGGTCCCCAGAGGATGGATCCCAAAGGTTCCTGTGGTTCCTCCATCGAGCAACGATTCAGAGAGAGACGTGTCTTATGTCACCTGAATAAGTTTATATTATATATTTCATTTAGTAAAGTGTATAAGTACACTGAAGTACTCCATTGGGTGTACTTGTATTTGAGTGTTTTCTATGCCACTTTCTTCTTCTTCTACTCCACAACGTTTTGGTGGCAAATATTATTCAAATATATTATTATACTTATTTAGTTGATGATTAGTAAAAAGAAGAAAAGAAAAATCCTAAAAAAGCGGAATGTCTGAATCTGAAAATGATACATTGAGCAACAAATATTTTTTGAATATGTAACGAATGTTCGAACGTCCGTTGATACGTTTACACGCACACACGTGTGTGTGTGTGTGTGTGTGTGTGTGTGTGTGTGTGTGTGTGTGTGTGTGTGTGTGTGTGTGTGTGTGTGTGTGTGTGTGTGTGTGTGTGTGTGTGTGTGTGTGTGTGTGTGTGTGTGTGTGTGTGTGTGTGTGTGTGTGTGTGTGTGTGTGTGTGTGTGTGTGTGTGTGTGTGTGTGTGTGTGTGTGTGTGTGTGTGTGTGTGTGTGTGTGTGTGCAGATCAGCCCTCGCTTCGGCCCGCTGAACGGTCGCATCTCGGTCACCATCAAAGGCTTCAACATGGGAATACAGAGCGACGACATCAAGCGCATCACGGTGGCCGGCGTGGACTGTGTCCACCAGCTGGACCGGTACTCCGTCTCCACCAGGTAGTGAACCAGGGTCAGGTAGTGTGGACCCGCCTCCACCAGGAAGTGAACCAGTAGAGCAGTGGAAGAAGTATTTAGATCCTTTACTTCAGTAAAGGTACAAATACCTCACTGTAAAGATAATCCACTACATGTAAAAGTCCTGCATTCAAAAGTTCACTTAAAGTATTGATCGATCAGTAAAATGTAAAAGTACAATATGTACCTCTCAGATGTAAAGGAAAGTAAGTAGCAGACGATGTAAATGCTCTGGTACAAGTACCTGAAAGCAGTACTTCAGAGCAGTACTGAGTCACAGTACTACCTCTGTCCGTGTCTCTCCGTCCACAGAGTTGTGTGTGAGATCGGACCGGCGAGGCGACTTCCTCCGGTGGACTTGCCGTTCGAGCGGTCCAACAGCGGACCGGTGGAGATAGAAGTGGAGGTGGGACGGAGAGGGAAGTCTCAGGTGGTCTTCACCTATCGGGTAGGTCTGCACTAGCCCCGCCCCCAGAGGTGTTCATGCCCCGTTCAATTCATTAAAAAGTGTTTTAGATAAGACACTTTGGATGTTGCAGTACACGTTCCTGCCACAGGGCGGCTCGTAACACCAGCTGTAGTCTAACAGTAAACACACTGAGCTACATTGTTGCATTAACACGGTCCATCTGTACAGCAACTGTTGCTTCACTTGGTTACTTTAAACTAGAGAAGCAGGAAGCTTTTTACAAATATATTTATATATATTTATATTTATTATATGTATATATAATATATATACTATTTATATGTATATATATATATTATTTATATATTACATATATATATATTATTTATATATTACATTATTATATATATATGTAATATATAAATAATATATATATATATATATATAAATAGTATATATATTATATATACATATATATATATATATATATATATATATATATATATATATATATATATATATATATATATATATATATATATATATTTCTGGCATCCTGAAACCTCATCAAAGGGTTCTGAGGCTTCTCAGAACACAGCATGACAGCGACTTCAAACCCCCGGAGATCACATCCCTCTAAAAACACACATCCAAAGGGTTCTAACGGAGTTAAAACACAGACTTCCTCTGGAAGTCTTTCTCCCCCAAGAAGAGTAAAAATATCTCTTGAATATGAATTCACAAAACTGAGTTCAACTTCCAGCAGCTCTTCACTGGAGGAACGAATCTGGACTAAATAAATAATCACCTGCTCAGTTTGTTTCTGTAACTCGGTTGTTTCATCCGAATGTTGCTCACTTTCATGTTTCTCTCTTTTTGTTTGCAAACCTCTGAGACCAAAAAGGACTAATTTGTTTCCATCGTCTAAACTTCCCTCTGAGATTATTTGTTTTTCTCGCTGTTAAAAAGCGAAACGTTGCACCGGAATGAAAATAAGGTTTTTAAATGAGTGTAAAAGGAACAAAGACATCCAGCTGGTGTCCTTCAAACAATATTCTCAGAGCACTCAAGTTTATAAACGCTCCCGTTTAATCTCCCCGGATGAATCCCACGGGCTGGTTGAGCTTTAAGGAACGTTTTGGTTTCCATCAAAGCGTTCGCACCTGGAACGTCATGCACTCGGTTAAAGTTTAATGTTCATGTCCCCCTTTTCCTTGTTTCTCTTGGTTTGTGTTGCTGGGTCTCGTGTGACGGATCGGAGACTTCGTTGTTGTTGTTGTTGTTGTTGTTGGAATTAGATTATTGACGAAGTGTTTCCTGCTTGAAAATAACTGGAAGGAAAAAAAGCCTCCGGAGCCACAACACAGACTGTAATAGACGGCATAAAACTAATTATAGTCATAATTAAGCCTCTTCTTCTCCTCCTTCAGGCTTTAAAGTGAACAACTCTCACATAAACAGATTAAACAGCAGAGCAGGGGGCGTGGCTACGTTAGCAAGCCAGGGAGACCCACAGGAATAAATCAGCCTGACGGTGCCTTCAGGTGCTGCCGTTAAGAAAACGACAACCAAATTGCTCAACATGTCGACATTAAACTGTTTTTAATTTTTGCATTTTCTTCTGTTTTATGTCTCCAAGTAGAAGTAGTAAATATCACATCAAGCTTTTTTTCATACTGCACCTTTCATACAGTTTGTGTAGTTCAAAGTGCTTCACAACAAAGTAAACAGGAGAATAAATAAAAATGCAAATACTCTGCAATAAAAACAATAAATACAATTAATTTTAAAAAAGCGGCAGCAAAAACATTAATGCAAAGAACAAAACCACATATAACGGATAAAAGGTCATCGCATCAAAATATACTTATCATACCAGAAGTAAAAGTACTCATAAGTTATGTAGATTATATTATGGTACTATAATTATTAATGGACTCAAAACACAAAACTCTTTGAAATGAAATAAAAGGGAAAAATAATTTCAGCAATATATTTGCAATATTTAAAACTGTCTCTTTTTTAATTTATTTTTTATGTTATCTTTTGCTTCTATTTTAACGATCCATCCGAAACTCTGAGTCCTTGAACAAAAAGCACCAAAACCCACGTAGCTCACGTTTAACGGTAAAGTACCGTAAATGCAGCCATCGTCGATGGAGCTCAACTTTAAAAATACAACTCTTTGTCTTCGCGTCCGTTTCCAGGACCCCGAACCGCTGTTTGTCCAGCCAGCGAAGGGCCCCGCCGCCGGGGGAACCGTGATCACCATCCGCGGAACAGACCTGGACACCGCGACCAAGGACGACGTGTCCGTCAGCGTCGGGGGCGTTCCCTGTGAAGTGTAAGAAGCTACCCTGTGTCCGCTCACCTTTACCGGAAGGGCCGGTCGCTAAGTGTCTTCCTCCCTTCTCCTCTTCCTCAGCGTGGCGTTCGGCTCGCAGATCACCTGCAAGACCGGGAAGTACCGCGGCCAGAAGGTGCCCTCCGACCTGCTGGCCGTGTCGGTGAAGTACGGGAAAAACACCACCAAGGACGTGGCGGCCGCGTACCAATACTCTGAAAACCCCAAGGTCACGGATTATAACCCCAAGGGCAGCTTCCTATGGTGAGTGTGGGGTTTGTAGAAGCAGTTAGAGTTAATTATTCTGTTAAACATCCATGACATCATCGTCATGACATCATCTTCTATCGGTCGTTACATTGTTTCTTCAGGTGGGATGTGATGATGTTATGAATTCTTAGAAAACCTTCAAGGAAATGTAGATACACAGACAGAAAACCTGTATTTAAAGGTAATGTACTGTGTGTGTGTGTGTGTGTGTGTGTGTGTGTGTGTGTGTGTGTGTGTGTGTGTGTGTGTGTGTGTGTGTGTGTGTGTGTGTGTGTGTGTGTGTGTGTGTGTGTGTGTGTGTGTGTGTGTGGTGTTTGTGTGTAGCGGTGGCCGCAAGATCGTCGTGGAGGGAAGTGGGTTTGATCTGATCCAGAGAGCTAGTATGAAAGTCCTGCCGCTCCCCAACGAGTTTTCCCAGAACCCCACACCTGTAGAGGTAAGAACGTGTCCATTCAGTCAAACACCTGGTGGTCAGGAGAGAGAATGCAGCTTTAACACATGAAGCATAGACTTCTATACAACCAGAGGAGTTGCCCCCTGGTGGTCAGGATAGAGAATGCAGCTTTAACACATGAAGCATAGACTTCTATACAACCAGAGGAGTCACCCCCTGGTGATCAGGAGAGAGAATGCAGCTTTAACACATGAAGCATAGACTTCTATACAACCAGAGGAGTCGCCCCCTGGTGGTCAGGAGAGATAATGCAGCTTTAACACATGAAGCATAGACTTCTATACAACCAGAGGAGTCGCCCCCTGGTGGTCAGGAGAGATAATGCAGCTTTAACACATGAAGCATAGACTTCTATACAACCAGAGGAGTCGCCCCCTGGTGGTCAGGAGAGATAATGCAGCTTTAACACATGAAGCATAGACTTCTATACAACCAGAGGAGTCGCCCCCTGGTGGTCAGGAGAGATAATGCAGCTTTAACACATGAAGCATAGACTTCTATACAACCAGAGGAGTCGCCCCCTGGTGGTCAGGAGAGAGAATGCAGCTTTAACACATGAAGCATAGACTTCTATACAACCAGAGGAGTCGCCCCCTGGTGGTCAGGAGAGAGAATGCAGCTTTAACACATGAAGCATAGACTTCTATACAACCAGAGGAGTCGCCCCCTGGTGGTCAGGAGAGATAATGCAGCTTTAACACATGAAGCATAGACTTCTATACAACCAGAGGAGTCGCCCCCTGGTGGTCAGGAGAGATAATGCAGCTTTAACACATGAAGCATAGACTTCTATACAACCAGAGGAGTCGCCCCCTGGTGGTCAGGAGAGATAATGCAGCTTTAACACATGAAGCATAGACTTCTATACAACCAGAGGAGTCAGCTGCTTTCTGTGTTGGCCTGTGTCTGGAAACTTTAAACTCTGGCACTTTCTTTTAAGCCAATAAAACTCTCATCAGGGTCACCAGACGCTCAGCAGAATGAAGATCTCTATTTCTGATCATAACTCAGTGAACAAACACTGTTGAGTTCAACAAGAGTCGTCAAAAATAATTTACTTTATTTTACAGAAAAAAAGATATAAAAATACTCAAAACTCATTTTGAACTTTCTGTGTATTTGGCACCAAAAGAGCTGAAGAAAAATGAATTAAACTTTCTTTCCAGCTTCAGGAAGTTGTTGTTATTGTTGTGGCAGATTGATGGAGGTGGTTCTTTGTTCAAAGTGGTATTTAATTTCCTCTGTTTCTCACACACACACACACACACACACACACACACACACACACACACACACACACACACACACACTTTCTTGCTTCATTTCGCTGCAGGAAGTTTGTTTTTCTTCTTCTTCTGTTTATTTATTGCTCCAACAATTCTATTTCTCTCTCTCTTCTAGTGTTTTATTGTCTCTGCTTTTTTTCTCTCCACCTTTTTGTTGCATTTGTGTTGAGCTTTTACATAAAAACTTTTAATAACTTTTGTATTATGTTCTGGCAAATTAAACTACAGAGTTAAGTTACCTTCAGATGGATGGAAGCTCATGAAAACATTTCTGAGCTCTAAAATAAACAAATAATTCTCTTTTCTTTTTGATCTTTGTTTAAATGCCATAATAATAGTTTGGATCTGCTCATCTACAGGATCATCAGAGGTGGATGACCAGACGTATTTGTTAATACAATTATGATTTATGAATCTGACACTCAGTCGGAAACCTGAAAGAGAGAAAAGAGACAGCGCTCCTTTGAGTGACAGCCTCTGAGGAAAGGCTCACGGCGGGAGGCGGGACGAGGGGAAGGCGTCTTTATTGTGCTACTTCAAAGTGACTGAAGAAAGAGGGGGAGACACAGTGGGGGGCGGAGGGAGGGAGAGAGAGAGAGAGGGGAGGGAGGGAATCTGAGATAAAAGTTACATCTGCACTGAAAACCTGGAATTTTAAACCTCAAAGGAAAATTATAAATATTGATATTTAAACCTATAAAACCATTTTGACTTTTGTTTTCAGCAGAAACTTGTCATGTGACTTCTTCTTCTCCTTCTCCTCCCTCATCATCATCTCATCACCCCCCTCCCCCTCCTCTTCATTCTTCATCTTCATCACCCCCCCAGTTCGTCCAGGTGGCTGTGAGTAAGAACGACACTGCGCTGCACTTCCTGTCTCCGGCGGTGAACTTCAGCGTCGACGCCCAGTCTCTCCGCACGATGCTGCAGCTGGACGACGAGGCCGAGGAGCTGAAGGACTTCGGTTACCACGCCGACCCCACCTTCAACCGGCTGGACAAGAACGTCATCACCGAGACCAGCGTCATCATCGTGACGGTGAGGCCCGGCACACCCGCCCTCTTCCTCGCCCTCTTCCTCGCCCTCTTCCTCGCCCTCTTCCTCGCCCTCTTCATCACCCTCCTCCTCGTCCTCCTCCTCGCCCTCTTCCTCACCCTCATCCTCGCCCTCCTCCTCGTCCTCCTCATCGCCCTCTTCCTCACCCTCCTCCTCGCCCTCTTCCTCACCCTCCTCCTCGCCCTCTTCATCGCCCTTTTCCTCGCCCTTTTCCTCGCCCTCAGCCTCGCCCTCGTCCTCCTCCTCGCCCTCTTCCTCACCCTCTTCCTCGCCCTCTTCATCGCCCTTTTCCTCGCCCTCATCCTCGCCCTCCTCCTCGTCCTCCTCCTCGCCCTCTTCCTCACCCTCCTCCTCTCCCTCCTCCTCGCCCTCTTCCTCGCCCTCCTCCTCTCCCTCCTCCTCTCCCTCCTCCTCGCCCTCTTCCTCGCCCTCTTCCTCGCCCTCTTCCTCGCCCTCTTCCTCGCCCTCCTCCTCTCCCTCCTCCTCGCCCTCTTCCTCACCCTCTTCCTCACCCTCTTCCTCGCCCTCTTCCTCGCCCTCTTCCTCGCCCTCTTCCTCGCCCTCCTCCTCGCCCTCCTCCTCGCCCTCTTCCTCGCCCTCTTCCTCGCCCTCTTCCTCGCCCTCCTCCTCTTCCTCCTCCTTGCCCTCTTCCTCGCCCTCTTCCTCGCCCTCCTCCTCGCCCTCCTCCTCGCCCTCCTCCTCGCCCTCTTCCTCGCCCTCTTCATCGTCCTCTTCCTCACCCTCCTCCTCGCCCTCCTCCTCGCCCTCTTCTTCACCCTCTTCCTCGCCCTCCTCCTCGCCCTCCTCCTCCTCTTCATCGCCCTCTTCCTCGCCCTCCTCCTCCTCGCCCTCCTCCTCCTCTTCATCGCCCTCTTCATCGCCCTCTTCCTCGCCCTCTTCCTCGCCCTCTTCCTCGCCCTCTTCCTCACCCTCCTCCTCGCCCTCCTCCTCGCCCTCCTCCTCCTCTTCATCGCCCTCTTCCTCGCCCTCCTCCTCCTCGCCCTCCTCCTCGCCCTCCTCCTCCTCTTCATCGCCCTCTTCCTCGCCCTCCTCCTCGCCCTCTTCCTCGCCCTCTTCCTCGCCCTCTTCCTCGCCCTCGTCCTCTTCCTCACCCTCCTCCTCGCCCTCCTCCTCGCCCTCCTCCTCCTCTTCATCGCCCTCTTCCTCGCCCTCCTCCTCCTCTTCATCGCCCTCTTCCTCGCCCTCCTCCTCCTCGCCCTCCTCTCACTCTGTTGTTTTCTCTCCTCTCTCCAGGGTCGAGGCTTCGCCAAAGCCATGACGGCCAAAGAGGCCCAGGCCTTCGTTGGAGACGCCTCGTGTCACGTGAACATCCTTCAGGTGAGACGTGGACTCTTCACCAAACCAGTAAAACCAGTCTGGCATCCAGGAGCAGAACCATTATGGGCTTTGAGCTGATTCTGCATCTTCAGATGCACCAAAACAATAACTTTACATACTTTCAGACGCCGAACCTTCTTATAGTTGAGAGTTTAGAGGAAGGTTCAGTCATCACACACTTCTAAAATATTGAGGACATTTGTATTAAGTTTAAAAACACATGAAGTTTTAGGAAAGAAAAGAGTTGAAAGTGTTTCATTTTTACATTAGTTAATTTAAACAAACTTAAACAAATGCATTGTGTTTTTTTTTTTGCAAGACCACATCATTTCTTTATGACTTTCTTGTGAAATAAACTCCTGAATGTTTTATGGTCTTTTAATGTTTTATTTTAATGCGGAAACATTGCAGAATAATGCACCTTTTTAAAATGAAAGAAGGAAACGGCTCAGGTTGATTACTTTGCTGTAAAAGCTAAATCCAGTCTCTAACCCAGTCTGCTTCCTGTCGGTGTGCAGGACGATAAGCTGATCCTGGAGGCTCCGTCCTCGCAGCCCAGATCCAGATCCAAACGCCAACGCAGAGACACGACCAACGACATGCTGGACCTCGTGGTATTTAAAACTCTGACTTCTCAAGCTGGAGAGACGTTAACGTTTAAATGTCTGATATTTAAAACAGGTCAGTGAACGCCCCTCTGCTGAACCCTAAAGAGTCTAAAGGAGACGACTAAGCGTCCTCGCGAGTCATGTGACCGTCATGTAAACAAACACAGGCTAGAAAGTGCTTCTCAGGAGGATAACCTCCATTTGAACCTCCTTTAAGGCCGTGAGAGGTTCATGTTCAGCTCGTGGGATCGAACATTCACGTCCGTCTCTCTTCAGGTGAAGTTCGGTGACGGCGAGTGGACGGTGGACTCCGTGTACTACGCCAGAAAAGACGACATCCCTCTGGCCATCATCATCCCCGCCGTCATCATACCGATGCTGCTCTTCATCGCCGTGTCCGTCTACTGCTACAGGTCAGGAAAACACACACACACACACACACACACACACACACACATGTTTATGAACATCTTCCTCAACAGGAGGAAGAGTCGGCAGGCAGAACGAGAATACGAGAAGGTGAAACACCAGCTGGAGAATCTGGAGGACAGCGTCCGAGATCGCTGCAAGAAAGAGTTCACAGGTACAAACACCTTATTGTACTTATACTTATACTTCTTATACTTAAACTTCTTTGAGCTGCTTTTCTAGACGTTTAGAGCACATTGTATTTAAATACACAGAATAAGTGGGCGCTCGATCTCCTAAAGACATTTAAAACGACTATGATCTCAAATAGAGCTGATTATTTACATTTTTTCTACAATTTATTTTTATGATAAAATGTGACGAGAATGTATTAAAACATATTAAAAACAAAATCAGCAGCTGCATATTTAATGATATCACATAAGAAACAATGAATGTGTTTTTTTCAGAAGAGTTTAATGATTGCGTAATAATAAAAACAGAATAATTAGAAAATCGAGTTGCATGTTTTCCGGCTAAATAAACGTGTTTTAAAGGATTTATTTCCTTGTATAATAAAGTAGAACAACTGCCAAAACACCCGCAATGTTTACGGATGTTTCCTGTAATATAATTGCATTTAGATGTCATGTGACCCACCGGACGTTTCACCGACTTCACTGAGCTGAACTTCTGTCTCGTTTAGATTAGAGGACCCGTTAACGGTTTATCTCCGTAATGTGAACTCAGCAGAAAAGGGGAAGTCGGCCCAAAGAGGCTTTAAAGGGATAGTGGGAATGTTTGGAAGTGGGGTTAGACACCTTTTTCAGACTCTGACGGGGAACAGAAGCCGCCAGACTCCTTTGACAAAAACAGTAATTTCACGTAAAAGACAACCATTCAGTTTTTCCGTGTTATTAAGCGACGAGTTGGTGTTTTAAAGGTTAGTTGGTAGTCGTGCTCTTAAAGCCCCAACGCACAATGATTTCAGATCTGATGATTGAGATGGAGGACCACACCAGTGACCTGAGCGAGGCCCGGATCCCCTTCCTGGACTACAAGACCTACACCGACCGGAACTTCTTCCTGCCCTCCAAAGACGGCGCCAATGATGCCATGATCACGGGGAAAATACAAATCCCAGAAGCCCGCAAGGCCATCGTGGCTCAGGCGCTGAACCAGTTCTCCAACCTGCTGAACAGCAAAACCTTTCTCATCAATGTGAGTTGGAAGATTTTTCCGAACCGTCTCCGTCTTTATTTCCTATTTTCCTTATTTTGTCCTTGAATCTTTTGTCTCTCACTCTCTCAGAAAAGTTCTTGCATTTCTTAGAGAAAATTAGACATATTGCTGTTAAAATGTTTTTACCCTCACTAGATGATCCCTCTTGAGGTCTTCACAGGTCCAAAAGATAACGTTGGGGAGGGGGGTAATATTCCAAGAAGAAAATCTGAATTTACGGGATTAAAGTCCTAAATTTACGGAAAAAGAACTCAGAAATGATTCAAGGTTTTTATTTGACATTTGTGCATAGACCAACAGTCCAGACACCTTGGAATTATTGTGCAGGGTTTAGCAAATAAAAACACTATAATAAGAAAAGAAAAAAATATATATATAAAAACACTATACAGAAGGTGGTAATATGTACACTTTTATTTATTTAAATTATGATCCGCATCTGGACTTTGTTCAGAAGAAATCAATTGTATTGTGTTTCTGTATATTGTTTTTCTTTATTTGTTTTGGGAGTTTTTAAAATGTATTTCTTATAAAATGTGGATTAATGTGTGTTTGCCTATTTTCTGCCCACAGTTCATCCGCACGTTAGAGAGCCGGCCGGACTTCAACGCCCGGTCCCGCGGCTACTTCGCCTCGCTGCTGACGGTGGCGCTGCACGGGAAGCTGGAGTACTACACGGACGTCATGAGGACGCTGCTGCTGGAGCTGATGGACGAGCACGTGCAGAACAAGAACCCCAAACTGATGCTGCGCAGGTGGGAGGGGGCGCAGGTGGGAGGGGGGAGCAGGTGGGAGGGCGGAGCAGGTGAGAGGGCGGAGCAGGTGGGAGGGCGGAGCAGGTGGGAGGGCGGCGCAGGTGGGAGGGGGGAGCAGGTGAGAGGGGGGAGCAGGTGAGAGGGGGGAGCAGGTGAGAGGGGGGCGCAGGTGGGAGGGCGGAGCAGGTGGGAGGGCGGCGCAGGTGGGAGGGGACGCAGGTGGGAGGGCGGAGCAGGTGGGAGGGCGGAGCAGGTGGGAGGGCGGCGCCGGGCAGCCGGCTTCAGGCGAGAACAATGGCTTCTGAACCCTTTGTGTCTGTTTCAGGTCGGAGACGGTGGTGGAGAGGATGCTCTGTAATTGGATGTCCATCTGTATCTATCAGTTTCTCAGGGTAACCGCTTCTTTCACTTTGTTTTGAATTCTCTTCTTCTTCTTCTTCTTCTGTTCCTTCACTTTTAATTGACTTCAAGAAACCTTTATGTTTCTCTTCCTTTGTTGAAATCTGTTCAGTGGGAACCTGTATTTTCTTTTCTGTTTTATACTCTCATACTGTGTGTGTGTGTGTGTGTGTGTGTGTGTGTGTGTGTGTGTGTGTGTGTGTGTGTGTGTGTGTGTGTGTGCGTAGGACACGGCAGGAGAGCCTCTATACAAACTGTTCAAGGCCTTGAAGCACCAGGTGGAGAAGGGGCCGGTGGACGCCATGATGAAGAAAGCCAAATACACACTGAACGACACGGGGCTGCTGGGGGACGACGTGGAGTACTGTGTACTGGTTAGTACTGTGTACTGGTTAGTACTGTGTACTGGTTAGTACTGTGTACTGGTTAGTACTGTGTACTGGTTAGTACTGTGTACTGGTTAGTACTGTGTGTTAGTACACATGTGTGTTGCATTTAGCAGTATTTTTTTGTGAATGTTATTGCTGTTTCTGCCTCATACCTTTGTGAATATTTGACAGTTTGAAGACTTCAACTCTGTTAAAATCAGCAAAAACTACACGTCCATTAATTTTGCTCACAAAAGTAAATGAGTGTGAGAGTTTGACAGGTGTGTGTGTGTGTGTGTGTGTGTGTGTGTGTGTGTGTGTGTGTGTGTGTGTGTGACGTCAGACCCTGCAGGTGTTGGTGCACGGGGAGGGGCCGGATGTGACTCCAGTGAAGGTGTTGAACTGTGACTCCATCACTCAGGTGGGTTACTGTTCTGTTTGCTTTATTACCAGACATGTTGTGTTGTGTATTTTTAGTTGACGCCTTGTAACTTTGGCTAAAAACGATACATGTCATGATAATGATGCAATACGATAATATACCGACTTTGCGATACTTTACGATACATTGTGATAATTACGATACTTTACGATACATTGTGATAATTACGATACATTACATTGCGATACTTTACGATACATTACAATACATAACGATACATTACGGAATGATTGTTGACGATACTTTGCGATAAGATATGATGCTTTATGATACAATACGATTTGATGGGTTAGATACGATACAACACAGCACAATACAATAAGATACTTTACAATACTTTATGATATGATACATTGCGATACTTTACGATACGTTATGATATGTTAAGATATGTTACGATACATTATGATATGATACATTATGATACATTGCAATGCCAAGCGTTAATAAACAATATGATACGATACATTGTGATACGATACGTTATGATACATCACAATACGTTACTTAACGTTACGATACGTTACACTGAAATACAAATAAATGTAATTTGGTAAAAACCTTCCCACCAGATTACGTTGCCGTCATCAGACAGAAAATGTCTGTTTATGATATGAGTGTCTTCTGTGATATTTCTCCGCTGTATTTTCTATGTTTTTGGTTGGTCCACATTCCGGCAGGTAAATCCGTAACTTCTCCGCCCTCCAGGTGAAAGAGAAGATCATCGATCAGGTGTACAGGAATCTGCCGTACTCCCAGAGACCCAGGGTGGAGAGCGTGGCTTTGGGTGAGCAAAACGATTATTATATTGACATTTATACAAATATGTCACTTTATGACATATTTGACAAATATGTCATGAAGATGATTCCAATGTGAAATAGAAATCATAAAAGATAATAGTGTTATTAGTACTTTATTTCTCCAGCTGGGTAGCATGTTTTATATATATAACCTTTATTTTATCCTGTATAAACTTGCTGTGATCAATGTCTCTTCCAGCAGAGAGAATAACGCTCATGCTTCAATATGAAAAACAGGCTTTCATATTTCATATATTTTCTGATCCGTCCCCAGAGTGGCGTCCCGGCTCCACGGGTCAGATCCTGTCCGACCTGGACCTCACCTCCCAGAAGGAAGGCCGCTGGAAGAGACTCAACACGCTGGCTCACTACAACGTGAGTCTGCACGCATTATACGAATACATTATTATATTTGCTGCAACATTTTTCTAATGGAATTGTTATGCTAAAATGAATGCAGCAAAAAGAACATATGACACTCTGAGTTCTGCAGACCAAACTTTGTGCTTTTCTTAGCATCTCGCATGTAAACGCTTCGAGCTTCCGGTCG
>CM042236.1:17628428-17690928 GCA_023566465.1 Cottus gobio
TTCTGCACAACACGTTTTAATTTGAACCTAAAGGAGAAAAGTGCCACAACGAGGAATGAAGATTTTTGGGATAATTGAAGAACGTAAGTGAAGTAATGAGTTGTTACCAAATATTTCTGTTTTTTTGCGACGATGTGTGACCACTTTCTACTCGAAGCCTCTGAACTGTGCACGTGACCTGACCTGAGCTCAGTTTTTCTGGCTCCACGTTAAACGGCCACGAGGAGAATCTGATCTCTCGTCAGCGGCAAACGTGAAAAAAATGAACTTTCTTATACCGTGAAATCAAACAATAATCAACCAATGAAAACCCACTAAGGTACTCACCACCGGCCAATCGGTGGTCTCGGTGGGTCTGGACGGTTCATTCAGGGTACGACATCCCAGAAAATCAAACCACTGCGTTTTAACTTTTCTCATATCACATAAACCATGTTTTTCATAATCCGATCATGTGTTTCTGAGCAGAATAATTTAATTCTGTTCAGTTTGTTTAGTATTATTCTTTGTACTCCATCTTTAAAGGGGACGGTTCGGACTTTTTTTTAAATGGGTTTTTTTACGAGGTACTTTGCATGTAGACGCGATCGGCTCGGCAACGTACAGCAAAATGTATTTTAGCCAAAATTGAAATCTAGTTTTGCTATATTTACTCAACTTTCCATGAAGCCGCCGGACTCCACTGACAAAAAAAACGCTCATTTTTTTGTGGTGTTGCCAAAGTCACGCCATCGACTCTGGGGATACCTACAGCCCCGCCCCTAAACATCCAAAGCCCCTCCCACCAGAGGCGTGCGCCTCCGTGTGCATTGAACGTAATAATTGACAAACAGTGCCACTTATTGTTCTTTCTTTTGTAAAGTGTCAATCGGGGAGGTCCATGATGTCATACCTTGTGTGTGTGTGTGTGTGTGTGTGTGTGTGTATGTGTGTGTGTGTGTGTGTGTGTGTTGCCACTTTATTGCTGAGGACCAGCTTTGTTTTTACTTCCTGACTAATCATGTGGTCTTAAACAGCCGTTTATTGTTAAGTGTGATTTGTTTTTTATAATCTGTATGATTTCACTTCTTTTGCAATACTCTGTTTATATATATATATATATATATATATATATATATATATATATATATATATATATATATATATATATATAAAATGCTGCGTTTCTTTTTCTGCACATAAGAGGACCTGACTGACGTGTCTTCTAAAGACAGTGGTGTCCTTCAGTCCTTCGGTCCTTCAAAAAGGCTTCAAATAAATCAAAAATGAAGGCGGTAAAGTGTTAAGTATGAAATCCAGTTATGATTATGATCACGTAAAACATGCAAAGACACAGTTTGAGTTTTCCTGAAGTCTACGGTACGAACATTTAAAACTCGTTGAATCGATGACTCATCGTCCACTTTATTCTGTGGAAGATTTAAAATGCATAAAACGAATCAAACAACTTGGACACATGTGCATTGTTATGTATTTGTTTTTAAGTATGCACTTATTTAGAAATAATTCAATGGAAAAACGAAGAGAAAAAAATTACAAGAACAATAATTTTGCTTTTTGCCTTTATTAACTAAATTAATAGTTTTTTTGACATTCATTTTCTAATCACATAAAGACTAAAATTGCAATTCACTAATTTCACTTTGTTTTGTTTTGGGATTTGACTATTGTTAAAAAGATGTCTATTAATTATGTCACAATGAAACACAATTCAGTTTATTAATCCAAAAAACAACAACAAATGCTTTTCCTTTGAACATTTACACACAAAATGTAAATGCATATTAATATGTTGATTGTATTTAATTACATTTGTTGTTGTATTTGTTTCCATGAAGGCATTTTAAATCTTCCATATAAACCCACACAAACAAACACACTGCTGTCTCTCTTCCAGGTTTGCTCTCGTTCTGCGTGACACGGGTACATTTGTGCAAAGAGTTAATAACAAAGCGCCTGCCAACGCGTCCATGTGCCTCCTTTCTGCACATTAAATGTTTCATAATGTTCATAATGAGGTTTTTGTTTATTATCTTTTGTTTTGCTGAAACCGGCACAAAAAAAGCTCAATTTTCTCAATCAGCGTTGTTATGGAATTATTCTTTAAATATCCAAAGCAGAGTGAGGATCTGAAATATGGGAAGACGTTGGACCAAAGTTATGAGAAGATCTGCAACAATCTTTGGGTTTAAGTACCGATTACGTCCGTTCGCTACATTTAAATCGTCATCATAAAATCTGCGTTATTCTTTGCCTTCCGATCCAGTCGACGTGCTTTATATAGCGCTTGAGTTCAAATCAAAGACTTATTATTTACAAACTGCATCTTTAAATTCTGAAGCATTACGACCTTACAGGCCGGTGCTGAATGTTAGACCGTTTATTTCTTTGCTTTCTTTAGGGCATTTTTCTCCTAGAAATTAGTTCATAAAAAGCCACTTTTGTGCCAAATAACTTGTTGAAATGTGCGTCAATGTTGGACGAGCGTCGCCAGAAATAGAGAGAGGGACAATGAACTGCATCAGAGAACATGGAGGTACTTTACTAAGAATAAAACATGTTGAAATGTGAAGCTTTTTGCAAAAATGTCACATTTACCTTTAATTATTAAAACATAAGAGCTAAATCTCTACTTGCGCTACCAATTAGTTACAATCGTTAAATATGAGACTCAAAACATATCTAAAACAAAATGTCTCATCTCTTCTTCCTGCCTTCTTCCTGCCGCCAGCGAGTGCCTTAAGGAGAAAGTAAAGTTGAAGTAAAGTCCGGCTGCACGGTTTACCGGACGTCTTGTTCTTAACGGGGAGATCGCGGCGGAAGTCGGAATATTTTTTTTTTAATCCTAAAACCCACTAGATTCAATTACGTGTCAAAGAAAAACCTTTAGGAAGTAAATGTTTTAATGTTGTCAAGCATATAAAAAAGAAACATGACTAATAAAGTTAAAGTGCAGATAAATCCCCCAAAACCCTGTTGCAACGTTTGTATGTTCAAAATTAGCAATTTCTAACATTAAATATAGTTTTACGCCACAAAACCCCGAAACAGCTGTTGATTCAAAGCTAATGTTAGCGTGCTAAATGCTAATACTCTACTTGATTTAGAGAGAATAAAAATGGGTATTATGGAGTTGGGTCAACACACGTGACCTAAAACGTGTTCAATTCTGTTGAATAACGACGTAAATCTTGAATATTTAAAATGACGTGTCACTTAACAAAGGCATACCTCAAATTGGTCAATAACACCTGATAGGTTAGCATATTTGGATATTTCCCGCTCATTCTGAATATTATTCTGAAACGGGATATTCAAATGTGCAGACATTTATAAAACAAAAACCTAAATGCATCTTCAAAGCCTCTCAAACTGTCATTTTTGGGAAGTTACGTTAGCTTGTAATGCTACGACTTCCTGTAGCATCCTAGCTAACATCCTTTTTACCATTTATTTCAGTGATTACAGGAACATGTGAGCTTTTCAGGCAACTCTTCTTTCTTTTTTTTTAAGCCTTTGAGTTGCAGATGACTGGTTTCAAATTCAAATCGCTGGACGTAGAAAAACCTGAATGGTGGATTATGTTTACGGTGATTCATGTTGTCATTTCATGCAGATGTGCAATTAAAAAGCCTAAAATTAGACTCTTAAAAGAACAGTGTTTAGCATTTAGGGGGGATTTATTGGCAGAAATGGAATATTATACTGTTAAGAGTGTTTTCTTTGGTGTAAAGTCACATGAAAAGGTTTCAGTTGGTTGCAATCTTCAACCTCGGCACTAGATGGCGCCAAATCCTACACTTTAAATAAAACTTTACAACATTAAAGCATCTTTTTGAGGGGAAATGTTGAGAGTGCACCAGAGAATCATGGACCAGTGACCTGGCTTGTGAACCATGGACGCAGAGCGGTACAGAAAGAGGGTGTGATGAGCGGATGAGGGGTCGGTACACTTCCTGTCTGAAAGAAAAGCGACTTTTGAGATGTTTTTATGTTTTTACATCACAAGGGTTAAACGTGTTTATACCATGGAATTGTTATTCATTCACTTTTATTTTTATTTTGGGATGGACTGGACCAACTGTGGACTATTTGAAAGGACAGAAACAGCCCTACCAGTAACCAGAACCAACTGGTCTTTACTGGTCTGGAGCCCAAATCGGTGACTCTTCTGAGGAAGTAGAGAAGTGGGCCAAAAAAAAAAAAAAATATTCCAGATCTAGGAAGTCCAAATATCCAATAAAATATGTTTATACAAATGGAAAGTCTTCCTCTGTTGTTTGGTGTCTTTTAATTCCGATGTGGACTATTTTAGTTTTTATTCCAGAAAATGTTCCCGTAAAAAACCTCCAGACTTCGATTAAACAATATAAAAAAATATTGTCAGTTATTATAAAAATAAGCTTTCTAAATGTATTCATGGTCAGAAGATGCTTTAAAAATAGGAAATTAAACCATTTTGAACTCAAACGACCTGAAAGTTTTCTGAACCCGACACAAAATAAATAATTCCAGTTTTCTTTCCCTGCTTCACGCGGAGTCACCGGAATATGCATGGATGACGCTCGGTGACGCCGAGAGACAAAAGAGCTCCGGTTGAATTGTTCAGCAGTCAAACCGGCGAAGAGATTCATGCCACTGAATATTATTAATATTGTTTTTTTTGCTTTGAATCACAATTATCTTTCGTTTGCGTCACAATTTATGAGGAAAAGAGTCTAAAACTGATCAAAACTGTTTTTATGGGACTTCCATATAACTAATGTAACTATTAACAGTTTTACTTCCTTTCTGATGTGGAGATATTTCTCCAATATCTAAGAGTTACATTTTTTGGTTTTTATTTTCACTACTTTTGACTTTTTATGCATTAGAAAAATTATGTGAGCTGCTGATAAACAATTTCTTTAAATTAGATGGACATCGACAATAATCTGCTATTTCTGATTAACAGCCAGTTAATAACATGAATGCATAGACAAACACTGCCACTCTGTGTTTATAATAAATAACTGCACTTTCTAAAAGCAGCACTCTGAAAACAGGAATTTGGTTTATTGTAGCTGAACAGAGTATTTAGAAATATATAGAAATACATATTTAAAAAAATATATTTAAAAAAAAATATATATTATGGATCAATATACAAAAAGTCACAAAGATGGTACAAATAAATAAAACAGGCTCAAGTTAACAGACGTTAAACTTTATTTAGTTGACAGCAAATGTATAACAAGAAAATATTAGATATATATTCATCCTTTTGTTTCTGTCTCTGCTAAATAAACAGGTAATAAATAATGAGGATGTTGGGTAACACTTCAGTTTATGGGATGTCATTTCCTAATAAGTTTCATGGAAGTTTAAGGAAAATAAATTACATTTTGGTTCTAATTAATTAAAATTATATATACAAAAATATATAAAATATATGTATAATATATATATAAAAAATATATTATATATTATATTATACATATATATAATATATATAAGAAATATATATATAAAATATATATATATTTTTTATAGCATGTATAAGTTTAACCTGGAAAATATTTTAGTCAGTGCACACAACAATGCAAGCGTACAAATAAAACTAAATATTTTGTAAATTAAAACTTAATGACAATTTATAATGAATTATAACTTTCTTTAATCACAACAAAAATTAAATTGTCTTTCCAAGAAACTGTCACTGAAACTATTAGAACATTACAGACCTATAAAACTAAAAAGTAATATTTTATTTCATGGGTCCATTTCTGAATAATTTATAATATTTTACAAAAAGTCTCCTGGAAAGAAATATGTAATTATATGGAAAATATACTTCAGTGTTTAATTAGAATGCTTATAAATAAATAAATGCGTATTTGTACTTAAGTAAAATTGACAATAATAACTGAACAATGAGCAAAACTTTCCAAATAATTTATCAAATTAGAATATTCTTCCCAGGAGATGTTAATATATATAATTATAGGCCCATAAAATCAAACGTTACCTAAAACAACATTACCGGATTTTAAGACACGACTTAAAGAAACAGTCCCTCATTTCAGGGAGATTTGGCCTTTTTGGGGTTTATTTATATTTTAACCCAAAATCAGAAGAGAAGATGTCGTTAATTAGTTTTTTGGAAGATGAACTTTCATATCGAGGCGGAAACAAAAATAAAAGCGTTATTGGTCATCTCATCGGACTTTTGGTTGAAAAAAAAAATAAAATAAAATAAAAATAAAAACTTATTTTTAAACAATAAATAATATTCTTTTGTCAACGAGTCTCACGAAAAAAGACCAAAACCAACGTGTTGACGCCCCTTTAAAGAATCGTGAAGCCCTGAACACGCAGCAGCAGATCAATCCGCCGCTGAAAATAGTCCCAATCAGATGCACTTCCCCTCGTTTTGCTTTAATTATTCTTCAAAGCCCAAATGCTGAATATTAAAAATCTACCAAATATGATGTTTTGCTGCCATTAGATTAAAAACATTGCGCTGGGCTCTCGTGCACTCTGTGTTTAATGCCAACGAGACTAAATGAACGTTTCAGCTGTTTAATGAGTTATTTTTCTTTTTAAAGAGTTCCCGAGAACGGCTTTCCAGAGAAGAGACAGAAAGTGCAAACAGGAGCGAAGATGAACTTATTGTTAAATCTGGGGCTCGTCGGGCTCGTTTGGGCTCGTTTGGGCTCGTCGGGCTCGTTTGGGCTCGTTTGGACTCGTCGGGTTCGTTTGAGCTCGTTTGGGCTCGTCGGGTTTGTTTGAGCTCGTTTGAGCTCGTTTGGGCTCGTCGGGTTTGTTTGAGCTCGTTTGGGCTCGTTTGGGCTCGTCGGGTTCGTTTGAGCTCGTTTGGGCTCGTTTGGGCTCGTCGGGTTCGTTTGAGCTCGTTTGGGCTCGTTTGGGCTCGTTTGAGCTCGTCGGGCTCCCGTCAGGCTCGCACGGCGGCTCAGCTGAGGTAGGTGAGGACGACCGACTGGATGGGCAGCCGGCACACCGGGCACAGCTTGTTCCTCTTCTTCAGCTTGCGGGCGCAGACGTAGCAGGACATCAGGTGGCCCGTGCGGCCGTGCACGATGCAGCCGTTCTTTGGCCGCGACTGGCAGATGAGGCACGGGTCCAGGCACGAGTCCGGCAGCCGCCACTCGGCCGACACGCTGCGGTCCAGCTCGGGGACGGCGGGGAGCGGGGGAGGGGAGGTGGAGGACGGGGGAGGCTCCTGGGAGTCCAGGGAGGAGGAGGGGTGGGAGGCGGGAGGCCAGAGCTTCTGCTGCGAGGAGGACGAGGAGGAGGAAGGCTGGGAGGGTGAGAGGGGATCCTGGGAGTCCAGAGCGGAGAGGGAGGAGTCTGAGAGGCACTGAGAAGGGGGAGGAGTTTTCACCCGTTTACCGTCCGGGACGTCGACGCCTTCGTTCTCCTCGACATCCGAACCTTCAGGAGATGGCGATCAATCAATTAATAACTTCTTATAATGTCACATTTCATAATGTATCAGTCATAGTGGTATTGTGAATCTTTTTATTATCACATCTCTCTTTTAATAATTTATATTTTGTTTATTTATCTCTTTTTTTATGAATTATAATAGTTTGTTTTGTTAATATTCTCTACTTGATATTTATTATCACTTAATATTTCCTTTTTTTTTTTTACTTATCTGGAAATTTATATATATAAAAAATAAAAGTGCATCCATCAGGACTGTCAGGAGTCACGTGATCAATAAATTACTCATCAATAAGTTAGGTAAGTGAGGTACAAAATAGACTTCACAATAAAATGAAAAAAAATTTAAATGTGTGATTTTTAATTTAAAAATATATATATTATTTATTCTCACTCCTTACCTGGAGTTTCTTTGGCTGCCGATTGGTCGGTCGGCTTTGGGGGCAGGGCTTTAGGGCTGGAGGAGGCGGCCCTGGTTATGTTGAGCGACACCTCGGACAGCCAATCCTGGCGAAGCGTCCAGCAGCGGAGACAGTTCCTGGGGAGGGGCGGGTTCAACTCGTCACACTTGGCACAGCGCCAATAGTCCTGAGAGAGAAACAACACACACACAGTTAAACCGACAGTACGCAACGAGTGTGTGTGTGTGTGTGTGTGTGTGTGTGTGTGTGTGTGTGTGTGTGTGTGTGTGTGTGTGTGTGTGTGTGTGTGTGTGTGTGTGTGTGTGTGTGTGTGTGTGTGTGTGTGTGTGTGTGTGTGTGTGTGTGTGTGTGTGTGTGTGTGTGTGTGTGTGTGTGTGTGTGTGTGTGTGTGTGTGTGTGTGTGTGTGTGTGTGTGTGTGTGTGTGGGGCTCAGTGGTTAACAAGTCAGTCTTTCAATCAGAAGGTCGGTGGTTCGATCCCCGGCTCCTGCAGTCCGTGTCGATGTGTCCTTGAGCAAGACACTTAACCCTCATTGCTCACTGTTGCTGTGTCTACGGTCTACTGTATATCATGTAAGTCTCTTTGGATAAAAGCGTCAGCTAAATGAAATGTAATGTGAGTGTGAGTGTGTGTGTGAGTGTGTGTGAAAGACTCACAGCTTCTGTGATCTCTGTGTCTTCATCGAAGGAGTCGTTATCCTCCGCCTCAAATATGGTGACCTCGTATATCTGGAAACAAAGATTTACCAGAATGAGACATTTATTTAGAAATATTACAATAAAAATCGGATGGGAAATAACAATAAAAATCACCATGAGATGATTCTCAATAATAAATCTGTCACAGAAGTCTAGTGTTCTTCTAAATCCCATGAAAAGAAGACCAGAACCTTCTCTCAGGTCCAAGTCCATTCTTTCTAATAAACAGAACAAACATAAAGAATCCAGTCGGTGCTTTGTCGAGTACCGATGTCGACCACTAGGTGTCACCAGAGACCGCTGGAGCGACTCCGGTCCACCTGGTGGCAGCAACGCACCCAACTGGACCGTTTCATCTCACAGCACCAAAAATACATAATTATTAATAAATATATAGTGGCCCAGTCTGGTCCCCACACTGCTTCTATACCATACCTGGTCGTCTGCAGACAGAGAGGCGTCGTCTTCATCGTAGTCGTCAGAGTCGACGGACTCGACCTCAAACTCGACGCTGAAGTTGTCGCTGTCCAAGTCCGAGGCTGCCACCGTGACCTCCGACCTCCCGGACTAAACACACACACACACAGTCGGTGTTGGTAAACAATAACAACATAAAGAGTGTGTGTGTGTGTGTGCGCGTGTGTGACACACTCACTGTGCTGTGGGAGTCTGATGATTGGCTGCTGGCTCGGTCCCGTGTGCTCCCCAGTCCTCCGATCACGCACCACGACAGGCTCTCGTCGAAGGTCAGGGAGTAGCTGTCGGACCTCCTCCTCTTCCTCCCTTCCCCTTCCTCTCCCTCCCCCGACTCCTCCTCCTCCCCCTCCTCCTCCTCCTCCTCCTCCTCCTCCTCTTTGTCGCCCTCTGCGCTGTCAGAGGGCCCTGAGGAGACCCGGCAGGTCGGTTAACGTCACAGTTTTGTTTACGGGCTGTAATGAGGTGACCCTCCGCAGGAGGAGGAACTCACCTGGGTCGTTGCTGCTGCTCCTGCAGCTCCGCCTCCTCCTCCTCCTCCCCCTCCTGTCTGGCGACGAAGGACGACTTCCTGAGTCTGCCTCCTGAACGCAAACAAACACAAGTTCAGCATCCCGTTTGATGCTGATCTTTTAGAAGAGCTGCAACACGACATCAGACTCCGGCCGTTACCTCCGTCTGCGGCTCGCTGGAGCTCGGCGGCGACTCTGAGGAAGAGAGGGAGGAGTTAGAGAAAAGAGATGAATCCAAGATGGCCGCTCTCTAAACTTCACTCGTCATGTGTGCGAAGACGTTGTTTAAGATTTTTTTGAAATGTAATGTAATAATATTTACGCAGCAAAACTTCAACATTGTAGGAAACCTTAACGAGAACCTACCTGGGTTCTTCACGGCCGTCAGGTTCTTGGTGATCATCGCAAACAGAACTCTAAAAAACATAAAATAAACTTTAGTGACCTCACACACACACACAAATACATAAATGCTTCATATACTTCAGCATACTTATTATATTTTATATTCCATGTTGCTGTACTACACTATAACAATACGTTATACTACGTTCTGTTTTATTCTGTGTTATTACATAATACATATAATACATGCACAACGTATAATTACTTAATGAATTAATATTATATATTGAGGATGAATAAAAAGGTTTAAAGTAAAAATTGAGGAAGTAAGAAACGTTGTTTCTCACCGTGGCTCCTTAACAGAGAAGCTGTCGACTCCCAGCACCCGCCCCAGTGCATCCTGGGAGCAGTGGACGATGTGCTGCTGCTTCTGGTCGTACAGCTGCTTCTTGATGATGTACTGACCCAGGTAGAACATCACCTGCAGGAAAGACCGTCACAGATGCATCATGGAAGTCACGCGAACATGAACACTAGCCCCGCCCCCATCGTGCCAACAGGAAACTGGTCGTACCTCCTTCATGGTTAAAACGTCTTTCGTGGCTCCTGCATAATGCAGCAAAGTCTGGAACTCGACCTTCGGCCTGACCTGAAACACACAGAGGTCAAAGGTCAGTCAGACCAGAATCAACCAGTTGGCTACCAGTAGAGATGCCGGTCAGCTGGTGTCTCACCAGTTTGTTGTCGTCAGCGGTGTCCGTGTTGAGCTCGGCGTCAGCTGACATCGTGAAGCCGATTCTTTCTGCTCATGAAGACACAAACCGGTAATTAATGCCACAAACAATATATTTAATACATAGTTATGGACCGATTAACTGATGAATTATTAATCATCTTAGGGTTATCCTGCTATAAACTGAACGTCACTGTTATGTTGTAATAATACAACAAAACATTTACAGATAAATTACTGCCGACAGCATGCAGGAAAACGTTGTTACACTTTTAAATAATTAAATTAACTCTTAGTTCTCATTTGGTTTTCAACAACTCCCCGTAAAAAAAAAGTTATTTTGCTGCAAAATGATAATAATGAACTTTATTTACAGTGGTTAGCAAGTCAGTCTTTCAATCAGAGGGTCGGTGGTTCAAACCCCGCCTCAGCCAGTCCATGTCGTTGTGTCCTTGAGCAAGACACTTAACCCTCATTGCTCACCGTTTCTGTGTCTACGGTCTACTGTATATCATGTAAGTCGCTTTGGATAAAAGCGTCAGCTAAATGTAATGTAATGTAACATGTTAAGAAAGTGGGTGATGAGACCAAAATAAAAAAATGGCTGACAAAACAATACTTTTAAACTTTTAAAAAGTTAATACAACATTGAGTAAAAAAGCTACGATGAGAATAATTTAAATTTAATTTAAATAATATAAAATACTTAAAATAAAAGATAGGTGGTCGCCCCCTGGTGGTCAGGAGAGAGAATGCAGCTCTAACACATGACGCATAGACTTCTATACAACCAGAGGAGTCGCCCCCTGGTGGTCAGGAGAGAGAATGCAGCTTTAACACATGAAGCATAGACTTCTATACAACCAGAGGAGTCGCCCCCTGGTGGTCAGGAGAGAGAATGCAGCTTTAACACATGAAGCATGGACTTCTATACAACCAGAGGAGTCGCCCCCTGGTGGTCAGGAGAGAGAATGCAGCTTTAACACATGAAGCATAGACTTCTATACAACCAGAGGAGTTGCCCCCTGGTGGTCAGGAGAGAGAATGCAGCTTTAACACATGAAGCATAGACTTCTATACAACCAGAAGAGTCGCCCCCTGGTGGTCAGGAGAGAGAATGCAGCTTTAACACATGAAGCATAGACTTCTATACAACCAGAGCTTGGAGGTTACAGCTTCACTTTAAACCTCAGAGTGACTCTGTGGATGTGAACAGCTGAGACACACACGGTTTTCCAGCAATAAATGAGTAAATTCTCTGAATTTGTATTTTTAACCGTTAACAATTCATTAGAAGTTATATGAAAACTGTGACAGGCACATTCCACAATTTGCCGGCCAAATAAATAACTTCAGAATTAACAGAAGATAAATTATTCCACCGATATGTCCCAATACAAAGTGACATTAAAACTCCACTATCATGTAAAACTACAACTTAAACCACCAGGTTTGACACCATGAAGCCAGTAAACAGGTGTGTGTGGTTCTTACCTGTAGACAGAGAGAAGGGATCAGCAGAGCATCCTGTGCAAAGAGCAGATAAAGTGCAGTCAGAGCGGATGGCAGCAGCTGCAGCCTCTTATAGACCTGCTCAGACATGTCAGGACTAGACCAGCCTAAGTGGCCCAGCCTGGCCTAGCCTGGGCCTATCAGGGCCTAGGTCTGAGTCAGCAGCAGAGAGCTGCCTGCTCATGTTTGAACTGACAGCACCAGCTGATCTCATCACAGCAGACATGCCAGTACTAGTCCAGCCTGAGTCATCCCACTCAGAAGGGGACCTCATAATGACACTGTGGGGGGCTGGGTCCCGGATGGGACCCGGATCCGGGTGCCACGGTCCTCCCCTGCGCCTCATTATGCATTTGGGGCTTCATTATTTATTTGGGGCGACCCATCAAATTCAATTAAGTCCCACCAAAAAAAGTTTTAATTTATTGTTGAATACATTTCTAACAGCAGGATTGGTGGTAGTGAGAGTGTGTGTGTGTATATGTATATATATATATATATTTTTTTTTTTTTTAAGAACATGTCTGTGAACATATACACACATATATACAAACATACATATATATGTATATATGTCTGTAATTATGTATATTATATATCTGTGAATTTGTCTGTAATGTCTTTAAATATGTTACACACACACACACAAAAATATATATATATATTATATCTGTATTATATACATGTCTGTACATATATCTGTGAACATACACATATGTGTATAGAAATACAGATACATGTCTGTGCATATATCTGAATATGACTGTTTATGCCTCATCTAAGTAGTCAGTTGTTCCACATGAGTCAATCAGCTGTTCACCAACACGTGCAGAGGGATATGTCCGGACTTGTCCTGGTCTCTGCAACTCTTTCCTTTCTAACTCCTTCAGCATCAGATGTGATGCAGCACTTCAGAGTTAACCTCGTGCTGCTTCCCAGCATGCAATAACTAACATTAATGGAGGAATAATATGCAGAAATATGGCGTTAATTTAAATTTAAAACTTTTATAAAAAAAGTTTAAACATTTCGCGTTCACTTTTTTTTTTACTGCTGATTCAACGTAATATACTATAATAATAAACTATTTTAAATGCTGGTGTTTAACGACTGCAATAAAAACAATTGTAGATTAATTTGTTAATTTTAATAATTCGCTGTAAAATAATAAACTTGAATATTAGCTTTCAGGCTAAACAAAAACAAAAAGCAGTAAGTAAAACTTGTGTAAAAAAATATAATAATATTTTAAGTTTCAGAAGCTTAATAACATTTATTTATATTTGTTTTAACCGTGACTTCGTGAGCAGAACGTGGCCGCCTCGCGGAGCCTCGGTCCCGGTCTACTCCTCCAAGAAAGCACGAGGCTC
Source organism: Cottus gobio (assembly GCA_023566465.1). Taxonomy (NCBI): domain Eukaryota; kingdom Metazoa; phylum Chordata; class Actinopteri; order Perciformes; family Cottidae; genus Cottus; species Cottus gobio. The sequence continues at coordinate 17,641,944 of CM042236.1, forward strand.
CGCGGCCTGCGAGCACGCTGATGACTCGAGGCACAACTACAGCGGAATCATGACATTTAGCCTTAAAGTTACATTATGTATGTGTCCATTAATATATATTACGTACCTTGGCTTTGACCGCTGATTAAATAAAATCCTTTAACGGCGTTTATCCGCCAGTTTAGCGGACCGTTGATCCTGTAGTAGTCGATCTGTTTACTCCTTCGGACGCTTGTTCGCGTGGCGCTCCTGGTGGCCAAACACTGGTACTGCAGCCTCGATAATAAGGGTTAGGGTTAGAATGAAACCTTTTTCCTTTACTCTCCTCTAAATTAAGATAACTGCAAAGGGGCATAATATATGGAGGAAAATATTTAATAATTTGTATAATAATGTGCTTCAATGTGCACCCATTATCCTGCCTTTTTCACATGGTGGAACACTTAATTTAATACTTAAAATACTGTATTTTGAATTAATTAGCAGTAATAGTAATATTAACAAGTATATTTGCGTTATTTATTATATGCCATATAAGATTCAGAGATTGTTTTATATATATATATACACCTCTTGCATTGTATTATGAATATACTGTATAGTGTATGTATATAAAACTACACGATACTTATATTGTATCATATTATTTAATACACAAAATATTACTATTTGTTTCCCTTAAAATTAATACATTTGTTTAATTGTTGTATGTATCTTATATGAAATTTTTTCTCAAAGTATTGTGACTGTTTTTCTGCTAAGAAATCTGACTTATTCACAAAATATTACTTTATTTCTTGAAAAAAAAATTCCAACTTTCTTTTCCAACTTTTGTCCTGTAATATTTGCAACTTAACTCTTGAAATATGTGATGATTTTTGTGCAGCCTTTTCTGTGCTCTGATAATGTACCCTTATCCGCTCCACTGCTTTAAAACAACTAAACAGTCTTTACAATTCAACTAGACAGAAGCCACAAAACAATAACATTGAACTGTTCGCAATGAAAAACACAGGCTTTTATTTAGAAAAAAAGATTAACAAAAAGACAACAGCGATTGAAACACTGCTCAGTGTGTGTGTGTGTGTGTGTGTGTGTGTGTGTGTGTGTGTGTGTGTGTGTGTGTGTGTGTGTGTGTTCAGGGCTGTAACTCGTAGCCCAGCGGGTCGAGTCCTCGGTCCAACAAAGAGAGTGACGACTCCCTCAACTTCTGGAGGAACTTCCTCAGCTCCTCTTTAGAGAAAACCTGCATTTATGTTGTCGAGGGAAAAAACTGTTAATAAACAACTAGCAACACATTTACTGGACGTTCGAGGCCGATCACCCGGCTCCAGTTACCTGGTAGAGCCGGTGCTGGTCGGAGGAGATGATGTCGGCCAGGCGCAGCGCCTCCTGGTGTCTGGAGGAGCTCTGCAGCACGCTGAGCAGCAGGAAGCTGAGGCGAGGCAGACACAGCGAGCGCAGCGCCGCCATCTGGTGGCTGCGCTCTGAATCACGCTCTGAATCCTGCAAACAAACAAACAAACGAACGTCGTTGTTCTAAACCAACTGCAGCTCTTTGTTGACTGCATGGATGCAGAAAGGGAATAAGCGATATTCCCAAAACGAGAACAGAATATTCCATGTTAGAGCTATGAACTAGGAACTATTGACCCAGAGGAGCTAACCAGGAGCAGAAAGGTCCTTTTATTTATTTATTTATTTATTTAAAGCAACCAACACTGTCACACAGAAACTACACTCAGTAGAAACACAGGTTCAGTTCCTTAGTTCCTCACAAGGTTCCTGGTTCCCTGAGAAAGGAGCCCCTGCGGGGGAAACCCCGTTAGCGCCTGCTTCTCGTGGTAAACGCTCACCTGTCTGTTGTCGATCATCCAGCCTCCGTCCACGAACAGCAGCACGTTGTAGATTCTCTCCTTCACGTCTTCTGTCAGAGCGTCCAGACGGCTGGACCAGGCCGACAGAGCCGCCTTCACAGAGGAAGTACTTTACTGTGTTGTACTGCTACTTCAAAGAAATACTACAAAGTATCCATTTTTTCCCCCGTATATGTGTGTGTGTGTGTTTTACCTGGTACTCCTTTTCTCTCATCTCATTGGCTACTCTCTCAGTGAATTTGGCCTCGGAGGCGGGAGCTGGCTTGTGGGGGGTGGAGCTACTGTGGCTGAACCAGTCAGTGAACGCCTCGTGGGCTTCCTGTTGGACCAGTAGACACGTCTAGATCAATACACCTTATTGATCCTCACCATTTTTTTATTTAATCATTATTTTTAATTTACTTTAATAAAATAAAAATCGAATCTAATTTGTTTTAATTATTTTACAGCTATGACAACTCAGCTAACGGTCAAATTTATTTACTTTTTAATAAAAAATAAAAAAATAATTCAATTTAAAAAGAGGAATTAATAATTAAATATAAGAAGAAATAAAATATCAATATTAAGGGAAATTAAAAACTATTATAAATTTATATTAATATTACAGCAATGATAAAGAGACAGACCAGGTAGGCTCGGATACACAGGTGTTCTCTGATGGCGTTCTCGTCCTCCGCCGGTGGAGGCGTGGCCTGACCGTCCCCCGACCACTGGCAGTAAATCTCCCTCATTGAATCCTCTGGGACTTTGGAGAAGACGGCCTTGGCGGCGTCGTGTTTCTGCAGAGCTGTGAGAGACGGTCAGATAGACGCAATGCATGATGGTCCTCGCTGTCGCTGACAAGACAGCTAACAGATGAATACATGAATGACGAAGAATTACTAACAAAAAAAATGTAATTACCCAGAAACTTCCTCATGATGGCGTTGGACTGTTTGAGGGACTCGGATCGATGGGCGGGGTCAAACAGCAGCCAATCGATGACATCGATCTTTCTTAGGTCCTCCTATCAGAGCACAGCATCACAGTGACTCCACCCACTTCCACATTTGCAACAAACAAGATTTATTTATCCATAAATCTTGTCTCAATTTCTTATGTTTTCTAAATATAAGTACAAAGGGTTGTATAGAAGTCTATGCTTCATGTGTTAAAGCTGCATTCTCTCTCCTGACCACCAGGGGGCGGCGACTCTGGTTGTATAGAAGTCTTCATGTGGTAAAGCTGCATTCTCTCTCCTGACCACCAGGGGGCGACTCCTCTGGTTGTATAGAAGTCTATGCTTCATGTGTTAAAGCTGCATTCTCTCTCCTGACCACCAGGGGGCGACTCCTCTGGTTGTATAGAAGTCTATGCTTCATGTGTTAAAGCTGCATTCTCTCTCCTGACCACCAGGGGGCGACTCCTCTGGTTGTATAGAAGTCTATGCTTCATGTGTTAAAGCTGCATTCTCTCTCCTGACCACCAGGGGGCGACTCCTCTGGTTTTATAGAAGTCTATGCTTCATGTGTTAAAGCTGCATTCTCTCTCCTGACCACCAGGGGGCGACTCCTCTGGTTGTATAGAAGTCTATGCTTCATGTGTTAAAGCTGCATTCTCTCTCCTGACCACCAGGGGGCGACTCCTCTGGTTGTATAGAAGTCTATGCTTCATGTGTTAAAGCTGCATTCTCTCTCCTGACCACCAGGGGGCGACTCCTCTGGTTGTATAGAAGTCTATGCTTCATGTGTTAAAGCTGCATTCTCTTGTGTGGTTTCCAGTCTGTACCTTCGTGGTTCCCATCTCCAGCGTCTGGCTGTGGTGCATGAACTCTGTTTCATCTCGCTCCCTCACCGTCTCCACCACCAGCTTGGTTACCGCCGCAACATCCAGACCTACAGACAGACAGACAGACATTCACTCAGCAATCAATCAACTGGAAGTTGTTAAATTCTTTCTTTTTCCTTGAGTTTCCCGCCTCACCGGCGTCGGTAGCGAGCTGCAGGCAGCGCGGACGCAGCTCCGGCTGGCCGACCGTCTCCAGGAAAGCGGCGTACTGGACGGTGGCAACCTCGACCGGCAGCTGGCTCACATAGCTCGCCACGAGATCGGTCTGCTGGTCCCGGATCAGCAGGGAAACGTAGGCCTTCAGGACCTCCACACTCACCTCCTCCTGAGAGAGAGGGGGGGGGGAGAGAGGGAGAGATTAATTAAACTCCATGGCAATCCATCCCATAAAAACAAAGATTACGTCACAGAATCCATTTAAATGGTTTATTTGTACCTTCAGCGCGAAACCCAGAGAGCGGTAGAACAGCACCAGGTGAGTCATGAAGCGCAGCAGGTGGGAGGGGAGGGGCTTAGAGGCTGTCAGCCAATCAGAAAACTCCTCCAACAGACCTGAGAGAGAGAGAGAGAGAGCGAGAGAGCGAGAGAGAGAGTTTAGGGATAGAAGTCAAACAGAAGCATAATAATGTGATTCAGGGGTCAAAGGTCAGGTGTCTTACCGTCCAGGTCTCCCAGGATCACAAACTTCTGGATGACGTGGTAATGCTCTTTTGTCTCCTCCAGCACCCTCTATATATATATATATATATATATATATATATATATATATATATATATATATATATATATATATATATATATATATATACACACACACACACACACACACACACACACACACACACACACAGGTTTAATGTGTGTGTTCAGTCATGTGACTTAATCACATTCAGTTTGAGAGTTTCACCTTCAACTCCGAGGCTTGAAGTTCCTCAAACACCTTTTCCATCGTCCAACTGAAGAGAGAAACGTACTTAAGTACTAATATATATATATATATATATATATATATATATATATATATATATATATATATATATATATATATATATATATATATATATATATATATATATATGTGTGTGTGTGTGTGTGTGTGTCTCGTACTTGGCCTCCAGGTACTCTCGTGGCAGTGTCTCCACCTCCTGGTGGGCCATACCCGACGACATCAGATCCTTTTCAACCAGCGAGTCGACCATCACTCTGAAGTGAGCCCACACACAGTCCTCCCAGGACTCACACACTGTTAGGAGCTGTGAGACACACACACACAAATATATTTTAATATAAAATATTTTATTATTATAAATATAATATATATATAGAAGAGAGGAGGGGTAAGCCACTGGGGTTCAGAGGGTTAATAATAACACAGTAGAACTGGTAACGTTACCGGTTTGAGGTTTCCACTGAGTGCGGCGTAGATCGCCCTCTCATATCGGTTCAGCTGTTCCTGAACACATGAACGTTAAAGTTAACGTTGAGTTTCATTCTCTAGTTTCTGTGAACGATGTTTCCTCCTTTTACCTCCTCGGCCATCCGCCAGCAGCAGGCCTTCCAGATCCCCCTGTGAGGGTTTCCTTCCACGGGCTGCAGCTCGACACTGGCTGCAGGGGGAAGGGAGGGAGGGGGGGAGGGAGAGAGAGAGGGAGAGAGAGAGGGGCATCATGAGGTGCAGTCTACTATATTGGTCCAGCAGCAGTATGGGGGTCAGACTACCTGAGGTCCTGTTGGGGTCGTGGTAGAGCTTCCAGCCTTCCAGAGTCGCTGCTCGCCAGGCCTGACCACAGCGCTTACACAGCCTCTGAGCCTGCACACACACACACACAATAATCTACCTCCTTGTTCGTTCTTCCATCTACAACTTCGTTCATCCCCCTCTCTACCTCTGTGTTCGTCCCTCTAGATCCCCGTCCCCCCTCTCTCTCTCTCCTCTCTCTCTTCCCCCATTCTCTACCTCTTCCGTCATCCCGGCTCTGATCAGTGTGAACAGGTTTTTCAGCAGTCGGGCGTCGTCCTCTCTGTCCAGATCCGCCAGGGGGCGCTGCTGCCGGAGAGGAGCGTCTGGGTCCTGCACACACAGAGACACACACACACACACACACACACACACACACACACACACACACACACACACACACACACACACACACACACACACACACACACACACACACACACACACACACACACACACACACACACACACACACACACACACACAGTGAATTCAGACACTCGGGGAAGTGGATCCGTTGCCGTCGTCATTCTAACCGTCTCACCAGCTCAGTGACCAGAGGGATGCTGAAGGCAGCGCCGCTCTTCCTCCTCGTCTTCAGAGCATGAAGGGTGTTCTCCCTGAAACAAACACACACACGCACACTTTAGCTGATGCTCTTAAACACACACACTGCAGACGGCGTTCAGAAACTCACCAGCAGACGTTCTTGGCGTAGTATTCGATGTTATCAGAGAAATCTCCGATCTGATCCTTGGCGATGCTCTCCAGCCAATCAACGACCAGCTGCAACACCAAGCACAGCCTGCTCACAGCTGTGTGTGTCTGTGTGTGTGTGTGTGTGTGTGTGTGTGTGTTACCTGACTCTGACGTATGACAGCATCCCGCTGAAACAGCTGCTCCACCACCACCTTCTCACTCTCACTGGGAAGCTACACACACACACACACACACACACACACACACACACACACACACACACACACACACACACACACACACACACACACACACACACACACACACACACACACACACACACACACACACACACACACACACACACACACACACACACACACACACACACACACACACACACACACACACACACACACACACACACACACACACACACACACACACGTGTGTGTGTTATTAAAGTGTCGTGTGTGTATTATATTGTAAGTGAGTCTGTTGATAAGAAAGAGTGTGTGTCTCGTAACCGCCACCCACCACCATGTCTGTCATGATGTCATCTGTCAGCGCCAACTGGACCCGGTCCCTGCAGACAGACAGGTGATCAACCAGAGATAGAGGGGCAGACAGGTAGAGGGACAGACAGACAGGTAGAGGGTCATCAGACAGACAGGTAGAGGGGCACCAGACAGACAGGTAGAGGGTCACCAGACAGACAGGTAGAGGGGCACCAGACAGACAGGTAGAGGGGCACCAGACAGACAGGTACCTGTACAGGGAGGTGATGAGCCTCCAGGAGCAGCTCTCCTGCTGCAGCAGCCATCGGACTCCGGCCGTCTTGCTGCTCTGACCGGCTCTGAGCACCACCGCCTGCAGCACGTCCACCTGGAGGTCAGCTGGTTAGCGAGCTACGCTATGATAGCCACCACTTAAAGGAACAGTTCGTAGCTGTGGTTTCTTTCTGAGCGTCGCTCAAGAAGCTTGTCTGTTAGCGTAGCTTAGCACAAAGACCGGACACGGAGGGAAACAGCTAGCTTACCTTGTCCTGCAGGAGCAGCTGGTAATCCTCCAGCTGCTCAAACACCGCAGTGGACGAGTGTTTCAGGAAGGACGTGAGGAATTCTGGGAAAAGACTGGCAGCCGCTGAAAAAGATAAATATGTATTTATTTACACGACAGCGTCACCAGCAGTGTTTGTAATCTAGCGGATTGAGGCGCGTTTGTTTCACTCACCGGCCTCGCCAGGGTCGTCCTCCTTCAGCAGGGCGGAGCTAAGGTTGGCGATGTCGTCCGTGAAGAAGCTGGTGTTCTCCATCCCCGAAACGGGGGAGATGGTCCAATCGCTGTCATCCAAATTCTACACACAGAGAAGGCGCTTAAAAAATAATCCTGGAGGTTGTTTCGCGTGTGTGTGTGTGTGTGTGTGTCTCACCATGCTGCTGAGGGCGTTTCTGGGTGTGTGTGTGTATCGAGGCGTTCGACCTCCCGGAGCCAAAATAGAGGAAACATCTGGAACTCTGGGAGTCACTGAGAGAGAGAGAGAGAGAGAGAGAGAGAGAGAGAGAGAGAGAGAGAGAGAGAGAGAGAGAGAGAGAGAGAATTTAGTCAAATATGTTTGGTATTAGAAGATAATCAATAATCTGCTCTGTGTGTGTGTGTGTGTGTGTGTGTGTGTGTGTGTGTGTGTGTGTGTGTGTGTGTGTGTGTGTGTGTGTGTGTGTGTGGCGTACCAGCCTGTCTGAACAGTGAGGCCGGCGTGGTCCTCAGCAGGGGGCGTGCCGGCGTGGCAGAGGACAGGACGGGGCTGCCGGGCGACGGGACTGAGACCAACGGTCAGGAAAACACTTTGAATGAAGGCTGACGGGTTTCCACCAGAAATACTTGTTAAAATCAATAAATATAAACAAACAAATAAATATGAAGAACATCAAAGCACACGTTCTCCTGCAGCCGAAAGGATACAAGCCACCTTCATCCTCCTCCGAGCGGCGATCGTCACAAAGTCGTCTCGGACCACCGGAGACGGCAGCTCGCTCTGACCCCTGGACGGAGGCAGATATTAAAAATAAACAAATATTACTTCCATCCACGAAGACACTGAATTAATATCAATGGAGCGCAGAGCGTCACATGACTTTGACATGAAGGTCAAGCTGCTTCTGTCAGTGAGTTTTTATTAAATACCTTTCATTGCAGTACAACATCTTGATGTGTATGTTGCATATTCTAATGTTTACCATATGAAAACTTCATAGTATAATGTACTTAATTTCTGATTTATGGTACGATCTCCAAGAAGTACTCACATCTTTTACTTCAGTAAAAGTAGTAGTATAACTCTGTTACAGGTAGAAATCCTGCATTTAAAATTATACATGAGTACAAAATATGAAAGTATAAGCATAAAGAAATACCTCAAAGTAGTTATTTCGCAGAATGGATTCATTTCAAAATGATAAACATTATCTAGATAGATTTTATTTATTAATACAATAATGTGTTCATCACTTTTCATTACTTTGTAAAGGCTACTATTGAGTACCTTAAACTATAATAATACATCAGAATGTATTTGATATATTTCGCTCTGAGTGGTGGAGTAAAGTTAGAAGTATACAGCAGCAGAAAATGGATATAATAAAGTGTTATGCAGGAGTACACGTGCTTATTCACCAATACATAACATAGCTGTTTATTAACACCTGGAAGTACTGACAGTAATACCTCCTGCAGATCTGCTAGCTCACAATAAACAGCTTTTATTAGTTTACTCAGCTTTGGGTGATCGATAACACGCATCATCTGTAGATATTATCCCCAATAACTGACCGAGAACCACGTGAGTCTCTCTGGTTTAAGCATGTAAACAACTCACTAATCAGTAATTAGCCGTTAGCTTCCACAATGATAATGAACGGTGTCGTTAGCCGGAGCTAACAGTAGCCGGTAAAGTAGCCGCACGAGCGGGTTGAATAACAAGTCAACGGGTCAACAAACGGAAGTAAAAGTAAAACTACGCGTGTGAAAGATGATTCGTGTTTTAAAAAGTATGAAATGTAGTTTACCAGTCCATTATAGCGGGCTGGCAATTCCCGCTTCACGAGGCTTGACAGGATTCTTCTTCGTGAGTGTTCTACTGCTTCTTCTTCTTCTTTAGATTTCCCGGTAGACTGGATGTCGTGCGACACGTTGCTGCCCCCTCCGTTCAGTTAGGGTACTGCATTCTGTAAGGATTTCTGATCCCACTGAACGTTACGTAAGTTACATAAAAATAAATACTTTGTATAATATATATATAATTGTATTATTATTAATAATTATTGATGTTATACTCCCATTATTGTAGTATAACATTATTAATACAATTATATATACTATATTGGTCTATTTTTCACTGATAATCACTAGACAGATGTTACAAAGTCAACATAAAAAAATATAATATGTATTATATAATATTAATATGACAAAGTGACTGAGATAATGTATAAACATGCAATACAACAATACAAATTAAATATAATATTAATGTTCACATCATACAATAAACAGTGGTTTTGTCGTCACTATGATATAATTATTGTATTATTTCTTCTAACGACTGGATTGAGCTTCCCCAGTTTCGTGTGTGTAGTGGTTCCTCTGTTGTTATAGATGATCTTTGGTGTAATTCCCCCTCCCGTCCGCCAGCGGCCGCTGTTGCTCCGCACGCGCGTTGTTCAACGGCACAGAGGAAACAGGAACACACGGGGCCGCTTGTAACCCAGAAACCAACCGCCGTATTCTGCAAGGGGGGACCAGACATTTTCCAGGACAGTAACGGGTGGATTCGGCGGTTTTAAGTCCGGGGTTTGGCGCTCCGACGGCCGGGGAAGAGAGACGCCAGCTCACGGGGCTTGTTAGTTTTGTTGTAGAAGAAGACACGGAGTGGGAGACACGTGGAAAGATGGAGACCCCAGGTAAACTTTTCTTATTGCGTGGCAGAGAGACAGACAGACAGACAGACAGACAGACAGGCAGACAGGCAGACAGGCAGGCAGGCAGGCAGGCAGGCAGGCAGAGAGACAGACAGACAGACAGACAGACAGACAGACAGACAGGCAGACAGGCAGGCAGGCAGGCAGGCAGGCAGGCAGGCAGGCAGGCAGAGAGACAGACAGACAGACAGACAGACAGACGTATGTCCAGCTATCTCTCACTAATATGTTGCGTTCACTGACAGAAACACTCCGCATTCATCTATTGCCACACAACTGACTCACGCCAGACTTCATTGAAAAAAACAGCTATTTTACTGTAAAATGCTACAAAACGACAAACGTGAGCCGATTTATCAGAGTTTGCTCAACAGGTGGATAAAAAAGGTGAAGTTATGAAGTTTTGCATACGTCACAAGTATTGGCAGCACAATATCAATGTTCAATTATGTTTATATCTTTATACTACTTTACACACTGTCAAGTCTAGATAACAAAACATTTTAGTACAAAAACTGACTTTTTGAAGTAATTTGTAAATATAGTGGAGTTAAAACATAACATACACAAGTATAAACACTTTATATAAAGTATTTAATCTCTGCTGCACATGAACATGCATCACAAACAATAATAGAATAATATCTATTTGTTTGACAATACTTATGAAGGCAGGACCTTTACTAAACAACAAAGTATTTTGCATTGTTGTATATATGTAAGTACAACTTACTTTAAAATAGTTAAAAAAGACAAGATCGAACTTTATTTATCACAAAAGAAAAATGATTGTGCCAGAGAGAAGAAAAGCAAAAATAACAATAAGAACAATAGAATAAAATATATTAATTGTCAAGAGATATTACGGCCACCAGTGCTAAATAGAACAATAACAATACGAGTAATGTAAATAAATAAGTAAGTTAAAAAAATTACACAAAGTAAAATACCACAACAAAGATTGTTTGTAAAAATACAAAGTGTGTAAGAAGTGATAGAAAAAGTAATATTGAGAAATATATTGAAAAAGTAGTAGAAAGTTATATTGTACGTAGATAATAATAATGTAATCATTATTGTTGTATGTAAGTGAGAGTAACCTGATCATTAATACGTAGCTGAAGACTTTCTAACCTTCCCGCTCTGTTTTTGCAGCGTGAACCGCTCCAAGTTCAACAAAGCTCAACTTTGGGTAGAACGCCATGTCGCTGCTCAGCCTGTCGGCCAACCGGCGCATCGCCGCCGGCCTGCTGGTGAACCTGCTGTCCTCCATCTGCATCGTCTTCATCAACAAGTGGATCTACGTCCACTATGGCTTCCCCAACATGGCGCTGACCCTCGTTCACTTCGTGGTCACCTGGCTGGGACTCTACATCTGCCAGAAAATGGACATTTTCGCGCCCAAAAGCCTCCCGGTCCGCCGGATCGTGTGGCTGGCGCTGAGCTTCTGTGGGTTCGTGGCCTTCACCAACCTTTCCCTGCAGAACAACTCGATCGGGACGTACCAGCTGGCCAAAGCCATGACCACGCCCGTCATCATCCTCATCCAGACCACCTACTACAAGAAGACCTTCTCCACCAAGATCAAGCTCACCCTGGTGAGGGCCGTCTGCCTGAGCCCAGCTGGCCTCTGAAGGTCCTCTGTAACCCACCGTCTCTGTCTCCAGGTGCCCATCACGTTGGGGGTGTTGCTGAACTCGTACTTCGACGTGAGGTTCAACCTGCTGGGGACGGTGTTCGCGTCACTGGGAGTCCTGGTGACGTCGCTTTACCAAGTGGTGAGTACATATACACACAAAACACACAAAACACACACAAAAGACAAAGTTGTTTCTGTGAAATCAACAAGAATTCTCTCTCTCTCTCTCTCTCTCTCTCTCTCTCTCTCTCTCTCTCTCTCTCTCTCTCTCTCTCTCTCTCTCTCTCTCTCTCTCTCTCTCTCTCTCTCTCTCTCTCTCTCTCTCTCTCTCTCTCTCTCTCTCTCTCTCTCTCAGTGGGTGGGGGCTAAACAACATGAGCTCCAGGTGAACTCTATGCAGCTTCTGTACTATCAGGTATGAGTTGTATACTATGGTACTACTGCATATTGTATTGCTACTATGACAGTACAAGGATCACTGAGTACCTTTCGTAAGATGATGAAGTTTTATCAGTTGTCTTATCTGCATTTAGTCTTCTGCTCAAACGGCTCATGACATGCTGGTTGTTGTTGGATGTTGATATCAGACTTGTTTCCTTTACATTTGTGTCTTTCTGGCCTTTAACCGGGAACTTGACTTAGAATATTGATGCCAAACCTGTTGTTCTTTACTTGTTTACATTGATACTAATAGTGTGTTTACATTGATACTTATAGTGTGTTTATATTGATACTAATAGTGTGTTTATATTGATACTAATAGTGTGTTTGTATTGATACTAATAGTGTGTTTGTATTGATACTAATAGTGTGTTTACATTGATACTTATAGTGTGTTTGTATTGATACTAATAGTGTGTTTACATTGATACTTATAGTGTGTTTGTATTGATACTAATAGTGTGTTTGTATTGATACTAATAGTGTGTTTGTATTGATACTAATAGTGTGTTTACATTGATACTAATAGTGTGTTTACATTGATACTTATAGTGTGTTTGTATTGATACTAATAGTGTGTTTATATTGATACTTATAGTGTGTTTGTATTGATACTAATAGTGTGTTTATATTGATACTTATAGTGTGTTTATATTGATACTAATAGTGTGTTTATATTGATACTAATAGTGTGTTTGTATTGATACTAATAGTGTGTTTGTATTGATACTAATAGTGTGTTTACATTGATACTTATAGTGTGTTTGTATTGATACTAATAGTGTGTTTGTATTGATACTAATAGTGTGTTTGTATTGATACTAATAGTGTGTTTACATTGATACTAATAGTGTGTTTATATTGATACTAATAGTGTGTTTACATTGATACTAATAGTGTGTTTACATTGATACTTATAGTGTGTTTATATTGATACTAATAGTGTGTTTATATTGATACTAATAGTGTGTTTATATTGATACTAATAGTGTGTTTATATTGATACTAATAGTGTGTTTGTATTGATACTAGTAGTGTGTTTGTATTGATACTAATAGTGTGTTTACATTGATACTAATAGTGTGTTTACATTGATACTAATAGTGTGTTTATATTGATACTAATAGTGTGTTTACATTGATACTTATAGTGTGTTTATATTGATACTAATAGTGTGTTTATATTGATACTAATAGTGTGTTTATATTGATACTTATAATGTGTTTATATTGATACTAATAGTGTGTTTATATTGATACTAATAGTGTGTTTATATTGATACTAATAATGTGTTTACATTGATACTTATAGTGTGTTTACATTGATACTTAGTGTGTTTACATTGATACTTATAGTGTGTTTATATTGATACTAATAGTGTGTTTATATTGATACTAATAGTGTGTTTACATTGATACTTAGTGTGTTTACATTGATACTTAGTGTGTTTACATTGATACTTATAGTGTGTTTACATTGATACTTAGTGTGTTTATATTGATACTTATAGTGTGTTTACATTGATACTTATAGTGTGTTTACATTGATACTTATAGATAGATAGATAAGTACTTTATTGATCCCCTAAGGGAAATTCAACACACATATAGTGTGTTTACATTGATACTTATAGTGTGTTTATATTGATACATTGAGTGATGTCATGTTCCGTCCTCAGGCTCCTCTGTCGTCGGGCTTCCTGCTCTGCGTTGTTCCTCTGTTTGAGCCGCTGACTGGAGACCATGGAATCTTTGGACCCTGGTCTCTTCCTGCTCTGGTCTCTGGACTCAACATTACACACACACACACACACACACACACACACACACACACACACACACACACACACACAGTCACACAGTCGGTAAACATTTGCTTCGAACTTCCAAACAATTGGTGGCTCCAGGCTTTTATTGTGAAAGCCCTGATTGTTCTTTATTTATTTTATTTTGTCACATTGTCATTCTCCTCTTGTTGCCCAGGCGACGGTGCTGTTCTCAGGTGTGGTGGCGTTCCTGGTCAACCTGTCCATCTACTGGATCATTGGAAACACCTCGGCTGTCACGTATCCTCAAATGTATATACGGGGGTCCAAAGATGCCTTTGGGGGGTCTGAAGGGTTATGAGGTCCCAGGTCCTGGTGTGAGGCCTTCTAGAAGAGGGTTGGGGCTTTCAGGGATTCTTGGGAAGATTTTAAGAAGTTTTAAGGAACTTTCTTATCTGTTTGAATGGAGTTCAGAACCTACTCTGGAGGTATTTGGTGTTTCTGGTGGATTTGAGGTTTAAGGGTTTCTTGACTCCACTCTGCAGCTACAACATGTTCGGTCATTTCAAGTTCTCCATCACTCTGATTGGAGGATACCTGCTCTTCCATGACCCGCTGTCCCTCAACCAGGTGAGTGTCCTCGTTTCAAACCGGTTTCAAACCAACAACCTTCTGGCTGCAACGACACGACCGCCTGTCTCACTGACCTCCTGTCTCTCTGACCTCCTGTCTCTCTGACCTCCTGTCTCTCTGACCTCCTGTCTCACTGACCTCCTGTCTCACTGACCACCTGTCTCTCTGACCTCCTGTCTCTCTGACCTCCTGTCTCACTGACCTCCTGTCTCACTGACCTCCTGTCTCTCTGACCTCCTGTCTCACTGACCTCCTGTCTCTCTGACCACCTGTCTCTCTGACCTCCTGTCTCTCTGACCTCCTGTCTCACTGACCTCCTGTCTCTCTGACCTCCTGTCTCTCTGACCTCCTGTCTCACTGACCTCCTGTCTCACTGACCTCCTGTCTCTCTGACCTCCTGTCTCTCTGACCTCCTGTCTCACTGACCACCTGTCTCTCTGACCACCTGTCTCACTGACCTCCCGTCTCACTGACCACCTGTCTCACTCTCAGGCTCTGGGGATCCTCTGCACTCTGGCCGGCATCCTGTTTTACACTCACTTCAAGCTGGCCGAGCAGGAGGAGGGGAAGAGCCGCCTGGCTCAAAGACCATAGGCCGACTCGCCTGTCAATCAACTGCACAGACTCCTGCCATTGGCCGCCGGCAGCAGAGACCTCTTTATATGTACTTTTTTCATCGTGTTCTCCAGACATTTCAACTCGTCTTTACTCGACAACACTACGGTTCATGTCTTTGAGGGCAGACTACGCCATCTTTGTTTTCACCTGAAGCAGATAAATGCACAACTTTTTTTCTTTTTATGGCTGCGGGAGATCAAATTCAGCTTATTTTATTCCCAGAATTCCCTGCTGTCTGTGACGAATTGTTGGAAGATTGGGTGACCAATCGAAAGGAGGCTTTAAAGGACAGACGCCATCAACGAGTATCAATACTTGTCTTTATTGTTGATTTGTGAGTGTTTCTGCATTTCAGTTTTTTTGCTCTAAAGTGACGGCTGCTTTTATTATTTTTAATAACTGCTTGGCTGTTAGTCCTCGATGGCAACCTGCCCAATGAAAAGAGGGAGCGGCTCTTGAATCTGTGTTTTTGTTGTGATTTTAAATGTTTTTTTATCCTTTAATGAACCTCGACGGTCCAATTATGTTCAAGCTGCCTCTGAAAATGATTTCAAACGACACCTGAAAACCAATCACAGTATTTTCCACACGTGTTGTTGTTGTTGTTGTTGTTGTTTAATCAACATTTCCGATCAAAAGCCAACGACTTAAAGGCCCTGATGATGTTTTGTTGTTGTTTACTCCCCCAGACCTTTTCTTCTTCAGGACTTCACATCATTTATTTTAATAAAGATTTATTAAAGATGGAAAACAAAGTCCCACGAGCCAAAAGATTGTTGATTTCACACGTTTCATAAAAAATAAAATGTACTTCTGTCTTCGAACAGAATTAAAATGAATTGACTGAACGTGGAAATTTATTTTGGTGCTTTGAATGTAAATAAAGTGTCAGAATATTTTTTTTAAATCATCATCGACTAAGAATAAAATAAAAACAGATGATTTATGAGCCTTTTGACGTTTATTCATTTGATCTGATGTTAGTGTTTATTAATGGGCCAGCTGACACAGAGAGGCTGTATATACTTTTATATATAATGATATATAAATATATATGCTGATAAACCACCAGAGCTTCCTCTGTTATGGTCTTTATTAACAGCACAGACTTTCTCGTCCACCAAAGAAAAGTTTGCATGATTTGCGAGAACGTAGTTTTCTTTACTTTAAATACACATAAAATGAAGTTTCCTGTGAAACGCTCCCCTGAGCCTTCAGGAGCTCTTTATGTGAGTACATGTGTGTGTCATTGACACTGTGTCAATAAAGCTACAACAGGAACCCTTGTTCACACACACACGCACACACACACGCACACACACACACACACACACAGAGGAACGAATGAGTGGAAAGATTGTGTTTAAAAACACTCCTGAGCTTCTGTGAAAGAAGCTTCTGTTCAGTTTGAACCGTTTAAAATTCAATTCACTCACATTTCAGGTTTGTTTAAATAAACGAGACCACTGGAGCAGGAAGTTGTTAAGTTGAAGGTACATTCCCCAATTTAGTTTTAAAAACCTGCATCGTTTTGTAACTACTGGTTCAGTCAGTGGTGGAGGAAGTATTCACATCTTATCTTCTGTACAAATAGCAATACTCCTATAAAAGTCCTGCTTAGTAAATATCAAAAGTACATAATTAACAAAATGTATTTAAAGTATCAGAAGTAAAAGTACTCATAATGCAGAAACATGTTATACTTATATAATTCATTATATAATTAATCTGTGATTTATATACATTTAATTTGTAAAGCATCCAAACCAACTTGTACCTTGACACAATTATGGATTTGTATTTTACAATTTATTTGTATTGTTTGTGAAAAGTATATATATGTTTTGTTGAGAACACATTGCGCTGCTCTCACGTGGCCAAATAACAAATACATGGAAACGTCTGCCTCACAGACCACTATTTCGCGAGTAGCTGCCGGAAGCGTTGCCTGTCAATATGACACATTTCTAAATATCATTTTTAAGTACTGAAATACAAATAAATATTTCTGAGTTAATGAATATTGCAAATATATAAAACATATGCGGGAAATATCCGTAAAACCTGCCAAAGTATAACTAAGCGTAAATCAATTCTGATATTTTCAGTTAGGCATAATTTGTAGATCCAACGCGCGGGGTCCTTCCGCGGTTCACACGGAAACCAACGCTAACGACCGATGTTTGTTATGCTACAGTTAGCAGGTAAACCTTTTCACATTACGACGATATTTACGCGCGCGAGAGAACAAGTAAACACATATTTATGATGTATGTTGTTTAAAGCTTCCGCCACAAGGACCGAACAAACACCTGCTGTCAGTTTAACGCCGTCTTTAACGTTAAAGCGAGCTGACGTCATCTTCCTAGCCAGGGCTGTGCAGCTAAGCTAGGTGGCTAACGGTGTTCGGCGGTTGCTTTTACCGCAATGTTGTTGTTCTGATTCTGCTCATTTCAGCTGCTTTACTTTCATGTAAAAGTACTAATGCTACTCCACTAAATGCTCCACTTAAAGGTAAAAGTCCTGCATTCAAAAAAGTATTTAAGTATTATCAGTTAAATGGACTTTAAGTACTTCCAAGTAACTAGAAGTATCCTATATATATAGTATGGTAACATGTGTTTTATTATTATATCTGATGTGTCTGTTATTTATATTACTGCTGCATCAATATGTGTTTTGCGTTTTTACTCCTTTATATAATATTGGCTGGTTTAAACATCTTATTTCTAAAAAGTCAGCTGATCCAAGAGGCTTTTAAGTCGTTTATTTAGCTTGAAATGGGGAATTTTTTCAACATTTATAGGAAAGCTTCATCCTTCAGTTCATCATCAACACATCTGGAAATACGAGGTTTACACTAGAAGGGAAAGGGACGAAAAACGGTTCAGTAAACAAGTACAATATTTACCCCTTTAAAAATAGACTATATGACAATTATATAATAATATCAACATTTGTTCTTGCAGAACTTTATTTTCACAAATACACATATTTACATCAAGTCACACAAATTGCTCTAGTTTGTATTTCTCATAATTATTACATTTGAATCACAAGCATCTGTTTTTCTTGGTAAAATGCATACCGTTGAACCAAGAGATAATTTATCACAATTTATCAATATTTTAAGGTATTTTCAGAAAATACAAAATACAGTTAAATAAAAAAAAGAATTATATCTGTATTTCCGTCTGCATTTCCTCGTGTCGTACCAGATGTTGGTTGATGTTTATTGATGTGATGTTTTATCAAAATATAAAAGATTGGAAAGAAACAGATGACACGAATAAAGCTGATAATTCATTTGTTTACATTTTTGTTAACGTTGAACAAACTCAGAAAGGGACATTTCCCTCCACAATCTTAGTTTGGATTAAAAAAGAAGAAAAGGTTTCAACGTGTTCTCTATTGTGCAAAAGACAGATTATGTATCAATGCAGATCAGAGATTTAAGGAGACAACGTCATAAACAACCTGTTTTTTGTGGTCTTTCCTCAGTATGCCTGCTGAACGCAAGCGCTCAGTAAACATGGACGAGAAAGACGTTTGCACCTTCACCAGCAAGGAGAAGGACCGAGACGGGGACCGGAGGCCGCCGTCCGCCCGAGACAAAGCCAAAGACGAGGCCAAAATGAGCGGTAAAAAAGACGGCGGCAAGGAGGAGAAGAGGAAGCGCCTGGAGGAGGAGAAGAAGAAAAAGGAGGAAAAGGAGCGCCGAAAGAAAGAGGAGGAAAAACAGAAAGCGGAGGAGGAGCAGAAGAAGAAAGAGGAGGAGGAGAAGAGGCTGCAGGAGGAGGAGGAGAGGAAGCTTCAAGAGGAGGAGGCCAAACGACAGCGCGAGGAGGAGGCAGCTCTCCTGAAGTGAGTGTCCCGAACGGCAATGTTCTTAATCCTCAATATAAATCTGCATAGAAATCATAGAAAATGTACCCGATAGTTTCCTGTCGCTTATAGCTCATTTGTTATGACTTTTCAAGGTGCATTTGCTAAAATGTTAACAAAAACATGGGGGGGCGACTCCATGGCAACTTGGTTATCCCAAATAGAACAATAGGATGGTCAAGACCCATTAATATTGCTTTGTTTCTCTATATATCTTTTGACATTATTGTTTCCTGCTGCTCTTTTTCTGACGGCCAGAAGAGTTTATACACCGTAAAGCAGTGGTTCTCAAACTTCTTTTGTCAAGCCCCACTTTGGAGGACGAAAAATGTTCGGGCCCCACCGCCCCTACAAAATTGTAACAAAATGGTCCATGCTGAATTTTTATTGAAATAACAACATTTTGTGACTCCTCTATCTGTGCTTTTATTAATAATAGAACAAAGAAAATGTAAATCACTTTCATGTAAACCAGATTGCTCCATCGGACAAAAACAAATAAAACGTGCAATCACTTTGTTAGAACAATACAAAGTTGTGCAAAAAAAGAACTAATATTTGGCAAAAATAGCTCATTGTAATAGCCTCATTAACATGTTTTGTACTTAATATCTTTTCAGGATAATAACAATAAAGTTCAACCTGTGAAAAACTAAATAAAAATATTTGGCAATAAAGAGTTTTACACTGCATATCTTTTCAAAACAACAATAACGTGCAACCGGTGCAAAACAAAACTAAATTAGTGCAGATATGAGCCTGCTTTCCACTACAAATCTTTGTAAAACGGGGTTGTAGATTTGATACGGCCACTCTCAATTCATGCTCAAAGTTGAGCTTCGATCTGTATTTTGTTTTGAGAGGCAACAGCAGAAAAGCCGATCTCACAGAGGAAGCTCTGCGCGTCATCACAGCCGTCCGGCCGGTGCTGAATCAAACAGCTGCTGATCCACCTGAAGCAGCGCTGGCAGCGGCCGTCATTCAGACGTTGTTGTGCGGCTACGGATGATATTATGAACCCGGACACGGGGGCGTTTGATGGTCCGACATTAGAGGGACTTCCACAAGAAGTTTAAAGCAGAACTAGTGGTTAGTTTAATGGTGGATGGGGGAAACGGTACTGTTTTTACGGAGATAAGCCCCGCCCCCTTCTAGGGGCGAGTAAAGCCAGTAGCGAATGACGCGAATTAACCACATAAAGTCGAGTGACTAAACTCACGCGAGTAACACACCATTAGGTCTACAAGTGTGAGTCGCAACTCGCAAAAGGATCTGTCGCGGTCGCGCATGCGGAACCGTAACGGTGTAATTTAAACCACAGATTTGAAAATGCGAAATGCATTCTGGGATATTGGCTGTCTCAAGTACGCACAAGTCTCATCCTATGCATCTCCGGTAAAATGGGCGGATCAAATCACATCCGGGCGTTTTCACAGTTATTTAAAATAATAAAAAAATAAAAAAATCTACATTTCCCCAACCCTCTCGTGCCCCACCTGTAATACCTCCGCGCCCCACTAGAGGGTCGCGCCCCACAGTTTGAGAACCACTGCCGTAAAGTCAGAAGGAAACACCGATAAACACACTTCATAAAAGGACGTAACAGGAAGTGATGCATTAACGGTGGCAATGTGTCAGCTTTATGTCTCCTCTTGAGAAAGTCGAAGCCAATTGGAGCGCCCTCTCTTTCGCTGTTGTCTTTACCGTGAACCCGTCTCCCTTCTGCAGGGAAAAGGAGGAGGGGCATCAGCTGCACCAAGAGGCCTGGGAGCGCAACCAGTGCAGGAAGGAGCTGCGCGTCAGGAACCAGAACGCCCAGGAGGGCCGGCCCGAGGAGGCCTTCTTCAGCCGGCTGGACTCCAGCCTGAAGAAGAACACGGCCTTCGTGAAGAAGCTGCGCACGCTCACCGAGCAGCAGCGCGACTCGCTCTCCAACGACTTCGGCTCGCTGAACCTCAGCAAGTACATCGGCGAGGCCGTGAGCTCCGTGGTGGAGGCCAAGCTGAAGATCTCCGACGTGGGCTGCGCCGTGCACCTCTGCTCCCTCTTCCACCAGCGCTACGCCGAGTTCGCCCCGCTGCTGCTGCAGGCGTGGAAGAGGCACTTCGAGGCCCGGAAGGAGGACAAGTCGCCCAACGTGAGCAAGCTGCGCACCGACCTTCGCTTCATCGCCGAGCTCACCATCGTCGGCCTCTTCACCGACAAGGAGGGGCTCTCGCTGATCTACGAGCAGCTGAAGAACATCATCGGGACGGACCGCGAGACGCACACCCACGTGTCGGTGGTGATCAGCTTCTGCAAGCACTGCGGGGACGACATCGCCGGCCTGCTGCCCCGCAAGGTGAAGCTGGCCGCCGAGAAGTTCGGCCTGGGCTTCCCGCCGAGCGAGATCATCACGGTGGAGAAGCAGCAGCCCTTCCAGAACCTCCTGCGCGAGTACTTCACCTCGCTCACCAAGCACCTGAAGAAGGACCACCGCGAGCTGCAGAACACCGAGCGGCAGAACAGGCGAGTGTCATAGATATGAAACCATATCTGTAAACTCATGTCTCATATTTCATGGGCTACTTTACTGCCTTTGTACGATACCGGTACAGAAACCGGTAACGTAGTCTAAAGAATCAAAGGGTTAATATCCTCTAATAACAGCTGTTTGCTAAAATGTAGATTTTAAAGATCTGGATTCTAAAGCATCTAAAAACCAATTTGCCTTCTTTAATCCTCAGACGTGTAAATAGTGATTTTATCGGTGACCTATTTACAAAAAAAGTTGCAAAGATTCAGAGGAGCTCGACCGCCCGCCGGCCGTGATGATGTCATTTGCGGCCGCGAGCGTCGGCGCTCCCCGGTCGCTTTTTCCCGCTGACGTTGTCTCCTCCTCTTCAGGCGGATCCTGCATTCCAAAGGGGAGCTGAGCGAGGACCGGCACAAGCAGTACGAGGAGTTCGCCACCTCCTACCAGAAGCTGCTGGCCAACACTCAGTCTCTGGCCGACCTGCTGGACGAAAACATGCCCGAGCTGCCGCAGGACAAGTCCGTGCAGGAGGGTGCGTGTCCCGGCCGGCTGCAGGTTTGTTTCCCTTCCCACGTTAACGCCGTCTTCTCTCTGCGCTCCCAGAGCACGGCCCCGGCATCGACATCTTCACGCCCGGGAAGCCCGGCGAGTACGACCTGGAGGGCGGCATCTGGGAGGACGAGGATGCCCGCAACTTCTACGAGAACCTGGTGGACCTGAAGGCCTTCGTCCCCGCCATCCTCTTCAAGGACAACGAGAAGAGCGGCCCGGGCAAAGACAAGGAGGACGCCAAAGGTGGGTTCAGACGGGCGGAGGGGAGAGGTTCACACAGCTGTTCTTGTTGATAACTGCTGCTGCCGCCCAGTTCAGATGGAAAGGAGGCGAAGGACGCGGCCATCACCACCACGGAGGAGCTGGAGCTAGAGCTGGAGGCCCTGGACATCGCAGACGAGCCTCTGGAGCTGGAGGGGCCCGACGAGGCCGAGAGCGAAGAGCTGGCCAAGAAGCTGCTGGACGAGCAAGGTGAGCGCCGTCCTCCATGTTGTTTATGTGAAGCGTGCTTTCCATTATTAACCTTTTCATATCCGCAGAACAAGAAGAGGAAGAGGCCAACACCGGGTCCCACCTGAAGCTGATCGTGGACGCCTTCATCCAGCAGCTCCCCAACTGTGTCAACCGAGACCTCATCGACAAGGTGAGGGACGCTTTGTGTTGAGAGGATTCAGAGGGCCGAAGGGGGCGGAGCTCTCAGAGATACTTCCACGGCCGGCCGGTGACCTTTTGTCCTCGACTCTCCTCCTGCAGGCCGCCATGGACTTCTGCATGAACATGAACACCAAGTCCAACAGGAGGAAGCTGGTCCGGGCTCTCTTCACCGTCCCCAGGCAGAGGTGAAGCCGTGACCGCCTCCAGCTCGGAGACCGAGAGTTTCCTTCAGCCGTGTGCTTGTACCTCCAAAGCACCACCAGGGGGCGCCGCCACCACAGTGTGTAGTCTGAAGGCTCCTCTGCTCTTGTGCTGTTGCAGGTTGGACCTCCTGCCCTTCTACTCTCGCCTGGTGGCCACGCTTCACCCGTGCATGTCGGACGTGGCCGAGGACCTCTGCTCCATGCTGAAGGGAGACTTCCGCTTCCACGTAGGTGTCAAACTCAAACTGGGTTCTTGTTCGTTTTCTTCAGAGTTTCTCTTGATGATTTTGTCGCGCTGATGTTTGCGCTGCAGATTCGGAAGAAGGACCAGATCAACATCGAGACCAAAAACAAGACGGTCAGGTTTATCGGGGAACTGGCCAAGTTCAAGATGTTCACAAAGAACGACACGCTGCATTGTCTCAAGGTGAGATCGAGGCCTTTGTCTTTTCTCCACATCTCTGAGTTAATAATAATACTATAAACGGTGTGTGTCCCAACAGATGCTGCTGTCTGACTTCACCCACCACCACATAGAGATGGCCTGCACGCTGCTGGAGACCTGCGGCCGCTTCCTCTTCCGGTCCCCCGAGTCTCACCTGCGCACCAGCGTCCTGCTGGTGAGTAAACCTGAAAACAAGACCAGCACCGTCCCACCGGCGCAGCCGAGTCCCAACCAGCTGTCGTCCGTCTCTGCAGGAGCAAATGATGCGTAAGAAGCAGGCCCAGCACCTGGACGCCCGCTACGTGACCATGGTGGAGAACGCCTACTACTACTGCAACCCGCCGCCCATGG
Source organism: Cottus gobio (assembly GCA_023566465.1). Taxonomy (NCBI): domain Eukaryota; kingdom Metazoa; phylum Chordata; class Actinopteri; order Perciformes; family Cottidae; genus Cottus; species Cottus gobio. Next base: position 17,665,745 of record CM042236.1, read on the forward strand.
AGAAGACGGTGAGGAAGAAGAGGCCGCCGCTGCAGGAGTACATCCGCAAGCTGCTCTACAAGGACCTGTCCAAGGTCACCACGGAGAAGGTGCTGCGGCAGATGCGCAAGCTGCCCTGGCAGGACCCCGAGGTGAAGAGCTACCTGATCTGCTGCATGGTCAACATCTGGAACGTCAAGTACAACAGCATCCACTGCGTGGCCAACCTGCTGGCCGGCCTGGTGGCCTACCAGGAGGACGTGGGCATCCACGTGGTGGACGGTGTGCTGGAGGACATCCGGCTGGGCATGGAGGTAAGGGGGAGGAGCTTAAAGGCTTAAAGGGGCGGAGGACGAGCCAGACGCTCTAATCTCTGTTGACAGTTTAGACAGCCGAGCGATGAGGAAGTCCTCTTGTTGCTGTGGCCACGTGTTGCAGGTCACGGACCCTCCAGCTTCAGGGACAACGTGTGGAAATGTGGGAAAGAAACGAGCCGGGTTCAGCCAACGGGCCTGATGTCGTTTTATGTCTTTTATTTGAAATAGCAATAAGCAAAGTAAGATAATTCTCACTTTTATTTTTGGAAAATCTTTTTTAATCTATGCAGAAAGTCTCTGCTTGAGAACGGATCATAACAAACAGATTTGTTTTCAGAATCTAAAATGTCCACAAGAAAAGGAGTAAATTCCCCCAAAATGAAAAAAAAGCCTAAAAAGAGTTTTAGTGCCGAGCATGAAAGAAAATAAATAGAATAATTATTTGTATTATTATTTAACATTTTGAAAAGAGAGTAAAAATTCCTTTAATAAAAATGGAGGAAGATTTTTTTTTTTTTGAGAATAAAGTCAAAATCTCCTCATCCTCCCCCCCCCCCCCCCCCCCCCCCCCAGGTCAACCAGCCCAAGTTCAACCAGCGGCGGATCAGCAGCGCCAAGTTCCTCGGCGAGCTCTACAACTACCGCATGGTGGAGTCCGCCGTCATCTTCCGCACCCTCTTCTCCTTCATCTCCTTCGGGATCAACCAGGACGGCAGCCCCAGCACCCTGGACCCCCCGGAGCACCTGTTCCGCATCCGGCTGGTCTGCACGCTGCTCGACACCTGCGGCCAGTACTTTGACCGCGGCTCCAGCAAGAGGAAGCTGGACTGTTTCCTCATCTACTTCCAGGTAAGGCGGCTCCCAGTGCTCCCACTGCTCCCAGTGCTAACACAGCTCCCACTGCTCCCACTGCTCCCACTGCTCCTCCAGTGTTTAGAGTTGGAGGCCGATGAGTAAATAATAAGAAATAGACATTCAGAAATTTATGAATGTTTTTATGTCACGCAGTGGAGACTTTCTCATCTATGAAATGTGAGGCATTGCATTGCATTGTGGGATGTTGATGAGGCACTATGTAAATAAGTGTGTGTGTGTGTGTGTGTGTGTGTGTGTGTGTGTGTGTGTGTGTGTGTGTGTGTGTCTGCAGCGGTACATCTGGTGGAAAAAGAGCACCGAGGTCTGGACCAAGGACCACCCGTTCCCCATCGACATCGACTACATGATCACTGACACCCTGGAGCTGCTCCGGCCCAAGATGCGGCTCAGCTGCTCCCTGGAGGAGGCCACCAAGCAAGTCACCGACCTGGAGAGGGAGGTGCTCGTCAAACTAGGTAGGAGGTGCTCTAGGTAGAAGGTGCTCTAGGTAGGAGGTGCTCGTCAAACTAGGTAGAAGGTGCTCTAGGTAGGAGGTGCTCTAGGTAGGAGGTGCTCGTCCAACTGGCAGGAGGTGCTCTAGGGAGACGGTGCTCTAGGCAGGAGGTGCTCTAGGCAGGAGGTGCTCTAGGCAGGAGGTGCTCTAGGTAGGAGGTGCTCTAGGTAGGAGGTGCTCGTCCAACTGGCAGGAGGTGCTCTAGGCAGGAGGTGCTCTAGGCAGGAGGTGCTCTAGGCAGGAGGTGCTCTAGGTAGGAGGTGCTCTAGGCAGGAGGTGCTCTAGGCAGGAGGTGCTCTAGGTAGGAGGTGCTCTAGGCAGGAGGTGCTCTAGGCAGGAGGTGCTCTAGGCAGGAGGTGCTCTAGGCAGGAGGTGCTCTAGGCAGGAGGTGCTCTAGGCAGAAGGTGCTCTAGGCAGAAGGTGCTCTAGGCAGAAGGTGCTCTAGGCAGAAGGTGCTCGTCAAACTGGTAGGAGGAGCCCGTCTGCATCCGGCTCCAGCAGGAAGCGCTCCGCTCTCCGTCGCTCCGGCTCGGCAGCATTCCTCGCTGCAGCACGTTCCCGCCGCGTCACTCCTCACTCCGACTGTCCGACTGGTTTTAGTTTAGTTTGTTCTCAGAAACTCACGCATACCGAACGCCTGACTCACCGGAAAGGAGCGCGTTGCGTCTCCAGGAATGGAGATGATTAGACGTCATGCAGAGGTTTGTCTGGGCGGAGACTTTAATTGAGGCGGCTCGCCCAAAGAGATCCGTCCTTCATTCACCCTGTCATTCATCATTTAATCCCATGAATCATAAAATATCTGTAAACGTTTCTGTGTGCATTCCTGAATATTGAGCCCACAGTTTGCGTCTCTGCTTACGAACACAGTACTCAACCATGTACTAATACCTTCAAAGGGTTTAGGGGGAAACTTCCATTATATTTGTTAAATGACTCTGTTTGGTTTTCACGTCTCTGATCTTTAAATAAAACACTAAGACAAGGAAGACAAACTTATATATATATTATATTATTATATTTATCTTTATTTTAAAACCCTTATTCTGCAAAGCAATCAATAAATAGTGTGTGTGTGTGTGTGTGTGTGTTTTAGAGTGTGTGTGTGTGCTTTAGTGTGTGTGTGTCCGAGGCCCCTGAACAGTGGGCCCATTGTTCCCGTCTCCTTCCTCAAGCGGGGTCAGCATTCCTCAGACCTGATCTCCAGCCTCGAGCCGCCTGACTTCATTCTTGGTTTTGTTTCCGTCGACGCACATAATTGTGTAATTAACGCACTTTAATTGGCCGCAGAAGAAGAACACACTAACGAGGCCACAGGTGCCTCCATGAGTGCATTCGCTCTATTTATAACCGGGTTGGGCTCTTATGAGGCAACCACAACCATCTGTGTTGTGTACCATGTGTGTGTGTTTTGAATGACCCTCAAACGACCCCCCCCCCCAGGTCTGGCCATGGGGAGGGACGGCCGCTCCAGCGCCTTGAGCGAGGAAGATGACGACGCCGACGACGATGAAGAGGGCGGCGCAGAGACTGAGGAGCAGTCAGGAAACGAGAGTGAAATGAACGAACAGGAAGAGGACGTGAGTTTGTGATGAAGATGATGATGATGATGATGGTCTAACGCTTCAAAACCTCTTCCTGTTTGTCCTGTTTATTATGTATATCTAACCCCCCCCCCGCAGGAAGGGTCCGAGAACGAGGAAGAGGAGAGGGAGGAAGAGGAGGAGGAGAACACTGACTACCTGACGGACTCCAATAAGGAAAACGAGACCGATGAGGAGAACAACGTAAGACCGACTCATGGAGCGGCTTTCAGAGACCACTGAGCTGTGATGTAACTGTGTGTGTGTGTGTGTGTGTGTGTGTGTGTGTGTGTGTGTGTGTGTGTGTGTGTAGGAGGTTACCATCCGCGGCGGTGGACTGAAGCACGTGGCGTGTGCCGAGGACGAGGACTTCATTCAGGCTCTGGATAAGATGATGCTGGAGAACCTGCAGGTACGACTTCCTGTTAGGGTTCAGGGGGCCAGTCTAGTCCTGGTCCTCTACAGATCTCAGTGTTGTCCTGGTCCTCTACAGAACTCAGTGTAGTCCTGGTCCTCTATAGACCTTAGTGTAGTCCTGGAAGTCTATAGAGGACTGATGGAGGTCTATAAAGGACTGAAGGTCTATAGAGGACTGATGGAGGTCTATAGAGGTCTAGTGGAGGTCTATAGAGGTCTAGTGGGGATCTATTGAGGACTGATGGAGGTCTATAGAGGACTGATGGAGGTCTATAGAGGTCTGATGGAGGTAATCTATACCAACGGGTGGACTAAATAACAGAAACGCCTCTCGGCTCCTCCCATGAGGTCTATAGAGGACTGATGGAGGTCTAGTGGAGGTCTATAGAGGACTGATGGAGGTCTATAGAGGTCTAGTGGAGGTCTATAGAGGACTGATGAAGGTCTATAGAGGTCTGATGGAGGTCTATAGAGATCTGATGGAGGTCTATAGTGGTCTATAGAGGACTGATGGAGGTCTATAGAGAACTGATGAAGGTCTATGGAGGTCTGATGGAGGTCTATAGAGGTATATAGACCGTGGCTCATCCCAGGAGGTCTATATAGGACTGATGGAGGTCTATGGAGGTCTAGTGGGGGTCTATTGAGGACTGATTGAGGTCTATAGAGGTCTATAGAGGACTGATGGAGGTCTATAGAGGTCTGATGGAGGTCTGTAGAGGATTGATGGAGGTCTATAGAGGTCTGATGGAGGTAATCTATACCAACGGGTGGACTAAATAACAGAAACGCCTCTCGGCTCCTCCCATGAGGTCTATAGAGGTCTAGTGGAGGTCTATAGGGGTCTATTGAGGACTGATTGAGGTCTATAGAGGACTGATGGAGGTCTGATGGAGGTCTATAGAGATCTGATGGAGGTCTATAGTGGTCTATAGAGGACTGATGAAGGTCTATGGAGGTCTGATGGAGGTCTATAGAGGTATATAGACCGTGGCTCATCCCAGGAGGTCTATATAGGACTGATGGAGGTCTATAGAGGTCTAGTGGGGGTCTATTGAGGACTGATTGAGGTCTATAGAGGACTGATGGAGGTCTGATGGAGGTCTATAAAGGTCTGATGGAGGTAATCTATACCAACGGGTGGACTAAATAACAGAAACGCCTCTCGGCTCCTCCCATGAGGTCTATAGAGGACTGATGGAGGTCTAGTGGAGGTCTATAGAGGTCTGATGGAGGTCTATAGAGATCTGATGGAGGTCTATAGAGGTCTGATGGAGGTCTCTAGACCTTGGCTCCTCCCAGGAGGTCTATAGAGGTCTGATAGAGGTCTGTAGACCTTGGCTTCTCCCAGGAGGTCTATAGAGGTCTGATAGAGGTCTGAGGTCTACAGGAGGTCTATAGTTCTGTGGGAAGGCTTTGGTCCAAGCCCCCCTGACCCAGCAGAAGCTGACCCGTGTCGTGGTCTGGCCGCAGCAGCGCAGTGGAGAGACGGTGAAGGTGCACCAGCTGGACGTGGCCATCCCACTGCAGCTGAAGAGCCAGCTGAAGAGGGGCGGAGCCAGAGAGGCCGGCGTCGGGGAGAGCGAGGCCGACGCCCACGACACCATGCAGTTCGTCATGCTGACGCGCAAAGGCAACAAGCAGCAGGTACACACACACACACACACACACACACACACACACACACACTAACTGAGCCAAAGGATTAATATTGACGCTGGCTGTGTGTGTGTGTGTGTGTGTGTGTGTGTGTGTGTGTGTGTGTGTGTGTGTGTGTGTGTGTGTGTGTGTGTGTGTGTGTGTGTGTGTGTGTGTGTGTGTGTGTGTGTGTGTGTGTGTGTGTGTGTGTGTGTGTGTGTGTGTGTGTGTGTGTGGTCAAGCGGCAGCGTGGAATGTGTGGTTTGAGGGCAGAGACTAGTTCTTGTCCTGCAGCCGGGTGTGTCCAGCTTTCTGTTTTCTTTTTTAGAAACGCACCAAAAATAACAAGGAAAAAAAATCACATGTTATACGAACGTTTGGAGAGAGAGAGAAACAAGCTCCTATATTAGATTATTTTATATGCTTCATTATTTATGTTAATTAATAAACAAACTAGATGTAACGTGTTGAGCTTTAGAGGTTTTTATACATACAGGTAATAGAATATTACATTAACAAAGCAATCAAAACCATAGTGTACAGAGTTAGCCTAGCTTAGCATAGCGAATGCTAGCATGGCTCCACCCAGGAAGCAGCGCTTGTGTTTCTCTAACTGGTGTTTCCGGCCAACAGTACAAGATCCTGAACGTGCCACTGTCCTCCCACCTGGCGGCGAACCACTTCAACCAGCAGCAGGCCGAGCAGGAGGAGCGCATGAGGATGAAGAAGCTCACCCTGGACATCAACGAGCGGCAGGAGCAGGAGGACTACCAGGGTACGGTTCTGCAGGGTTCTGCAGGGTTCTGCGGTCGTGAATGAAATGACCTCCGCTGGTCCCAGATATGTGAAGCACGTCACTTCAAACGTCCCAAAGTCAACTTAAATTCTAAATAAATGGGAAATAAATGGTTGTATTTCTATTCAAATATATTATGTTGCTGCAAAAGGTCACTTCATGGCCAAAAACTACATTTTACCGGATTACATTTAAACACATCACCCAGTACTCATTTTTACTGAGTAGAGCTTGAACGCACCGTTAGCGTTCAGCTAACTGGAGATTTCTCAGTGGAAACAGTGTCCTTTAAGGAATACTGTATGCTTTGGAATCCTCATTGTTAGTTTAAATACTACATTTTATCACTTTTTCATGGACACACCCAGATTTCACTAAATGTTTGGTCATGGGAATTTGGTTTAAAGTCCTGGAAGAGTCCTGGACCAGTCCTGGATCAGTCCTGGACCTCCACTGGTCCTAGTCTATGGACCCTGACTAACCGTTATCTTGTCCTCTCGTTTCTCAGAGATGATGCAATCCCTCGCCCAGCGTCCGGCTCCGGCCAACACCAACCGGGAGCGCCGGCCTCGCTACCAGCACCCGAAAGGCGCCCCCAACGCCGACCTCATCTTCAAGACCGGAGGAAGGTGAGACGCGTTCACTGAAGCGGCCGGGCCCGGCGCTCAAAAACAAAAACAAAAAAAACAAACATAAACAACAACAGCAGCAGCAGCAGAAATAAACAAACAAACAAACGGCAGATTGTGTGTTGGATGGCGATGTGAGGAGGCGGAGCCTCTGACCCTCCAGCTCGAGGCGGTCCCTCTGAACCGGAGCGAGAGGCCAGACAGACAGACAGACAGGCAGGCAGGAGAGGTGAGACAGACAGGAAGGAGAGGTGAGACAGACAGGAAGGAGAGGTGAGACAGGCAGGAAGGAGAGGTGAGACAGACAGGAAGGAGAGGTGAGACAGGCAGGAAGGAGAGGTGAGACAGGCAGGAAGGAGAGGTGAGACAGGCAGGAAGGAGAGGTGAGACAGGCAGGAAGGAGAGGTGAGACAGACAGGAAGGAGAGGTGAGACAGGCAGGAAGGAGAGGTGAGACAGGCAGGAAGGAGAGGTGAGACAGGCAGGAAGGAGAGGTGAGACAGGCAGACAGGAAGGAGAGGTGAGACAGGCAGACAGGAAGGAGAGGTGAGACAGGCAGACAGGAAGGAGAGGTGAGACAGACAGGAAGGAGAGGTGAGACAGACAGGAAGGAGAGGTGAGACAGGCAGGAAGGAGAGGTGAGACAGGCAGACAGGAAGGAGAGGTGAGACAGACAGGAAGGAGAGGTGAGACAGGCAGGAAGGAGAGGTGAGACAGGCAGGAAGGAGAGGTGAGACAGGCAGGAAGGAGAGGTGAGACAGGCAGGAAGGAGAGGTGAGACAGGCAGACAGGAAGGAGAGGTGAGACAGGCAGACAGGAAGGAGAGGTGAGACAGGCAGGAAGGAGAGGTGAGACAGGCAGGAAGGAGAGGTGAGACAGACAGGAAGGAGAGTTGAGACAGGCAGGAAGGAGAGGTGAGACAGGCAGACAGGAAGGAGAGGTGAGACAGGCAGGAAGGAGAGGTGAGACAGGCAGGAAGGAGAGGTGAGACAGACAGGAAGGAGAGTTGAGACAGGCAGGAAGGAGAGGTGAGACAGGCAGGCAGGAAGGAGAGGTGAGACAGACAGGAAGGAGAGGTGAGACAGGCAGGAAGGAGAGGTGAGACAGGCAGGAAGGAGAGGTGAGACAGGCAGGAAGGAGAGGTGAGACAGGCAGGAAGGAGAGGTGAGACAGACAGGAAGGAGAGTTGAGACAGGCAGGAAGGAGAGGTGAGACAGGCAGACAGGAAGGAGAGGTGAGACAGGCAGGAAGGAGAGGTGAGACAGGCAGGAAGGAGAGGTGAGACAGGCAGGAAGGAGAGGTGAGACAGACAGGAAGGAGAGTTGAGACAGGCAGGAAGGAGAGGTGAGACAGGCAGACAGGAAGGAGAGGTGAGACAGGCAGGACGAGCAGGAGACGCCCCTCAGACGCGTCCGGCGGCTCGAGCCCCGAGACAAACAACCAGAGAAAAGATGACCTTTGAGGACTTCCTGTTTATTTTTGCACTTTTAACTGATTGTTTTTGTTTTGTTTTAACGCTCTGGACATATTAATAAAGATGACTTGAAGTTTATACTTTGCTAACATCAGCAGCACCTCGTGTGTCTTTCTTGCTCCTGAAAGTGGAGCGACGACACAACACAAACGTCTGTTGTTGTTTGTTTCCCCCTCCTCCCCCCGATACGATGTCATGTACCGAGGTGCTATTCTTTACTTTGTTTGGTATGATTCTTAAAGTATTGAAGCAAAGGGAAGCCAGAGGCAGGACAGGTGTTCACAGGAGCAGCTGAGGGGGAAATGTGTGATTCAGCAACAGTAATAAACAATATAACAATATTAATAACAATTCATAACAATATTGTGTGTAACAAAGCCTGATATCTCTTCTTTTCTGAGCCATTGAGCTCCATTAAAACCATCGACGAGCCACTCTGTTGTTCCTTCATCACCATCAACCCACTCACTGAACCAAGTGTGGATTCATCCGCCGCCAAAAATAGTCCCTAACAAATGCACCCTTTGTATGCTGCCGCTGTTTAAATGGGAATCTTTAAGCTCCAGACTTGAACTTTCGGTATGAAAAGCAAAACAAAACCTACGGAAAATAAAATATATTTTTTCAACTACCAAAAGTTTTATTTCCCACCTCTTTGTCAAAGATTGAAAAAAAACAATGAATTTAGAAAACCAATTTTTCACTTGTTCTTAAGTCATAAACACAAGAAATTAAATTTATATCAGAAATGTGTTCGATGTTTTTTCTTCTCTCATTTGTCCCTCAGGGCTTCCGTACTCATTGTAAACACTTTCCACTGTCACTCATTATATACTCAATTATCCAATAAAATATAGATTATTTAGTATATCAGAAGCAGGTTTTTTGCCAAGTATGTTTCCACAAGGAAGAATTGATCAATAATAATTGAACCTAAAAGTACTTAAAATGTGAAGAAACGTTAACATAGTACTAATATTGTACGCAATGCAGCAAATCAATGAGCATTTTATGGCAAAATTGGATTATAATTTGTTTCTGTCTTATTTAAGTAGAGGCAAGTACTTTTCTAATTCAATGTTTCAAGCTCTTTTATTTACCTATTGTTTGAAATTGTGGCAATTTAATTCCTGTTTTTCCTCAAAAGTGACACATTTTGTAATTGGTCTTTATCTTGGGAAAGTGGTATAAATATATATGTATATATGTATTTGTATTGTTTATTTAATAGTATGTTAAAGAACAGCAGTATATAAACTACAAAAAGTAAACAAAGTGACGATGTACAGATACAAATATACAAAACATTACAAAAATAAAACACAAAATACACAATATTTTGTCGATAATAAAAGTCAACAGAGGGAAAGGGGATTTGTCAGGTTTTTACAGTTTTTCTTGACATTTCTTTCTCAGTTTCTGATGATAATCATCCATAAAGTTGCTGTAACTCATTTGAGACTATTATGACACAACAAAGGAAAAGTGTTTGTTAATTACAACCATATAGAGCCGAAGTCCCGCCCCCTTTCCGGTGTCACCCCATGGCACCTTATATTACAAATCATTTTACGAATAATTAGTTGATTAATTGATTTTAATTGTCATAAATTACTCTTACGATGTTTGTCAATTTTAAAGTCAAGAACGTTGTTTTTTGTTGTGCAGTTTCTTTAGTTTTAGTCTCGTCTCTATGTCACCAACATGGCCGCTAGCTTAGCAAGCTAGCTAGAACGTTCTCTTCTGTGTTTATGATGTAGTAACTGGTCAAAAACAAGGATAATATTCTAATTATTATAATATTATTATTTGTCAGGATCATTTTGTTGTTGTTGTAATACTCATTTTGGCCACAAGAGGCTGACTTGCACCACCACCCCATGTTCTAAATAGGATTAATAGTGAGTTTGATTTAGTTTAATTTTCTCATTTTAACAGACGTTACATATATTGTGTGAGCAATTCATATAAATTAAAACTCACTTGGAAGAAACATTTTAATTTAACATTTTAGCGCCGACAATAACCTTTTTTTCACAGATGGAAAAATTTTTAATTGGCAATAATTCTCCTGGAATTGTTTTTTTTAATTTCACTTAAACTTACTTATTTCACTTCTAAAGTCAAAACACAGGAAAGGAAAAAAATGGATACCAGACTTAGAAAAGACTCATTGACGCCTTTGGGCTTCCGTACTTCCCCGTATGTCACACTTTAAACACACTGAATATGTATATTGTCAGATTATCATGCTGCCAACAGTTTGAACTCATCCTGTGAAATTATTTGTCTCTCACCATTAGGAAATAAAGCCCCCCGGTGGTCCTCAGGAAAGGGGGGCTGGAGCTCCCGTCTCGCTGTGCCCCTCAGGAGCCCCCCTCACCCACCTCCACCCCCGTTTGCTCATCACGTCTACAGTAAATGTCTGCTCTGTCCTCCAGGAGACGCTGATCGGAGTCTGGGTCCGGGCTGATCGAGCGAGCAAGAGAGCGAATGAACAAGAGAGAGAGAGAGTGAGATAGAGAGAGAGAGAGGTTGGAGGGGAAGCGGTCTAAACAGGGAACGAGTCCCCCCCACACCCCGCTGAAGCCGGGACAGACCAAACCCCCGTGAGCTGGATCACACACGTCTCCCCCTGCTGAGGGTCCGTGAAGCCCGGCGAGGAGAGGCCAAAGGGTCAGAGGTCACAAGGGGGGGGGGGCGGGGTCAAGACGAGAGGGCTCTCTTTTCTTTTTTTTGTCTGTTGCCTGAGATGACAAAAAGAAAACAACAACAGCTGTCTGGATCAGAACCACGACGGCGAGCGGGGCGGCGTTGGCGATGGACAGAAGGCCGGCCTCCCGCTGCCGGCCGGAGGAGGAAGAAGAACAAAGAGTTTCTCATATTTAGCGAGCGCATCGACATTTTACACGACTAGTGGCGGACATTTTCCTTTTTTTGTTGTTGTTGTTTTGCAACTTTTAACGTTAAAAAAAGAAAACAACCCGGGAACACTGCACGCGGTCGTCAAAGCAACGCGGAGACGGAGGACCGGGGGCGGAGCCAGGGGCGGAGCCGGGGGTTTAACACCGGTCACGTGTTGGTCCATGGGTTGTGTGTTTGGAACGGGGCCGGCGGTTTGAGCCTCTGTCACTTTATGGCTCCAGTGATGAATATTAATAATAATGTTTTGGTCTCTATGATTTAGTCTGTACACTTGTAGATAGAACGCCATGATTTGGCACCAATTGTATACTGAAGAATACTGTTTGATGATTGGTTAATCATCTCTTAAAGGGACAGTTCGCCCTAAAATCTAAACCGCGGAGCAGTTTTGGCTGCAGGAACTATTTCTTTCTTTCTACAGATCGACATCCGCCAACCGCGAGGAAAAAATGTTCCAACATGAAAAAAGGGGATAACAATTAATTTTTTTCAGGTGAACTGTCCCTTTAAATGATCACTTTTAAAGAAACATTCCAGTATTTCTGTGACTTCTCAAAGTGATCACTTCTGGTGTTTTTTATGATTGTAAGTTGCATATTTTGGGGATTTTGCTCGTCTTAAATGAACCAAATAAGGAACTGAGGAAATAATCAGCGGATAAAGTCACAATTCCAAATAATGATTTGCTTATGAATTAACATTTAATCTCAACAGAAATATGATGAGCGCCATGCAGTAAAGAAAAGGACATTTTGACATGTAGCTTCATGTATATGCGGCGCTAACTGACTATGTGAAGCGACAGCTGGTTAGCGTAGCTTAGCACAGCGACTGTAAACGGGCGGTTAGCCTGGCTGGAATTCAAAGATGAATCTAAACCATCGGACACTTCTGTCCTGCTAAATGTTGTTTTTCCCGTTTTCAGAATCACGAAGAGTTTGATTTGATAATATTCAGCTTGCTTTGATTTGTGAAGTGTATAAAATATCTCTTTAGCGGATAACGACGCCTGGCGGTTTATTCTGGATTCATCTCCTCTGCTAGGTGGTCCACGTCCTCTGCCTCGTGGGGTCTTTCGTAGTAAAGTTCTAGCGTCTGGTTCCTCCTCCTCCTTCCTGCAGAGAGAAGAAGAAGCTTCCTGTGGCGTCGTGGCGCTATCATAATAAAAGTATGAAGCCTGTCGCTGTCTCTGCGTGTGCGTGTGCGTGTGCGTGTGTGGGTGGGTGTGGGTGTGAGGGTGCGCCTGTCTGTCGAGGTTTTAATTACAAGGCGAGCAAACGTAAATATGCTCGTTTCCTGTCGCGGCCGACAACACGCCTGCACGAGGCCTTCAGGTTCCACTTTGTTGTCGTTGCACAGAGAACCGGGAAGTGAAGCCGACAGAATGCCGTCTTCCTATTTTCCCAGAAAGCACCCTGTTTATTGGAGGTGAACCGCTCTGATACTTTAACCCCAGTTTTATCCCCAAATAGATTAATAACTACACCCAAGCGTATTACACCCCAAAAAGGCTGTTTTTCAAATCTGCAAACACACAAACACATCGAGGCAGCAAAGACCAGCAGGTCTTGTGTTGTTCAGCTAAAATGAGTGTTTTTGTGAATGAAGTCCGGCTTGAGGTCCCCGTCGTAAAGACAACACGTTAAAGTGGGGAAGATATTCTAAATATATTGATTCACTTATAAGATGTCATTATGCAAATAGATCCTTTGCTTTGTTTCCTTTACCATAACTTAATGTGAGCACAATATAAACTAAAGTAAAATATGTGAAGACAAACAATGTTGAAGCTGGATGTCAGCCATCTTTTCACAGGCTTCAGGAGGGAGAGCCTCCCGTGTTGAAATCTGACAAAAGCTGGAGCTCAACACAAGTCAGAAAAACTCAACTTTGAATAAAAATTAATAATTCCTGGTCTTTATTTGGCAAGCGAAGCCCTCTGTGAGTTCTTTGTGCTCACGGTCGAGGTATTTGCATGAAGCATCAGACGCTCCCTGTTTGTAACACTGGCTTTCTGTAGAAGCAGACATGTTATATAAATGAGAGTGAGAAGGGAGCACCGACACCACGTGGTGTTAGTTTGTTAAACACCAGACCAAGATGTCCTGTGAGGCTTCAACGAGGAAGTGTAAATGCTGCAGAAGGCCCAAACATGGCGGATGTGACCCAAGAAACCGGTCTTTGAGCCAGGGGGACCGGTGTTCGATCCTCGCGTGAAACCGGAAGTCAGAGTTGATTCATTTGTCACGTAACTTGCGTACTTCTTTAGTAACTTCTGTAGTTATTTTAAAACATTGTGCTTTATTATGACTTGTTGACAAAATTATTATGATTGCAACAGTGTTCATCATTACAATCTGTATCCACACTGGTCATAAAACAGTCCGCATTAAAGTCGCCGTTACACCCGACATTTCTCTCGTCTTTTTTTGAACTGCGCTTACACTTCCGGGTCAATGGTCACGTGACAACGAGAAACGCATTCAGCATGCTTTAGCGCATGCTGAATGCGCCCAATGGCTTTGATCTGGCATTTTTTTTAGCTGCTTAGAATCGAGGAGAGTTTATGCTTGTAAAAATCTTTACCAAGGAGTTCAAGATGAGTCATTTAGGAAACACGTTTTGGAGATATATTTTAGAGAAAAAAAATGATCTCCCAAAAGAACAGCCGCAGTACAATCTCTGGAAGTCTAAGGATAAAGGCTATCAGCAACCTCGCATCAGGTCAACAACATTTGAAGAGTTAGAAGCAAACTTGAATGTTTTCCAGGGTCTGGTGTCAAAATTTGAGTATGAGCTGGAACACTGTATAACCTATCAACGTATTGATTTTAATTTGAAAAATGTGTATGGACCAGGTGGTTTTACAAAGAGAACAACTCAACACCATTTCACTTACATGCACAAGCTGGCCACCGAACTGAAGGTCATAAACGAACGGCCTGACCTCCTCGAAATCCAAATGTATGCTGATCTAATCACGAAATGTAATGCTTTCGGAGATATGATGATGGAAAGGCTGGAAAATATCTGGCAGTCAACGGAAAAGGAGACTGAAGAAAATGTCCATGAATTGATCGCTGGACCTCTGATAAACAAAGATAGGTTTTCAGAGCGCATGTCATGGAGTATTGTTAAAATTAATCTTGTCCTTGAAAAAATCATGAAGACGATGATCAGTAACGTTCAAAAAATGACAGGTGTTTTTCGTTGGGTGATAATACAAGACATCTCTCAGGAGCTTTTAACTCTCGCAAAAACATTTCTTTGGCTGCTCCTTCAAGACCAGAAGAGTTATGAGCAGGTATTTGCAACAGGAAAGGAAATTGAAGTTAATGATGACGTTAAAGTAATGTCATACATAGATCAACATCCGTTCTTGTGTGAATATTGCACAAACATTGTCAGATGTACAATTACACCGGACGTTAAGGATTACCTCTCCAGTCACCTCACACATGGGATAGGGCCCGAGCTGATCCCAGAAACAATATCACGCAGATCATCTTGCGATCTGTTACGTGCACAAATGTACGCTGAGGCACTAAACAAAATATTGATTTTCCTGAAAGAGATGAATGTTAAGATCAGCACACACAGAATGGTCCCTGAGTGTCTTTCACCAGCTCAGGCGCCGGTCGACAGCATCAAGAACGTCGTAGCTTCAGCAATTCCTGACTCAGTATTGGACGAAATAGAGCCTGAACCTCATTGATCAACTCCGACACCGGTCTATAGCTTCCAGAACGCCATAGATTCTGCAATCACACCACCTAGAAAGGGTAACACCGTCTGTTGGTTCTTCTCATCCATGGGAAGAGCCATCTTCAACATCTGCAGGAGTAGAAACCGTGTTGGTGTTAAATAGGTCAAAGTAATGTAGGTTTTCTTCTGGGTGATCTGGTGTTTTCCCACATTCATACACGCGCAAATCAAACAGCCTGTCACGTAATTTACGTTGACGAGTGCTTTTATATCACTCTGCAAGCAAAAGTCTCTCTCTCGCCAGCTAAAGTCTGCTCAAGACTTTTGCCGGCGAGAGGATTATTAATGAATAAATAAAGACAAGATAAAAAATAAGTTACTATTGTTTTGTTTAATGATTAATGACAACAATTTCAACATGATATATATATTAAGCAGAGTATATACATTTTATAATAAGGTCAGAAGGTATACCAGGCTGTTGTACCGTATAGCAGCAACGCTCACATGATCTTCCCATTCACGACACATGCATGCACCTTTTTAATCCCTATTCTGTGCACATACATTTGTACACATTGCACAAACATTTCCTTATTAAGTACGTTCTGTGTACTATGCACCATTAGACACTTCAAAATGACTGCAGCTGAACTACAGAGAACCGGAGTCCATGAACAAAACAAAAAAATATTATTCACACAGTAGAATTACCTTGATAATTCTTTGTGGGAACAAAATATACTTCAAAAGTTACTGTAGGTTAACTACAGAGGCCGGAGTCTTGTTAAAACACAGTAAACATACACACACATACACACACATACATGCTCATGCTGATACAACAGTTAAATAACACAATTGCAAAATGTCCCAAAGTATTCGACAAGAGCTTCACAGGAATAAAAACACATAAGTAATCCAGGATGTATTTCTAGACTCTGTGGTTTTTGTACAATGCCATGAGCTCGCCCATCCCTAAAGAGCAGTTTTTAAGTATTTCCTCTGCGTAGTAAAAGAAAAGTAAAAGCCCTGCCCACAAACCCATTCCACAGTCCGTGGTTTGGGGTGGGAGGTTTGTCCGTGGAGTAAAAATATCCTCCGGCTTTACATCGTTCTAGAAAGCTTTTTTCACTGTGACTTCTGCAGCATTGTTGTCCCAGGACATCGATGGAGAAACTAGTTTCCAGAACAGTTTGTGTGACTCTTGTTACGATGACATAGTGAAAACATAGTAAACTAATCTTTACTAGGTAGTTTTGGTCATTTTCAGAAGGAATAAAATTGCACCCAAGAAAAGAGCATTCCACTTTGTTCTTTACTCAAAGTGCTAACAGAAAAAAAAGCACACACACAAACACACCGCTGACTAAAATGCCCAAAAGTCGGTAAACAAATTCTAGAAAATAAAAAATTATTCAAATGGCTCCTGAGTAACTTCACAGCCTGCTTGTCTATTAACATTAACTTTCCCTCTGCTGATAGCTGCAAGAAAGAAAGTGACACCGTAAAAAAAAAAAAATTAAATCAAATTTGCTGCTCAAATACTCTATAATTGTACCATGTATTTCCTAATTGAATTACTCTTGAGCATAATTAGATGCAAAAAATAAAACCCCAATCAAAATCGGATTAATCTTTAATCTGGGCCTCCTCTGAAGGAAAAGATGGTCCTAGTCCCATTGTTGATTTTGAGTAACTATGGCGACCAGCTGTTTTATTCTCCAAATTAATTTATAAATTTGTGTTTTTAAATGTACATCCTTTATAAGAAAACAAAGAAGTTGGGGACACAATGATGGTTACAGTCTTTTCATTGAGATGTGTTGATAATACCAAAAATATAAAATTGTTTCTAGCCCCTTTTCTTGAACAAGTTTAAAGGAAATATGGTGGCTATTCACAATCAGCCTTGTTTGGGTCAAACAACGGTGAGACTCTGAGGAAGAGGATGCTTTTCTTTACAGCATTGCTTTGCCCCCAAAATATCTTCTGTAGCGGTATACAATGTCTTGGATTGGAGGCAACATAAAGCAGTTCATCTGTCCAAACGTTTGTCATTCAAACAGTGTAATAGCTGCACCATGTCACAATTGTTTGTCAGGTTGTTTTTTTTGTATGGCCAGGAAGTGAGAACTGGCTGTGCAGGTCTATCGGTGGATCCGTCTCCATTCCTTTGTAAGAGTAGGTTTCTCTCCAACCACACCTCACACTCAGACATACATTGGGAAAAACCTCTAGCATTCCACCTCCACCAGCAGGTACACACCAGAGATTCAGGCTCGACAGGGTTGGAGACTCATCAAGACTCTTTCAGCAGCCCCAGTTTCCTCAACGCCTCCCTGCGCGATTCGTCCGTCGCCCCTCGTCCAGAAAACTGCACAGTGATGCCTTGTGGACGAAACATGGAGGTGGATCTCCGCCGGTGTTCCGGGGACAGGGCTCGCGGCACTGGTTTCTGGGGGGTAGTGCCACCGTGGTGGGAGTGCCGAGGAGGTCTTGGGGCCGGGGTTGGTGCAGACGCTTTTAAACTCCTTGGCGGGTTGTCTGGAAGCCGACTCAACCCGGTGGTGGGGTTGAAAGTTCGGCTCTTTCCTCCGTAACTGTTGAGCTCAGGGGGCGGCGGCTCTGATTTGGGGGGCAAGGTTTGACTCTTCATATGGGAGCTGAGGATATCGGGAAGGTCGCTCCTGGCCATGGCTACAGGAGCAGGGTTCATGACTTTGGTCTTTCCTCCGTAGGGGTTGAACTCGATGGGGTTAGTCAGCGCAGTTGGGAGGACTTTGGCTTCAATACTAGCTGGAGTTATGGATTCGTTCCTTGTTGAGACAGATGGGATCACATTGATAGATTTCCCCCCGTAGCTGTTTGGTTCCGGCAAGGGGACTTCGGGCGGAGGGGGGAAGGACGCCATGTCATCCAAAGATGGTGGTGGTGGATAGTAGCTGCTCTGTTTGACTGCTGGAGGCAAGGGGCTCGGCCTGGGGTGTCTTTCGTCATACCTCTTTAGAGAATCTGTCCGCAGAATCTCTGGTTTACTGACAACGGGAATCTGGCTCGGACGCGATGTCGTAAGATTGGCTTCTGGCATTTTGATGGTGGTGTCTGTTTTTGGGGGAGCACTGGTCTGCACTGCTTTGGCACTGGTTTCTGCATTCGTCAGAGGATTCAGAGAGGTGCTGCTCGGGACGGCGAGGGTCGACAGGCCTTCGGACATGGCTCGGTCCCTGTTCAGGCCCAGTTTAGACAGGGCCTCCATCCTGGATTTGTCTGGTGAGGGGTCCTTGAAGGAAATGCTGCGAGTGGGAGTATTTCCAGCTGTCGGCTCCACGGTCGGCTGGGGACCGTCCTGAACCAGAGGGGTTGGCGTCCCCGATAGGTTTGCCAGCATCTGTGCCCGTCTCTCCTGGATGTTTACATTGCCCATTGGCTGGTTCTGGTGCTCCTTGTTGCCGTGGACCATGCTGATGTTAGCTGGGAAGCGGGACGGCTTAGTAGAGGTAACAGGACCATGTTTACCAGGAAGATCGCTGGCCGGGGTCTGTGGCTTGTCGGACTCCTGGCTGTGACGGAGGAATGAGGAGGGTTGCAAATTAGCAGTTCCACCTCCCCGGTTGTCTGCTATCTGCTGGGCAATCAGAACAGGGGTGGGGATACAGCCTGGAGGGTGGTAGGAGGAGTGGTTGTCTGTCGACCCATATTTGCCGCCCGGCAGTGGAGGGTTGTACTCTGAAGGCAAGCTGTCTGTCGCATCACGGCGTGGCTTCATCTCAAAGTGGCTTCCAGGGTTCTGCATCATACTGTGAAAATCTGGGAGGAACAAATTGCAAAGTGAACATTTTAGAAATACTACAAGCTTAGGTTTCTTCCAGAGATGCAGTTATAGTTATTTGAGGATTTTTTTCCAATCATTTTTAGACTAAACATGTTGAGAAAATATACCATAACCGTATTCACAAACTGCTGAACTCTACCTGGACTGCTGGGATTGAAGATTGGCTCTTTGTTCTTTAACAGGTCTGGTTCGGGGCGGACCAGGTATATAATATCCTGGTCTTTGGGACTGTGATGTCTGGCCAAGTGGGAGGACACCTTGGGATTCGAGGTTAGGGGTCTGCCGACTGGCTCTAGGCTCTCATCCAACGAGTCGATGGTCTTCTCAAAGAACTTGAGGCAATCTTGCTCCTCCTTGCTCAGGAACTTCAGAGCATCATCTTCCTGTCGAGGCCAAAGGGGAAGACAAAAATGTGTTAACATTAATTATTTTGTATTGCATTGTATTGCTTTCTTTAATATACAAGCCATCAATCAGTTAATTGACCAAATTATATTTACAGGGGAGGTGAAGTAATTCTGGGTTTCTAAACTGGGCTGAAAGGTTTTAAACTAGACTTTTTCCACTGGATTATTGTTTGTACTGGATACGAGTTATGTTGAGAACCATCCACTCTGACTTCCTCATACAGTAGTCATGTGTACAGACCGAACACAGGTCTGTTTGTTCCAGCATCCCGACCCTCCAAACTACTTTCCAACCTCCAATTTAGCTCAAACGCCCTCCTCTCCTCTCGCCTCTCTCGCTTCTCTGCTTCAGCTCCACGGTTACGGTCCAGCTCAGCATTGGTTTGCCACTAAAGAATAACTCATTATGATATCTTCTAATTCTGATTCTGATTCTGATATCCGCATAACAACACGCAGTGACTTGAGGTCTTTTTCAGTCCCGATAAAGATCAAGTCCACCGATTTAAGCCGAACCACATGACCGAGGGTAATAATCCCCTGTAACAATGAGGTGGAAGGGCGGAAACACAAATAAAATACTACATTACATTTTGCAGTCAAATCTTTTCAAATGCTTATTGTTTTGTATAAATATATTCCTGACGTTGCCAACAGCTGGTAAACTAAATATTAATTTAGGTTCCACTTTTAAGCCTTTTCTGGAGCTTTCGACCGCCTAGAACTTATTCACTCATTCAAAAACAGGGAGAAGCTTCAGAAAAAGTGGACCTTGATTTATGAAGATTTTTGGCAAACCCATTGTTCGCTTTTGGTAGATTTTGTTACCAGGTTTGCTTTAAGCTAAGCTAAGCTGAGCTAACCAGCTTCAAATTTACTAAACAGAGATGAGAGAGTGAATTTACAAACTATTATTTCTTTCCAGTGTGCATCACTTGAGTGACATCCCAGAGTGTCTGACAGCTAAATGTTTTAATCACTATAATTATACACCCGACCGAAGGAAGCTGCTTATTTCCAACTATTTCAAGGTGATGACCTTCAGCTTGACAAACAGGGTTTGTTGCTGACATTACAAGGCCTTGAACACACACACACACACACACACACACACACACACACACACACACACACACACACACACACACACACACACACACACACACACACACAAAGACACCTGCAGCACCACCCAACTGAAACCAGAAAGAGATAAACACTGATCTGCTGGTTTCAGCTGCAGTGAATGATGTATATTGTCGCCCGGGACCTAGAAGCCTGCAGCTCGACCGGTTGGTTGTGTTGTGCGCTGATAATGAATGTCGTCCCCCGAGGCATGCGAAGGTATTAAGTTGTTAAGCAGGTGTAATTTCTCAGCGTCCAATGACTGGCTGCATTGTGTTGAAGCGGCACAAGGCCTCAGTCAGCGCAAAGTACAGGCTGAATAATCATCCGTTCATCTGATATGAGTGTGTCCTGTGTTCACGGAGACAATGGGAACAGAGCACTCCACGCTCCAGCTGACAGAGGACGCTGTGTTTATACACACCTGTGTCCCCGGAGATGGCAAATATATCAGCTTTATTTACTCTGATGTGTAACTCGGTTACTTACGCCCGGCCTGGAGCTTCGCCCGCCGTTGGCGGCGCGGTGGCGCTGAGGGTTGCCCTGGCGACGGGAGTCCATGCTGCGAGGGTCAGAGGTCATCGGGGCAGCGAGACTAAACCAGAATCACATCTGGGGTCGCTCTGAGGAATCATCGGATCTGGTTTTCAACGAGAGTCTGGAGACACAGAGAGAGAGAGGTCAATCAAGGTCAGAGCAGAATACAGGGAGCTGTGTACTGTACAAGTATTTAGACCCTTTACTGGAGTAAAAGTATATAACTGTAAAAAATACTCCGTTACAAGCTAAAGCCCTGCTTTAAAAATCCTACTTAAGTATAAAAAGTCAAAGTGCTCATTATGTCCCTTGCAGCTGCTCGAGGTTTAGTTCAGTCCAGAGGTTCCCAACCTAGGGCCCGGGCCCCTCCAAAGGGTCCCCAGATGAATCTGAGGGGTCGTGAGGGAATTAATGTAAGAAGAAAAAATAAAAATACATTTTATTGATCTTTAATGTTGTTGAATGTTTAGAACGGTCTCTTTGGTGGAACCGATAACTTTAAAATGTACTATTCATTATAAAAGTTTATCATGTATAAAATCATTAAGATAAATCTCGTGGAGTAAGAAGTACAATATTGGCCTCGCAACTGTAGTCGGGTAGAAGTATAAAGTGGCAAATAATGTGCATACTTGAGTACAAATACCTCAAAATATGTAAATGTACTGTGAGGTGTATCACTCAACATCACAGAGGGAACACCTGCTGGACCAGTTGACCTGGAACAGGTAGACCTGGAACAGGCTCCCGGAGCCGAAACCAGAGAGTTGTTTCTAGACACATTCCTCTGTGATGCTGCTCTGATAAAAACTTCAGAAGAAGAACTGGAAAAGAAAGAGTTCCTTGTTGAGGTCTGAAGCAAAAACCCAAGATGGCGGCTTGATTTATTCACCTACTTCTGTCAGGCCATGAATCAAACCTCAAAAAATACCTTTTTGTACCGCGAGGTATGTCGTTTAAAAAACATCTTGTTTGGTTGGTGTGGTTTCATTCAGTTTTAGTGGGTTTAATAAATCATCGTGGGCATTTGGGTTACTTTGATCCGCTGTTAGTGGTATTCGATTTTTAATTTGTTTTGGTCATTCCCCCAAACAAATATGTGGTGATTTGAATCCAATAAAAATAATCATATGTATGGTTCTTTTGGGTCAAAAACACAGTTAGTTTGTGTTACTTTTGGATTTTGTAAATGTAAGTGACTGTGGCTCAGGGGTTAGCAGGTCTGTCGGTGGTTCGATCCCAGGCTCTGGTAGTCCCTTGAGCAAGACACTTAACCCTAATTGCTCACTGTTGCTGTGGTCTACTGTATATCATGTAAGTTGCTTTGGATAAAAACCTCAGCTTAATGTAAATGTAAACATTTTTAACCCAATATTAATGTAATGTACACCCATAGTATAATCATTGTTTTAGCAGCACCATATATATATATGAACATTTAGCATTCTTGTTAAGGAAAACAATCAATCCACTCACATATTTAACTGTAATTGTATTATATTAATATATCTTTCTAAATAAATAATAATATATTTATAACCATTATTATCATTAGCAGTATCTCATAAATGCTCCATAATGGAACCAAAAATACAAATTCATGGTGACTTACCTAACAATGGCGCAGACCTCTGTCATCGTAAAACCATCAAGTGTCTCCAGGAGAAGATCTTGGAAAAGTCCAAAGGCGTTGCGCGCGGTGGAGAGCTCCGTGTGCGTAAAAGTAACCACGTCGGCACATTACGCGCCGCTTTAATACCTCGATGAAGCTCCACCCACAGCCGGTAGGAGGGTGTGTACGCGCCTTTGTGTGCGCGCGTGTGCTTGTGTTTTCATTCAGGTGTGTTAACAAGTGTTGGGAGGTGTGACTGTAGTGACACAGTGGAAAGTTATCCCACACACCCACCTCAGTTTCACTAGGATGTGTTCAGGAGCAGTGGGACATTTGAGTGTCACCATGTTTTGCCCTTTTTTTACTGAATAGACTTCAGATTGTGGTCTCACGTTGCAGCTCAAAATAAAAATGCATAATTTCATCTCTTTTGTTTCTTGAAAGCTAAACTCGGTTGGTGCTTTCATGTGTAATGGGAAACATTTCAATCAATACTAAAAAAAGACAATGAGGTTGTGCTGGAATGTAGAGGCTGATATTGTTATTATTTATTTTCCAAATCTACATATGAGCTATTCTGTTGCATAAAAGTAGGTTTACTTGTCATACTTTCAGTATATTTCGCTGATGATACTTCTGTACTAAAATACTTATTAATAAATATTTTTAACATTGAGGTATTTATATTACAGTACAGGATCGGACTACTTCTTCCACCAATGAGTAAGTCACAAATCAGCAACATATATATTTCAGATCAAACCTTTATTATTCAGTTAAATAAAAAAAAAACATAGAAACCAATTTTGATAACTAAATAAAATCAGATAAAAAAGCAAAGGTATCTTGAGATAGTGAGTTAAAGCAGACATCAAATAAAATAATACATTAGTAAATGAAAAGCTCATTGCGACCAGTTGACTCGTGATTAGTTTGTTTTGAGCGACACCTGCTGGCCGAAACCCGGAAGTTGATCCCTTCAGCCTGAGTGAGGGTGAAGTACAGAGAATATGAGGATGTAAATATAGGAACATTAGATTGAAATATCAAAAGTTGTGTATGTTTAGTGGTTGTTTTCTAGGTTTCAATTAATTATGAATTATGGGACATAAATACCGAAATATGTTCTTTGTTACTAATATTGACAACAACTTCCTCTGAACTAATAACCACTTCTGAAGAGAAATAAGTGGGATGACATGTTTCATTTGTTAATGAATAACACGCAATAAGTAATCTGTTATCTTGAGAAGTGATCTCACCTGACCGTAAAACAACAGATAATCCAGCTATCCATTAAGAGAACAATATGGAAAATAAAACAAAAGTTGCTTTATTATGACTCCTTTATGAAACCTCGATACGTTCCTACAGTTTCGTCTTAGAAAATACTGAGAATATACAAAAATATCTCTCTTCTTAAAATATAATATACATTATACTACATACCTGTAGTGTTATAATATAAGGAAGCACCTGTGTCTATACATCTTATTCCTATAACTTTACATTTACTTATTGTTTATGCATACAGCCTATATGTTTGTATTCTATACATACAATTATAATGTTAATAGCCAGTCTTGACTTTTTATTTAATGTCACTAAACACTTACTATTGTACTGTGTTGGTGAGTTAATTTGGATGTTAATTGTATTTATTTATAATAAGTTTTGATTGCGGTTCAGTGTTGTACGTGCAAAGCGTCGAGCTCTGACGATCGGCTCGTTTCCTAGTTGTCCCTGAACGCACCTCCCGTCAGTTGGAGTAACCTGCTCCGGCCTGCGTCAACAACCGTTTGTTTGACGCGTTGCATCTGCACGTTACCGGGATCAAGACCCTCGCGGAGGTCCGGTGAGTCCGCGCCCAACGTGTTACTACCGTCAGAGTTATTAATATTATTACTAATCATGTCTTAAGTTAGCGGCGCTGGGACACTACACGCAAATGCACCATTAGCGTAATCTAACTGCGCCCATTATCGGACACGGATACGTCGGTCGCGCTATTTCTCCCTTCTCACAACCGAGCCGCCGCGCGCGCTCACCGGCAGCGCTGTGGCCGTATTTTCTGTTATTAAAGTCATGTTTATGAATGATAAACCCCCGTTTTGGTCCGAGTAACGTGAGTGAAATAAGACGACCGTCATACAGGTTCTAGCGGTGGCCGATAATGGAAACGGGGCTTCCCTCTTCATTCTTAACGGGAACACCGGCTGTGTGTCAACGTCCTAAAAGATGGAAACGGGGCTTCCCGCCTCATTATTAACGGGTTAACGGGATATATTTCAACATGTTCTAAAAGATGGAAACGGGGCTTCCCTTCTCATTATTAACGGATGCACGTTGTCACGTGATGTCCTGATGACGTCATGCACGTCGGCAGGAAACCACGTGAATGAACGTAGCGGCTGGTTGTGTGATTAAATGCACAATCAAAGATATATATATATATAGCGACTATATATTATATATAATATTTAAGCAGATGTATTCTATTTTATACTTCTACTCCTACATTTTTTTTTTTAGGAAAACAATGTACTTTTTACTCCACTACAATTATTGAAGTTAAGTTCCAACAATATAAAATATATTAATCTGCATAATGAGTATTTTTTACTTTTGCTACTTTAAGTATACTTTGATGCTAATACTTTAACTGAAGTAGAATATCTGAGTACCCACCACTACCGACTATTTTCATATTCATATTTAACTGGTTTAAAGGCTGCGTGGCCCTTTAAGCTTCACCAGGAGGAACTGGATCCTGGTCCAGCATCCCTCATGGGGGTCGGGTTACCGGCTCTCCAGGACCGGGGGGGAGGCCGGTGGGA
>CM042236.1:17693428-17750928 GCA_023566465.1 Cottus gobio
AATTAGATGGAAAAAAATACAAAAACAAAAAGTAAGAAAACCATAAATGAAATGCAACTTAATAAACTTAGAGGTCGGTGGTACTAAAACTAAAATACAATATCAGCCCGTTTATCCTTTTTAATTTGAAAATGTTTGCTGTTTCCTCTTTCCTCTGCCAGTGCGCCCGGCCAGGAGGCGGAGTCAGCCGAGGGCAACTTCCTGTCCGGGGAGGAGGTGGAGGAGGGCATCGCGCTGAGCGACAGCCTGACGCTGATGGAGGTCCGAGAGAAAGGAAACGAGAGGCTGAGGGAGGAGCTGGCCAAGGCCCAGAGGGTAGGACACACACACACACGCACGCACGCACGCACGCACGCACGCACGCACGCACGCACGCACGCACGCACACACACACAGTGTGAGTGTTTGTCAGACTTCACTCTCATTACTTACATTAACATCATGCAACATTTTATTTTTAATTTAATGCATTCATTTTATTTTATTTTTGCTTATTTGTTATTATTTAATTTGGTCCTCAAACGTTTTTTAAAAATGTATTTTATTTTGTTCATCCCTTTGCTGGTTGTTGCCATGCTATGATTTCACTTTCATGCATTTTCATTTGGCGGTTGTTTTTTTTGTTTTTTTGTTTTCTGTTTGTGTGTGTGTTTGTGTGTGTGTGTGTGTGTGTGGAAGGAGCTGCTGTTGAAGGATGAGGAGTGTGAGAGGTTGTCTAAAGTCAGAGACCAGCTGGGCCAGGAGCTGGAGGAGCTCACCGCCAGCCTCTTCCAGGTCGGTTCTCCTCTCCTCTTCTGTCCTCCTCAGCTCCTCCTCTCGTTTCCTCTTTCCTCGTGAAGCAGCCGAATGAAACAAACGTGAATAAACGAGTCGCAACAGGATCGTCTCTCTGTTGTCTGGAACAGGAAGCTGCTGTTCAGATGTTGTCCTTATTTGACTAGCCTGGAGCCTACATTACCCACAATGCAAGCTTGTTAGTAGCTCACGTAGCCTGGAGCCTACATTACCCACAATGCAAGTTTGTTAGTAGCTCATGTAGCCTGGAGCCTACATTACCCACAATGCAAGTTTGTTAGTAGCTCATGTAGCCTGGAGCCTACATTACCCACAATGCAAGTTTGTTAGTAGCTCATGTAGCCTGGAGTCTACATTACCCACAATGCAAGCTTGTTAGTAGCTCACGTAGCCTGGAGTCTACATTACCCACAATGCAAGTTTGTTAGTAGCTCATGTAGCCTGGAGTCTACATTACCCACAATGCAAGCTTGTTAGTAGCTCACGTAGCCTGGAGTCTACATTACCCACAATGCAAGTTTGTTAGTAGCTCATGTAGCCTGGAGCCTACATTACCCACAATGCAAGTTTGTTAGTAGCTCATGTAGCCTGGAGCCTACATTACCCACAATGCAAGTTTGTTAGTAGCTCATGTAGCCTGGAGTCTACATTACCCACAATGCAAGCTTGTTAGTAGCTCACGTAGCCTGGAGTCTACATTACCCACAATGCAAGTTTGTTAGTAGCTCATGTAGCCTGGAGTCTACATTACCCACAATGCAAGCTTGTTAGTAGCTCACGTAGCCTGGAGCCTACATTACCCACAATGCAAGTTTGTTAGTAGCTCATGTAGCCTGGAGTCTACATTACCCACAATGCAAGCTTGTTAGTAGCTCACGTAGCCTGGAGTCTACATTACCCACAATGCAAGTTTGTTAGTAGCTCATGTAGCCTGGAGCCTACATTACCCACAATGCAAGTTTGTTAGTAGCTCATGTAGCCTGGAGCCTACATTACCCACAATGCAAGCTTGTTAGTAGCTCATGTAGCCTGGAGCCTACATTACCCACAATGCAAGCTTGTTAGTAGCTCACGTAGCCTGGAGTCTACATTACCCACAATGCAAGTTTGTTAGTAGCTCATGTAGCCTGGAGTCTACATTACCCACAATGCAAGCTTGTTAGTAGCTCACGTAGCCTGGAGCCTACATTACCCACAATGCAAGTTTGTTAGTAGCTCATGTAGCCTGGAGCCTACATTACCCACAATGCAAGTTTGTTAGTAGCTCATGTAGCCTGGAGCCTACATTACCCACAATGCAAGCTTGTTAGTAGACAATCTGTCCGGCTGACCTTCACAACAAGTTATTTTTCCTTTTCCTTTCCTCCTCCTTGTTGTTTTTCCTCATACACGGTGCTGGGACTCTTATCTGTGTGTGTGTGTGTGTGTTGGTGTGTGTTTGTGTGTGTGTTGGTGTTTGTGTGTTTCCTGTAGCCTGTATAGGATTCAAACAGTTCATTTACTTTCTGTTTTATTTATTCATTCTTCCTCTTGAGAGGCTTTGATCTTGTGATCAGAATGGAAACTGAATCCCAAACATCACATGATCAAAACATCCAAACGTGTCCAATGATGTGTGTTTCGTTCAGGAGGCCCACAAGATGGTCCGGGAAGCCAACGTCAAACAGGCGAACGCTGAAAAACAACTGAGAGAAGCTCTGGGAAAGGTGACGACTCACACACTGCACTTACACCGTCAGGTTAAGATGAGGCCATGGAAAACATGGAAAACATGGAACAGTCCGGGAATTATAAAATGGGTATTTCCAAATATAAGCAGGCATACGCTGAGTATATCTATAAACGTGAACAGCTGAAGGCTCTGAGGAGAACGTCACACGATGAGCTCTCTGGTTCTCCGGTTCTCCAATGATCAAACTCACGGGTTCCTCCTGCGCTTCAGATCGACGTCCTCCAGGCGGAGGTCCAGGCCCTGAAGACGCTGGTGCTCTCCTCCCCCACCTCCCCGCTGGGCGAGCTGCCCCCGGCCGGGGGAGGGGCCAAGACCCCCTTCAGGAAGGGCCACAGCCGCAACAAGAGCACCTCCTCCGCCGTGATGGGGACGCAGCCCGACCCGTCGGCCGCGCAGCCCATCGTGCGGGAGTGCAGAGAGGTAAGCATAGCAACCGCCCGCCGTGTCCCGTGACGCCGCCCGCGTGACACCGCCGTGTGGTCGCCGTGCAGGTGGATGCTCAGCTGTTCGGCGACTTCAAGGCGTGGAGGGAGGAGCCCACGCTCGACCGGGGCTGCTGCTTCCTGGAGAGGGTCTACCGCGAGGACATCTACCCCTGCCTCGCCTTCAGCAAGTGTGAGGTAGGAGGGCTCGTGGAGAACCTGGAGGAGTCATGGAAACGTGTCGGTGTGTTCGGATTGAAATGGTGAATATGCTCGTTGCTCGTCCCTCAGCTGGGGTCGGCCATCTTGGAAGCCGTGGAGCAGAACACGCTCAGCGTGGAGCCGGTCGGGTTCCAGCCGCTGCCGGTGGTCAAGGCCTCGGCGGTGGAGTGTGGAGGACCGAAGTGAGACCACACACACACACACACACACACACACACACACACACACACTCTCCTTTTCATCGGGCTCTCACTCTTTCATCGTCATCTCTCCATCTTCCCTCAATTTCCTCCTCTAGTGGGCGAAAGGATGAGCTCGTCACGTAAGTCTCTCTCTCTCTCTCTCTCTCTCTCTCTCTCTCTCTCTCTCTCTCTCTCTCTCTCTCTCTCTCTCTCTCTCTCTCTCTCTCTCTCTCTCCCCCCCCCCCCCCCCCCATCAGCCTCTCCTCAGTTGCTCCTCCACCCACTTGGCTCCGCCTCCTTCCTCATAAACATCCTGTCCAGGTTCAAAGCATCCCTCCTTACTTCCTTTCCTTGCTTCCTCAAGTAGCCAGTTTTTATTCAGTTTTTCCCTCGTTGAAACAAAACCCACAAATAACTTTGTCTCTTTGTGTCTTTGTGTCTTTGTGTCTCTCTCTGATAGAAAATGTGCCCTGAGCGGTCAGACCAAAACCTGTAAGCACAGAATCAAGTTCGGGGACTCGTCCAACTATTACTACGTGTCTCCGTACTGCAGATACAAAGTGAGTATATGATGCGTTTCATTGGTCAATTAAAGTCAGTTAAACCATCCAAAATCATCGCTATTCAGAAATAAAAGATTGTATTTTCATTGATTATAGAAAATCTTACCTTTATAATTACCTTTATTGGTAATCTCTAATCTATATTTTATAATCATGGGAAAAGATCTGGATTTATTCTAGTTCATCACCAACACTACATTTTACTATTACATGTGAACGCATCATGTGACTCAAAACACTCAATGAACTAGAGGACGTTTATTTATTTAACTGTGATCCCAGACGTCAAAGAGTTTAATGACAACTTACTTTCATGCCAATGAAGCCACAATAAATTGATTTAATTACAGAATATGAACTCACTGACCATGAAGAGCTTTAATGAGACTGATTTAAATCAGACTGATAAATTAATAGGAGAGGTTAAGGAACAGGTTAAGGCTGTTTGGTGCTTATGCACCAAACCGCATTTCGGAGTATCCGGCCTTCTTGGAGTTGGTGGGAGGGGTCCTGGAAAGGTCGCCGCCTGCCGACTCCATAGTTCTCCTGGGAGACTTCAACGCTCACGTGGGCGACGACAGAGAAACCTGGCGGGGAGTGATTGGGAGGAACGGCTTGCCTGATCTGAACCCGAGTGGTGTTTCGTTGTTGGACTTCTGTGCTAGCCACAGTTTGTCCATAACAAACACCATGTTTGAACATAAGGTGGCTCATAAGTGTACCTGGTACCAGAACACCTTAGGCCGGAGATCAATGATCGACTTCGTAATCGTATCATCTGATCTGCGGCCGTATGTTTTGGACACTCGGGTGAAGAGAGGAGCAGATCTGTCAACTGATCACCACCTGGTGGTGAGTTGGATCAGATGGCGGGGGAGTCGGCCAGAAAGACCTGGCAAGCCCAAACGTGTAGTGAGGGTGAACTGGGAACGTCTGGCGGAGGATCCTGTCCGGGAGGTCTTCAACTCCCACCTCCGGAAGGACTTCTCACACATCCCGAGGGAGGTTGGGGACATGGAATCCGAGTGGATCATGTTCAAAGCCTCTATTGTGGACGCGGCCGCTAGGAGCTGTGGTCGGAAGGTCATCGGTGCCTGTCGTGGCGGCAACCCGAGAACCCGGTGGTGGACACCGGGGGTGAGGGAAGCCGTCAAGCTGAAGGAGGCCTTTCGGGCTTGGTTGGCCCAGGGGTCTCCTGAAGCAGCTGACAGGTACAGGCAGGCCAGAAGGACTGCAGCTGCGGTGGTCACGGATGCTAAAACTCGGGCATGGGAGGAGTTCGGGAAGGCCATGGAGAAGGACTTTCGGTTGGCCTCAAGGAGGTTCTGGCAAACCATCCGACGACTCAGGAAGGGAAAGCAGGGCCTTCCCCAGGCTGTTATCAGCGGGGGAGGGGGGCTGCTGACCCAGACAGAGGATATCGCCGGGTGGTGGAAGGAGCACTTTGAGGAACTCCTAAACCCGGTCAACATGTCCCCTGAACAGGGGGCAGCGCCTGAAGACTTGGGGTTGGATGAACCCATATCCCTGGCAGAGGCCACTAAGGTAGTCAAAAAGCTCCTTGGTGGCAAGGCGCCGGGGGTGGATGAAATCCGCCCTGAGATGCTGAAGGCGCTGGACTTTGTTGGGCTGTCTTGGCTGACACGCCTCTTCAATGTCGCATGGGGGTCGGGCACAGTGCCCATGGACTGGCAGACCGGGGTGGTGGTTCCCATCTTCAAGAAGGGGGACCGGAGAGTGTGCTCGAATTATCGGGGTATCACACTACTCAGCCTCCCGGGAAAAGCTTATGCCAGGGTGCTGGAACGGAGGCTCCGACCGTTTGTCGAACCTCGGATTCAAGAAGAACAGTGCGGGTTTCGTCCTGGTCGTGGAACAGTGGACCAGCTCTTTACCCTTGCAAGGATACTGGAGGGGTCCTGGGAGTTTGCCCAACCAGTCTACATGTGCTTTGTGGACTTGGAGAAGGCTTTCGACCGGGTCCCTCGGGGCTTTTTGTGGGGGGTGCTGCGGGAGTATGGTGTGCCGGACCCGTTGCAACGGGCCATCCGGTCTCTGTACGCCTGCAGTAGGAGCTGTGTTCGTATCCTCGGCAGTAAGTCAGATACGTTCCCGGTGGGTGTTGGCCTCCGCCAGGGCTGCCCTTTATCACCGGTCCTGTTCGTGACTTTCATGGACAGGATATCTAGGCGCAGCCGTGGGGCGGAGAATGTCAGGTTCGGGGATCTCAGGATAGCCTCTCTGCTGTTTGCAGATGATGTGGTCCTGTTTGCCTCCTCGGACCATGACCTCCAGCATTCACTGGGGCGTTTTGCAGCCGAGTGTGAAGCGGCGGGGATGAGAGTCAGCACCACGAAATCTGAGGCCATGGTGCTCTGCCGGAAACCGGTGGATTGCTCCCTCTGGGTGGGGACAGAGTGCCTACCACAAGCGAAGGAGTTCAAGTATCTCGGGGTCTTGTTCACGAGTGAGGGTAAAATGGAGCGGGAGATCGACAGAGTATCGGTGCGGCTGCAGCAGTAAAACAGGCGTTGCACCGGGCCGTCTTGGTGAAGAAGGAGCTGAGCCGAAAGGCAAAGCTCTCAATTTACTGGTCGGTCTACGTCCCAACCCTCACCTATGGTCACGAGCTTTGGATCGTGTCCGAAAGAACGAGGTCGCGGATACAAGCGGCCGAAATGAGTTTCCTCCGTAGAGTGGCCGGGCTCAGCCTTAGAGATAGGGTAAGGAGCTCGGACATCAGGAGGGAGCTTGAAGTCGAGCCGCTACTCCTTCGTGTCGAAAGGAGTCAGCTGAGGTGGTTCGGGCATCTAATTAGGATGCCTCCAGGACGCCTCCCTTTAGAGGTTTTCCAGGCACGTCCAACTGGTAGGAGGCCCCGGGGAAGACCCAGGACACGCTGGAGGGATTATATCTCCCAGCTGGCCTGGGAACGCCTCGGGATCCCCCAGAATGAGCTGGTAGATGTTGCGGGTGAGAGAGAAGTCTGGGTCAGCCTGCTTGACCTGCTGCCTCCGCGACCCGACCCCGGATAAGCGGTGGAAAATGGATGGATGGAGGTTAAGGAAGTCTAGCGCTGGTGTCTTCATGTAAACAGCTGATTGTGTTCTCAGTTCTGTGAGACGTTTGGAAAACTCATGGAAAACCTGGAAAAGCTGTGAAGTCCATTGTTCACAATGTGTATGAACCTGTCTTCTTTTCTCTTAGATCACAGCAGTGTGTAATTTCTTCACCTACATTCGCTACATCTACCAAGGGCTAGTCAAACAGCAGGATGGTGAGACACACACACACATACACACACAAACCATAAACACCGTGTCATCTGGTTCATTGCTAATAGGAAACAGAGTTCAGGGAGTTTTCCACAAAGGGTAGAAGTCCGACTGATTGATGGTCGTCTCCGTGGAGCCGTCACCTGGTTCTCTCTTCTGGATTCTCTCAAAACAAAGTCCTTTTTGCTTCTTTTAAACATTTTGCAGTGTTGTGATCGACACGTTTATGTAAGAAAGGCCATATTTCACACGGATGTAGAAAGAGAACAGGAGGCGGCCCATGAACGTTGCTCAGAGCTGCAAAAAAACATAGTTTGTACTTTTGTAATTATATAATTCAGATACAACGTATTACGTTTCCTTTAGCCCCGCCTTCCAGCCCTCGGTCCACCAAGGGAAAAAACTATTAGTGTATTGTACAACTTTAGGAGCTACTGCTTTAAATACCCTTTATCCAGCTGTTTGTACTCTTATCTGGTCTCTTTCTCACTGGAAGTCTATGGGGAAAACATCTCTCTGGGCCCCGAGGCCTCACGAGGAGAACCAGGACGTTGTAATAGGATTTATATAGACTTCTATACAACCAGAGGAGTCGCCCCCTGGTGGTCAGGAGAGAGAATGCAGCTTTAACACATGAAGCACAGACTTCTATACAACCAGAGGAGTCACTCCCTGGTGGTCAGGAGAGAGAATGCAG
This sequence comes from Cottus gobio, assembly GCA_023566465.1. Taxonomy (NCBI): domain Eukaryota; kingdom Metazoa; phylum Chordata; class Actinopteri; order Perciformes; family Cottidae; genus Cottus; species Cottus gobio. Next base: position 17,701,317 of record CM042236.1, read on the forward strand.
CTTTAACACATGAAGCATAGACTTCTATACAACCAGAGGAGTCGCCCCCTGGTGGTCAGGAGAGAGAATGCAGCTTTAACACATGAAGCATAGACTTCTATACAACCAGAGGAGTCGCCCCCTGGTGGTCAGGAGAGTGAATGCAGCTTTAACACATGAAGCATAGAATTCTATACAACCAGAGGAGTCGCCCCCTGGTGGTCAGGAGAGTGAATGCAGCTTCACCAGACCATGTGACCTCTCTGTGTTCGTAGCGGAGCAGATGTTCTGGGAGGTGATGCAGCTCCGCCGGGAAATGTCCTTCGCCAAGCTCGGCTACTACAAAGACCAGCTGTGACCGACGGACAAGCCCCGCCCTCCAATCACAGCAGACCACGCCCTGAAAGCCCGCCCTCACCCTGGTCCTGCCCCCCAGTCTCATTTGTTCATTTCAGGAAGCCTCTACCTCCACTTCCCCCCTCCTCCCGATTTTTGTGAGTGTTTTTGTGCGTCAGAAAGAAAACGTCCTGATAAAAGACTAAAGACTGGGACGTGGTGGTCTGTTGGCTCCCCATCTGGAGGTTTGGTGGGTTTCTGTCCAAACTATGATATTTACTTTATGTACATGTAACACTCCAATATATGAAGACAAGTGGCATGAAAAGAGAAGTTACACATTTAAATATGTCTGCAGTTGAACCCATCGGAGAAGCTTTGAGCTTTTTTACATTTATTTTTAATAATTTCTTTTAAAACACAACAAAAATAAAGATTTCCTCAATTCCAAATAAAGACAGATTGTGGGACACAAGACGGAGAATTCGAGGCACTGTTCTGAGATTTAAAGAATATAGTTTAAATATTTAGAAATGAGTCGTGTCATGAGAATACAATTATAAAACAAGGACCAAAAATATATAATAATCAAGTAAAAGTCAAAAATGTATGAGAAATAAATAAAAAAAATAAGAATTGACTACTTTTCTTATGAAATCTTGACTTTTCCTTAAAATACTGAACCCTTGAAATTATGAAATTATTTCAAATAGACTCCATAACACTACTTAAAACTATTATTCTATAAATCTCAGATGTTGTTTCCTGTCAGTGGTCCTGTTGCTAAAACACAATGATCTGTATTCAGCTTTTAAAACTCAATCTTTAATTTATTTACAGTTAAAACGATGACCAAACAATCAACTGTGGTGAAACCACGAATAAGCTTTTATTTAATTTATGTTGTAGCAAATGATGAAGGCAGTCTGGAGATCTAAAGAAGTTTGATGCAAAGATAATCAGCAGATCACGAGTACAGACGTTACTGTAGAACCCCTTCAGGCCGGATTCATGTCTGAGGGAGGCGGGAGATACGCAGAATATCTCCATCCTGAATATCTCGATCCTGACTATCCCGATCCTGACTGTCCCGATTTTGAATATCTCGATCTTGAATATCTTGATCTTGAATATCTCAATATCCATCCTGAATATCTCCATCCTGAATATCTCGATCCTGAATATTTCGATCCTGAATATCTCAATTATGAATATCTCGATCCAGAATATCCCAATCCAGAATATCTCGATCCAGAATATCTCGATCCAGAATATCTCGATCCAGAATATCTCGATCCAGAATATCTCAATCTTGAATATCTCAATCTTGAATATCTCAATTTTGAATATCTCGATACAGAATATCTCGATCCAGAATATCTCGATCCAGAATATCTCGATCCAGAATATCTCGATACAGAATATCTCGATTCTGAATATCTCGATCCAGAATATCTCGATCCTGAGTGAAACCACAACCGAGCACAGTGAATATTTCCCGCCTCCCTCTGTGAAGTGAAACCCGTCCGAATGGAGCTTAAAAACAAAAAAGTATTTTTAACATCGTAAAGTTTGTCTCTGTTCGACGTAAAACTGTATTTATAATTCCTTTCAGAGTTTATGACGGTTCTTTTGTTGTCGGGGTTGAATTCATACGACGAAGCTTCCGGAGACTTACAGTGAAAATAAAAACACTACGTGGCGCCCAGAATATTCTGGAACCTTTTAAATATTTTGACAAAATATATTTGCGGGGGGGAATTTTCCTTTAAACGACTCCTGCTGTATTTAATCAATCAGGAAATGTGTAGATAGTACGCAGTGTGTGGGGATGTTGAGTGTGTTTGTATGCCTGCTGTTGTCTAGACTTTATATATGTTAATTTATCTGCATCTCTCTCTCTTATTCAAAGTCAATGTCACTCTCCCGGTTTGGTTTAGTGCCTTTTCTCTCAGACACTCTGAAATAAAAACAGTAATACCTCTGGAACCCGCTGTGTCCGTGGAGTTTTTTCAAAACTATGTATTTTTTGACATACTATGACGTTTTTATTCTGTCCATCAGTACATTTATCTTTTACATTTATCGAAAATAAAATTCCAAAATGTTATGACAAAAAAAAAAATTTCCTGACTTTTCTCAACATACTATGACTGAAATAATATACAAGGACTATTTCTTTTACTTCTTTTGACAAACTATCCTACGACAGCTTTTGGCTTTTTTTATTTTTTAATGGCACATTATGGGCATCTTTTAAATAAAATACTTTAGAATGGAAAAACAAGGAATACATCACTTTGATTACAACGTTAAAAATTGTGACGGGAAAACCAAAACATAACATTAAGTAAACTTTCAACCATCAATTTCACATGGAAAGTGTCAATAGGGATGAAATCCAAACTAAGAGGGCGGAGCTACCGCAAACATCTAGTGTTCCACAACACTTGCGTACATTTCCTGTTTTTATGATTTTATAAAACAACACTGGAAATCACTATTTTTATAACAGTAACAGTTTGAAGTCAGCTCCCCCTGGAGGCTGCGGGGTTAACTACACTCCAGCATATGAAAAACACTGGACGCAGACTGATGGATGAAAATGTTCCGTCACGTGACCGTGGTGAGCAGCTGATCGTCATCATCATCATGTAAGGGTATTCATACGGTATGGAAACACACCGACTGTCTGCTGAGAAACCAGCTGAACACACACACACACACACACACAGTCTGTCCCTTTCAGTTATTTTTAGTCTAAAGTCAACACAGCGCTCGGCTTAATGACTCTACTGAATTCCTTTCTGTTCTTTTTTATTACATCTACCCAACGAGCTCCACTGGCTCCGCTTCTCACGTGTATAAAATATACATGTATGTAACGACTAATATGACCAATCAGACGCCATTCTACGACATGCTTGTGTCTGACTTTGTGTTATTGACACGGTTCACACGATCATGGAAAACCTGGAAAAGTCATGGAATTTTACAACGGTTATTTCCAGGCCTGAAAAAATAAAATCACAAAGTTTAGTAAAAGTCATGTAAATGTGTTATGTTCATGTGTTCATGTGGTTCATTTAGTTTGAAATAATGAATATGCTTTTAAAAGAAAGACTCAAAATATAAGCAGGCATACGCTGAGTATATCTATAAATGTTTATTCTTTTAATCAAACTATTGTCTCATTCATTTGTGTCCTTTAAGGAATACTGTATGCTTTGGAATCCTAGTTGTTAGTTTAAATACTACATTTTATCACTTTTTCATGGACACACCCAGATTTCACTAAATGTTTGCTCATGGGAATTTGGTTTAAAGTTATGGAAAAGTCCTGGAAGAGTCCTGGAAGAGTCCTGGACCTCCATTGGTCACAATGTGTATGAACCGTGTACACAAACATCGGATGATCAAATATCTTTTCAATTCATCACTTCATAAACTTTATGGAGTGCTGTGTGCACACGGCACTTTCATAAACGGTTCTTTCTTCTTCTTCTTCACCCCTCAGTTGCACTTGTTCCTTCTTTCATATTCATCACTCCCCTTGTATCTCTTTCTAACCTCCCTCCCTTCTTTTACATTACATTACATTTCATTTAGCTGACGCTTTTATCCAAAGCGACTTACAATAAGTGCATTCTACGGTTACATACAAGAATCAGAACAACAAGAATCAAGAAGGTACAATTTCGACAAAAAGTTCAACTACAAAGTGCTATCAGTAAGAGCCATTTCAGTGCTACTAAAGTGCTACTTCCTTTATTCAAGGTATAGTCGGAAAAGATGTGTTTTTAGTTTGCGACGGAAGATGTAGAGACATTCTGCTGTTCTGATGTCAATGGGGAGCTCATTCCACCATCGAGGAGCCAGGACAGAGAACAGTCGAGACTTTGTGGAGTGTTTAGCTCGCAGTGACGGAGCTACAAGCCGATTGGCAGAAGCCGAGCGGAGCGCACGAGTTGGGGTGTAAGGTTTTACCATGTCCTGGATGTAGACTGGACCAGATCTGTTCGTTGCACGGTACGCCAGTACCAATGTTTTGAAGCGGATGCGGGCGGCCACCGGTAACCAGTGAAGGTCGTGGAGGAGCGGAGTAGTGTGGGTGAATTTCGGGAGGTTAAAGACCAGTCGAGCTGCTGCATTCTGGATGAGCTGCAACGGTCGGATGGCACCAGCAGGTAGACCCGCCAGGAGGGAGTTGCAGTAGTCTAGGCGCGAGATGACCAGAGCCTGGACGAGAACCTGTGCCGCCTTCTGGGTGAGAAGTGGACGTATTCTCCTGATGTTGTGCAGCATGAATCTACAGGAACGAGATGTTGCGGTAATGTTGGCAGTCAGGGAGAGTTGACTGTCCAGGGTCACACCGAGGTTCCTGGCAGTCGGGGTCGGGGCCAAGACTGAGTTGTTGAAAGTAATCGTCAGGTTGTGAGTGGGGGAGACTTTTCCTGGAAGGAAAAGTAATTCCGTCTTGTCAGGGTTAATTTTCAGGTGGTGTGCGGACATCCATTGTGAAATGTCAGTCAGACAAGCAGAGATTCGTGCTGCTATCTGTGTTTCCGATTGTGGAAACGAGAGGATCAGTTGGGTGTCATCAGCATAGCTATGGTAGGAAAAGCCATGCGAGCGAATGACGGAGCCAAGAGAGTTGGTGTACAGGGAGAAGAGGAGAGGACCGAGGACTGAGCCTTGAGGGACCCCAGTAGTGAGAGGACAAGGTTCAGACACAGATCCTCTCCAGGTTACCCGGTAGGTCCGATCACTGAGGTAGGATGAGAGGAGGGAGAGCGCAGTGCCTGAGATACCCAGGTCCTGGAGGGAGGAGATGAGGATCTGGTGGTTCACTGTGTCAAAGGCAGCAGAAAGGTCCAGAAGGATAAGGACAGAGGAGAGAGAGGCTTCTCTCGCAGTGTGAAGCTGCTCTGAGACAGCAAGGAGGGCAGTCTCTGTTGAGTGGCCTGCCTTGAATCCAGACTGGTGAGGGTCCAGAAGGTTGTTCTGGTGGAGGAAGGAGGAGACTTGGTTGAAGATAGCTCGCTCCAGGGTTTTGGAAAGAAAGGGAAGGAGAGAGACAGGTCTGTAGTTGTTGACTTCTGACGGGTCGAGAGTGGGTTTCTTCAGGAGAGGGTTAACTCTTGCCTCCTTCAGAGAGTTAGGGAAACAACCAGTTGAGAGGGAGGTGTTAATTAGATGGGTGAGAAAGGGAAGAAGGTCAGGAGCAATAGACTGGAGGATGTGAGATGGGATGGGGTCAAGGGGGCAGGTGGTTGGGCGGGCAGAGGATACCAAGGTAAGAACTTGGTTGGGGGACAGAGGGGTGAAAGAGGAAAGTGAAGGGGAGGCGGATAATGTTAATGGAGATGTAGTTATGGGCAGGGGATCAGTGAATGAGGAGCGTATGTCATCTATCTTTTTAGTAAAGTAGTCGACAAAGTGGTTCGGTAGAAGGGTGGAGGGAGGAGGAGGACAGGGGGGGTCTAGGAGGTTGGAAAAAATGGAGAAGAGTTTTTTGGGGTTAGAGAAAGAAGATTCAATTCTGGATTGGTAGAACAGGCTTTTGGCTGCAGAGATAGAGGCAGAGAAGGAGGCGAGAAGAGAGTGATAGGCGTGCAGGTCGTCTGCGTGTTTGGATTTTCGCCATTTCCTTTCCGATGCTCGCAAAGTGGCTCTCTGGGCACGGACCGGGTCTGACAACCACGGAGCCGGAGAGGAATTGCGAACCTTACGTGTCGTAAGAGGACAGAGAGAATCAAGAGAGGAGGACAGAGTAGAGAGGAGAGTGTCTGTGGCACAGTTAGGATGCATGAGTGAGAAAGAGTCAGTTGAAGGAAGGGATGTCAGAACAGACGAGGCCAGAGAGGAGGAAGAGAGGGAGCGAATGTTGCGACAGATAGGTGCAGAGTCTGTTGCTGTGGGAGGGTTGTCAGTTCCCAAGAGTGGGAGAGAGTAGGAGATGAAGAAGTGGTCTGAGACGTGAAGTGGAGTTACAGTGAGGTTAGATGTTGCGCAGTTTCTGGTGAAAATGTAGTCAAGATGATTTCCAGCCTTGTGAGTCGGAGGTGAAGGACTGAGTGAGAGAGCGAAGGAAGATAGTAGGAGCACCAGGTCAGATGACTTCTCGGTCTGGATGTTGAAGTCACCTAGAAGAATGAGAGGAGGGCCGTTTTCTGGGAAATTTGATAGGAGGACGTCTAATTCTTCCAAGAAGTCTCCCAGGGAACCAGGTGGACGGTAGAGAACAACAATGTTCAGTTGAACCGGATGGGTAACCGTCACAGCATGAAGCTCAAAAGACAGTGGTGTAGACAGTGGAAGCGGGTAGAGAGAAAAACTCCATTTGGGGGAGATGAGTAGACCAGTACCACCACCCCGGCCAGTGGGCCTAGGTGTGTGGCTGAAGGAGAAGGCAGAGGAGAGAGCGGCAGGGGTAGATGTGTTGTCTGGTGTGATCCAGGTCTCAGTGTTTATCTTCCTTCACTTCCCTTCTCAATCCCACCTCCTTTTAATTAGATAGAGCTGTAACCTGGAGTAACCTCTCCTACACACACACACACACACACACACACACACACACACACACACACAGAACTCTCCTCATATCCTCTCGCTTTCCTCCTCGCTTCTCTCTTCTTCTTTCCTTTCTTGTTTCCTCCTCCACCTTCATTTCCTCTCCTATTTCCTCTCATCTACTCTCTCGTTTCCTCCCCCTCTTCTTCCCCTCTTCTTCCCCTCTCCCTTTTCTTGTCCCCCCTCCTCTCTCTCTCTTCTTCCCTCCAGCTGATCTTCCAAACTTGGTCATGTTCTTCGTTCTGCAGCAAAACACTTCTGAGCTTTAAACAACATCAATCTCTCTCTCGCTCTCTCTCTGTCCACACACACACACACACACAGACACACACACAGACACACACACACACACACACACACACACACACACACACACACACACACACACACACACACACACACACACACACACACACAGGGCTCTGGTCTGCTGCTCTGGCTCTCCTCTCTCAGACGACATCATGGCTCGCTGCAGGAGTTACTTACGAGGTCTCTCCATCTGTGTCACTGTGCTGCTGCTGGTAAGCTAACCGCTAGCTGCTAGTTAGTGTTTGGTAACGAATGACGAGTGTGATGATGATGATGAAGAGCGGTCGGAATTATCTACAGCGGAAAAACTGAAGGAAATAAAGTTCCAAAAAAATGATATATCTTTACTTAACATGGTAATTATTTAACTTTCTTTTGCCATGAATTAAAAGTATTGATGGTATTTGTATGCAGGAAGTAAAATTATTATAAAACTAAATTTAATCTGATTAATTTGACTGATTTGTTTGATTATTATTGCTTTTATTAGATTATAAAGTATGATGCAGTTATGTTCCATGTTTGTAACTTTTGGGATGTTTTCCTCGTGTGATGACGTTCTACGCTGACGATACACAATTTTATGTCTGATGATTATTAATTATTCGCTCTTCATACAACTCTTTATCTTCGCTACTAATATTGTTCCTTATCATCTCTATAGTCAATCTGTTTTTCATCTTTACGTTTTTTATTTATTTCCTCTTCTTTCTGCCTCCTGCTGTTTCCTCGCCTCCATCCACTCATTTATTTACACAAGAATAATTAAATATTATAAAATAAAGTATTATTATAAACTAATTCTAATATTTTAAATTTTAGAAACACAAATACTGAAAATATTCCATTTTGGCTTGTCTGGTTTCCAGTTTTGACTCCTGTGTTGTATTTATATATATAAATATATATTTATATATAAATATATATTTATATATATTTACATATATATAAAACATATTTATATATATATTTATATGTATATATATATATATATATATTCTACTTATTTATTATTATCTATCCTATTTATCAGTTTCTATTGACTCATAGCTTGAAACTAAAGTACGGTAGCTGAGGAGGCTCAGATGAAGTCTTGCTGGAAGATGATTCAGCGTGAGAATATTTAAGCGGCTGCTGCAGTCTGGAAACTTTAAACTGAGGAAAGTTATGATGTGTGTTTGTTTGTTTGTTTGTTTGTTGTTGACTGTGAGCCGCCGGCGTCAGCTGAGCAGCGTTCCCAGGAATGTTGCTGCTGAAGACTTCCTGCTCCTGACACTCTGGTTTAACCCCTTCATTCGTCTCTGCAGGCATCCGGGGTTGTGATGATCGGCGTCGGATTCTCCTCCATCGATGGCAACACACCGGTTGCCGAGGTAACTGCGTGTGTGTGTGTGTGTGTGTTTTACCCCAACAATTAAAGTTTTACGGCCGTGTGTCGCCTGTTGGTCTGTTGTTCGAGGAAACCAGATGCAACATAATTACCTTAATGGAGAAGGGATTAAACTATTTGGTGGTACTCATAATTAAATTATAAATACATATATATTTATTTTTATATTTAAATAGTTAAGTAGTAAAGTAGCATTTAATGTTTTACTTAAAATAAACTGGAGAAAATCAGACAAGGAAATAATTGAAATAGAAAACAAATAAATTAAATTACAACTTATTACCGTAAAAAAATGTTTTATAATTTTTTCCTGAAACATTTGCGACATAATTGAAATGATAAATGATTGAAACATATATTCATAATATATTCATAATATATTTATATGTCTCCTCCCAGTTGTTTGAGCAGCTGTCCAGCAGCGACGGCTTACTGGTCCTGCAGGTGTTCGGCCCCATCACGGTGGTCTTGTCGGTTCTGGGGGTCTGTGCTGCGGCTCTGGACCTCAAACCTCTGCTGCTGCTGGTGACACACACACACACACACACACACACACACACACACACACACACACACACACACACACACACACACACACACACACACACACACACACACACACACAGAGGGGGCGGAGCTAACCTCTCGTTCTCTCCTCCAGTTCTCTGCGCTGATATTCGTGGAGTTCGTGGCTCTGATGGTCGTGGCCGCCCCGCTGGTCCGGGTCCAAGCTCAGGTTCTCTCTGCTGCCCCCTAGAGGAAGATGCAGGCAGCACACCCCACATTCACCTCCACACACGAGCAAACACACTAACCTGCACATATTACATTTACATGGAGATTAGAGGCTGCTTGTAATGATCACACATATATTATCTCTCTCTCTCTCTCTCTCTCTCTCTCTCTCTATATATATGTTTGTATATGTGTGTATATATTCTTGTGTTGTGCAGATGGACGGTGCCGTGGACGAGGTGTTCCTGAACGTGACTCCGCTCCACAGAGCAGAGCTCTACATCCAGACTGAACTCAACAAGCTGCAGGCCTCCGTAAGACGCACAAAACACAACAATGCAAACAACACAATGCAAACAACACACTGAAAACAACACAAGGCAAACAACACAACGTAAACAACAGAACGTAAACAACAGAACGTAAACAACACAAGGCAAACAACACAACGTAAACAACAGAACGTAAACAACAGAACGTAAACAACACAAGGTAAACAACACAACGTAAACAACACAATGTAAACAACACAACGTAAACAACAGAACGTAAACAACACAAGGTAAACAACACAACGGGTCATCAGAAGCTCCGCCTCCCAACATGGCGTCTGTTCTCAGGACTCGTGCTGCGGTCTGAGGGGTTTTGAGGACTGGGAGACTCAACTTCCTGTCACCTGTCTGTGCCCGCCCAGGTGAGAGGGCTGTTGCTATGGTTACGCTGCTCAGAGGAGCAGAGCCTTTGTTCTGCTTTTGTCTTTGGCCTCGACTTCTTCAGTAACCCCCCTCCTCCTCATCCTCCTCCTCCTCCTCCTCCTCCTCCTCCTCCTCCTCCTCCTCCTCCTCCTCCTCCTCCTCCTCCTCCTCCTCCTCCCTCTCCTCCTCTCCCTCCTCCTCCTCATCCTCTCCCTCCTCCTCCTCTCCCTCCTCCTCCTCTCCCTCCTCCTCCTCCTCCTCCTCCTCCTCCTCCTCCTCCTCCTCCTCCTCCTCTCCCTCCTCCTCCTCTCCCTCCTCCCTCTCCTCCTCCTCTCCCTCCTCCTCCTCTCCCTCCTCCTCCTCCTCCTCCTCCTCCTCCTCCTTCTCCTCCTCCTCTCCCTCCTTCTCCTCCTCCTCCCTCTCCTCCTCCTCTCCCTCCTCCTCCTCCTCCTGCAGCTCTCCTCCCGGTAACATCACCTCCGAGGGCTCCTGTGTGTCGGCGGGCCGCGACCTTCATCCGACCTCGCGGGTCCCAGATGACCTCTGGGTTCACGCCGAGGTGACCGACATGTTCTCATGACTCCTTCTTCCTTCCTTCATCTTCTTCAACTCCACCTTGTTTCCTTTCCTGTATTTCCTTGGAGAGCGGTCTTCACCCTTCCTCTCTTACTCGTATCATTTATGATCCATATCTATACTTCTGATACTGTTTCTTTGATGTTGACCTTTGACCTTTGACCTTTGACCTGCAGCCCTGCGGCCCCATCCTGAAGAGCTACCTAAGCTTTCCCATCAAGCTCAGGATCGGGATCATTTCAGCCTTCGCCACCATCGCGGTACGACGTCACCATCCAGTTTCATTCTCTCTCTCCGTGTCGCTCCTGTAACCACAGCAACACTAGCTCGGCTGGGACAGAGCTGGTGCATGATGGGAAAACTATTTCTGAATGATTTACAGTACAAATGGATAAGATCTTAAGATCAAATCAAATATTCCTTTATTAGTCCCGCAGTGGGGAACTTGCAGGATTACAGCAGCAGACATCATATAAAGTCATTTAAATATAAATAATCAGTGAAACAGTAATAAACCATAAAGAATCAACAATATCTCTAGATGCGTGTCTCGAAGTGTGAGGAGGATCTGGAGGAGGTTAGGAATGTGAGAAACGTATCTGTGTATCTGGAAGTAAACATATTATTACTATATATATATATATATATATATACATATATATACAAAAAGATGTTGTTGAACACAATGTATGGACGTGTGTTGCAGATGGCGGCCATCGCTCTGTGTCTCACTTTGGGTCTGGAGGAACACTGGAAGACGCCTCCGGTAGAAACCACAGTCGATGACTTCAACCGAGTGAAATACCAACCAAAACCCTCCCTCACCTGACCCCTGACCCCTGACCTCTGACCTCTGACCCCTGACCCCTGACACCTGACCTCTGACCTCTGACCCCCGACCCCACACAAAAACACTGGCGAGGACCAGAAGAGGTCAATAAAACTCAGATCTATTTATATTTGACCGAATGCCAGTTTTTAAGATGAACCAAATAAAGACGGAGCGGCTGTGACTGAATGTTTGGCTCTCCTCTTTGAAAAGTCAGTTATGAATAAAGTTTATTTTGTCAGTGACGTTTGTTTGGTCTTGAGCTGCAGTTCCCTCCAGCGTCCACCAGGCGGCGGCAGAGATGTGAATAAAGCATCCTGCAGGAACACGTGCTTCACACAGCGCAGTACTTCCACATGTACAAATACACGGAGCTCTTTTCTTTCTTTTTGTGTGTGATTTAAGGGTTAGGAGCTCTTTTCTTTCTTTTGTGTGTGATTTAAGGGTTAGGAGCTCTTTTCTCTCCTTTTGGGTGGAATTTAAGGGTTAGGAGCTCTTTTCTCTCCTTTAGAGTCTGATTTAAGGGTTATGAGCTCTTTTCTTTCTTTTGGGTCTGATTTAAGGGTTAGGAGCTCTTTTCTTTCTTTTGGGTCTGATTTAAGGGTTAGGAGCTCTTTTCTTTCTTTTGGGTCCGATTTAAGGGTTAAGAGCTCTTTTTTTCCTTTTTTGTGTGTGATTTAAGGGTTAGGAGCTCTTTTCTTTCTTTTGGGTCTGATTTAAGGGTTAGGAGCTCTTTTCTTTCTTTTGGGTCTGATTTAAGGGTTAGGAGCTCTTTTCTTTCTTTTGGGTCTGATTTAAGGGTTAAGAGCTCTTTTTTTCCTTTTTTGTGTGTGATTTAAGGGTTAGGAGCTCTTTTCTTTCTTTTGGGTCTGATTTAAGGGTTAGGAGCTCTTTTCTTTCCTTTAGAGTCTGATTTAAGGGTTAGGGGCTCTTTTTTCCTTTTTTTGTGTGTGATTTAAGGGTTAGGAGCTCTTTTCTTTCCTTTAGAGTCTGATTTAAGGGTTAGGAGCTCTTTTCTTTATTTTGGGTCTGATTTAAGGGTTAGGAGCTCTTTTCTTTCCTTTTTTTGTGTGTGATTTAAGGGTTAGGAGCTCTTTTCTTTCTTTTGGGTCTGATTTAAGGGTTAGGAGCTCTGTTGCGACACCAATGGAAGCCGACATCCTGTTGCAGCCTGTTGGACTCTTTCACTGCTCAGGGCTTCCCGCTCGGCCGCCGCTACCATTGTTATTTATTTTAAATAATCTCCTCTCTGGAGGCTGGATGAATGACTCAAAATCTCTTTCTAATTGCTCTCTGAAATCCAAGAGAAAGTGTGTCTGTGCGAGCCAGCTGCTGGAGCTGTGTTCGTTATTATGCTCATCACAGGTTGTTGGATCTGGACCCGTTTCAGGACACAAAGAGAGAACCCCAGTTGTTCAGGCCTCCTGCCAGTTCACACGGCTGCGCTTTCGGAGGCAAGACATGTTTTTTTGTATGTTCTCCTGCACAACTCGATGCCTCAGAGGTTGTTGCTTTCACACGTGTAACAGTTTAGACGTCTTCATTCACCAAACTGTAAAACACAAACTATGACGTCCAAAAACATACATTTTAAAGAGACATGAAGTGAGCTTTTTACACAATGTTATGATCAGTTACATAAAAACAAATATTTTTTTTTTTTTTTAAGTTTTGACGTGACATTTCCCCAAAGAAGCCGGTTCTGTTTCAGCAACATGAAACATTTCTGAACTGAAATGGTGAAGATACAAATTCTACGAATCGTAAAATTCATACTTCGGCATCATGGTGTATTTATTTCAGCATCCTTTTTATCCAACATGTCCTCACCCTCAACTATAGACTACAGACGTAGAGAGGCCGTTAAAGCGGCATTCTCTCTCCTGACCACCAGGGGGCGACTCCTCTGTTTGTATAGAAGTCTATGCTTCATGTGTTAAAGCTGCATTCTCTCTACTGACCTCCAGGGGGCGACTCCTCTGGTTGTATAGAAGTCTATGTTTCATGTGTTAAAGCTACATTCTCTCTCCTGACCACCAGGGGGCGACTCCTCTGGTTGTATAGAAGTCTATGCTTCATGTGTTAAAGCTGCATTCTCTCTCCTGACCACCAGGGGGCGACTCCTCTGGTTGTATAGAAGTCTATGCTTCATGTGTTAAAGCTGCATTCTCTCTCCTGACCACTAGGGGGTGACTCCTCTGGTTGTATAGAAGTCTATGCTTCATGTGTTAAAGCTGCATTCTCTCTCCTGTCCACCAGGGGGCGACTCCTCTGGTTGTATAGAAGTCTATGCTTCATGTGTTAAAGCTGCATTCTCTCTGCTGACCACCAGGGGGCGACTCCTCTGGTTGTATAGAAGTCTATGCTTCATGTGTTAAAGCTGCATTCTCTCTCCTGTCCACCAGGGGGCGACTCCTCTGACCATTTGATGAACCTTTAGCGTCTCAGGAAGGCGCCGTTCTCCTCGAGCCTCCACATCAACGCATTCTGAAACCTCCTACAGGTGTTCGGTTCAACCTGTTGACCGCGAAGGCCCCCAGAGACACCGGGCATTATGGGATGGCAATCGCATCCACATTCATTAAGCTTCCCGTGCGTTGGTGTTCTTCCCCTATTACGGCGCTAACGAGCACGCTAACGATGAAATAAAACCGAGAGGATACGGGCGGAGACGGAAAGCAGACGAGCAGCCGGCGGTAAACGAGTCAGGCTAATGCAATTGCAGCTATCGACCATCTGCGGGTCAGGCAGCAGGGATGACATCACTCAGTTACACAACAGCTCTTCCCAAACACAATGGCACGACCCTAAACTCCTGATCACGCCGAGCGATACGGCTCGGTGACTGGAAGTCTGGCGGAACACCGGGAGACAGAAGAAGACGATTCAGAGTTAAGGAGCTTTGCCTTGTTGGTTTACTCCCCACCGATAAATAATATACACTGAGATTGAACAACATGATCGAGGATGTTTTAACATGCTGAGCTGCAAAACCTAAGACTAAGAAAAATAGTTTTTTGTATTACAAGTTTTTTGATTTAATTAAATGTGTTGTAATTTCCATACATTTACAATAACAGAAATGTGAACATTGGATGAAGACAAAAACTCTTTTTACTTTTTTACAGAGATAATTTAGTATATTTCTTTGTATCTCTTAATAAATCAGAAAATACTGTTAACAGCCACACAAAAAAATCACTTTAAAAAAAAAGAAAATGTCCCTCAGAATATATGTAGGAATGAAAGAGTAAAGTTTGGTGACTGAGCTGCTGAAGTGAGATTTCTGGATCAGAGATGTTTTGGAGAAATGTCTATTGTCTATTGTCTAATGAATAATTAATAATATATTTGGTTTTGCTGGTAAGTCCGGGGGGCATTTTCCCGTAAAGCTGACCCTCTCGGTCTGCGGCTCTTGCTACATGAAAACCAGTAAACCCACCGCTAATGACTTTGATGTAAAGGAGCTCAATACGAACTCTACTGTCAGACCCCGCTGCAGTAAAATGAGCAGTTTTCTAAACGTCTGGTGATATGGAAACACTACCGCGTTAGTCCACAGGGGGCGCCAGAAACAACACAACATGAAAGTTGTAACTTTAAGATGATTAAACACAACCTTAAACTGTGAACATTGAGCCATGACTTCATTACATTACTAGAACTTTAATCTGAACTGAATTACATAACTACAAATGCAGCTTTCCTACAAATTGAGAGATGCAGGATTACTAAACAACGGTTATGCTTCCTTGTTTGTGTTTTGGTTCCCTTTACTTTTGTTTTCAAGACATGAACCCATCCAAAAGAATGACTTGTTGTCGGTTTTACACACCGTGTGTGAAGGAGTTCTGCTGCTGGAGCTCCGGTTCTATCTTCGTCGTGATAAAGGTGGAACGCACACTCGATGGAAAGCCGGCCTCTTTTATCAGCGCCGCTGTGTTTCTGAGGCAGCGATGACTGAACTCTGTGAGGAGACTCCCCATGTCTGTCGTCAGAGCAGCCAAACACATTCCTACTGACCGATGCCCGAGATACATACATGCTGCGACGGCCTCAGAGGTCTGTCCATGTCCTGAGCCAACGCTCAGCTTTAAACACTGCATGATTAAAAAAAAGCTAATTAAAAAGTTACTTAATTTGAGGCCATATTTCAGTCTCACATCTGCGCATCATTGAATATATGCATTGTGTATGTGAATATAGTCAACATGTATGTGAATAACATGTAAGTGAATATAGTCAACATGTATGTGAATATAGTCAACATGTAAGTGAATAACATGTATGTGAATATAGTCAACATGTATGTGAATAACATGTAAGTGAATATAGTCAACATGTATGTGAATAACATGTAAGTGAATATAGTCAACATGTATGTGAATATAGTCAACATGTAAGTGAATAACATGTATGTGAATATAGTCAACATGTATGTGAATAACATGTAAGTGAATATAGTCAACATGTATGTGAATAACATGTAAGTGAATATAGTCAACATGTAAGTGAATATAGTCAACATGTAAGTGAATATAGTCAACATGTAAGTGAATATAGTCAACATGTATGTGAATATAGTCAACATGTAAGTGAATATAGTCAACATGTAAGTGAATATAGTCAACATGTAAGTGAATATAGTCAACATGTATGTGAATATAGTCAACATGTAAGTGAATAACATGTAAGTGAATATAGTCAACATGTATGTGAATAACATGTAAGTGAATATAGTCAACATGCATGTGAATAACATGTAAGTGAATATAGTCAACATGTATGTGAATATAGTCAACATGTAAGTGAATATAGTCAACATGTATGTGAATATAGTCAACATGTAAGTGAATATAGTCAACATGTATGTGAATATAGTCAACATGTAAGTGAATATAGTCAACATGTAAGTGAATATAGTCAACATGTAAGTGAATAACATGTAAGTGAATATAGTCAACATGTAAGTGAATATAGTCAACATGTAAGTGAATATAGTCAACATGTAAGTGAATATAGTCAACATGTATGTGAATATAGTCAACATGTAAGTGAATAACATGTATGTGAATATAGTCAACATGTATGTGAATAACATGTAAGTGAATATAGTCAACATGTAAGTGAATAACATGTATGTGAATATAGTCAACATGTATGTGAATAACATGTAAGTGAATATAGTCAACATGTAAGTGAATATAGTCAACATGTATGTGAATATAGCCAACATGTAAGTGAATAACATGTATGTGAATATAGTCAACATGTAAGTGAATAACATGTAAGTGAATAAAGTCAACATGTATGTGAATAACATGTAAGTGAATAACATGTAAGTGAATATAGTCAACATGTAAGTGAATATAGTCAACATGTATGTGAATATAGTCAACATGTAAGTGAATAACATGTATGTGAATATAGTCAACATGTATGTGAATAACATGTATGTGAATATAGTCAACATGTATGTGAATAACATGTAAGTGAATATAGTCAACATGTAAGTGAATATAGTCAACATGTATGTGAATATAGTCAACATGTAAGTGAATAACATGTATGTGAATATAGTCAACATGTATGTGAATAACATGTATGTGAATATAGTCAACATGTAAGTGAATAACATGTATGTGAATATAGTCAACATGTAAGTGAATAACATGTAAGTGAATATAGTCAACATGTATGTGAATATAGTCAACATGTAAGTGAATAACATGTATGTGAATATAGTCAACATGTAAGTGAATAACATGTATGTGAATATAGTCAACATGTATGTGAATAACATGTAAGTGAATATAGTCAACATGTAAGTGAATATAGTCAACATGTAAGTGAATATAGTCAACATGTAAGTGAATAACATGTATGTGAATATAGTCAACATGTAAGTGAATAACATGTATGTGAATATAGTCAACATGTATGTGAATAACATGTAAGTGAATATAGTCAACATGTAAGTGAATATAGTCAACATGTAAGTGAATAACATGTATGTGAATATAGTCAACATGTAAGTGAATAACATGTATGTGAATATAGTCAACATGTATGTGAATAACATGTAAGTGAATATAGTCAACATGTAAGTGAATATAGTCAACATGTATGTGAATAACATGTAAGTGAATATAGTCAACATGTAAGTGAATATAGTCAACATGTATGTGAATATAGTCAACATGTAAGTGAATAACATGTATGTGAATATAGTCAACATGTATGTGAATAACATGTATGTGAATATAGTCAACATGTAAGTGAATAACATGTATGTGAATATAGTCAACATGTAAGTGAATAACATGTAAGTGAATATAGTCAACATGTATGTGAATATAGTCAACATGTAAGTGAATAACATGTATGTGAATATAGTCAACATGTAAGTGAATAACATGTATGTGAATATAGTCAACATGTATGTGAATAACATGTAAGTGAATATAGTCAACATGTAAGTGAATATAGTCAACATGTAAGTGAATATAGTCAACATGTAAGTGAATATAGTCAACATGTATGTGAATATAGTCAACATGTAAGTGAATAACATGTAAGTGAATATAGTCAACATGTAAGTGAATAACATGTAAGTGAATATAGTCAACATGTATGTGAATAACATGTAAGTGAATATAGTCAACATGTAAGTGAATAACATGTATGTGAATATAGTCAACATGTATGTGAATAACATGTAAGTGAATATAGTCAACATGTAAGTGAATATAGTCAACATGTATGTGAATATAGTCAACATGTAAGTGAATAACATGTATGTGAATATAGTCAACATGTATGTGAATAACATGTATGTGAATATAGTCAACATGTATGTGAATAACATGTATGTGAATATAGTCAACATGTACGTGAATAACATGTAAGTGAATATAGTCAACATGTTAGTGAATATAGTCAACATGTATGTGAATAACATGTATGTGAATATAGTCAACATGTATGTGAATAACATGTATGTGAATATAGTCAACATGTACGTGAATAACATGTAAGTGAATATAGTCAACATGTAAGTGAATATAGTCAACATGTAAGTGAATATAGTCAACATGTAAGTGAATATAGTCAACATGTATGTGAATATAGTCAACATGTAAGTGAATAACATGTATGTGAATATAGTCAACATGTATGTGAATAACATGTATGTGAATATAGTCAACATGTATGTGAATAACATGTATGTGAATATAGTCAACATGTACGTGAATAACATGTAAGTGAATATAGTCAACATGTAAGTGAATATAGTCAACATGTATGTGAATATAGTCAACATGTAAGTGAATAACATGTATGTGAATATAGTCAACATGTATGTGAATAACATGCAGGCACGTGCACAGATAGACCCCTAGTGGTGCTCAAGCACCTGCCCTTTTGCCCTGAATGAAGAAAGTGCCCCTTCTACTGGAGCCCAATTTTTTCTTCATTCATCAGTATTTAAGAATAAAAATTACTCTCTCTGTCATCAATTCCCCCCAAATGTGTTTTGATATCTGACGGGGCATTTATTTGAGTTCTTGTGAGAATTTCGCCCCGACATGCTCCGCGGCGCTCACAAGCCCCCGCCGCAAACAAACAAAAAACTCACAAAATCCGTGATTTCAAAGCCTTGTCCAGCTGTTTACTGATGTTAGTCATGTTTAATGAAGAGAGAGAGGGAGAGATATACAGGCAGGCATCTTCTTTGTGTTGTTGTATAAATGCCGTTTAGACAATTTCGAAAGTATGTTGATCAGTATGTAGTATGTAGCCAATCATCTTTATTCATAAGGAAAATGTAAGCTAGCTGTCTAATCTAGCTAGCTGTCTAGTCAGAAAACAGTAAAAAATATATAAGTTGAAAATATCCTACTGTGTTTTTATTTATTTATTTATTATTATTATTTTTAATTTCATAAATAATTTTGGCGATGGGTGCCCTTTTTTTTGGTTTGAGCACCTGCCCCCCAAAATGTCTGTGCACGTGCCTGATAACATGTATGTGAATATAGTCAACATGTATGTGAATAACATGTAAGTGAATATAGTCAACATGTAAGTGAATAACATGTATGTGAATATAGTCAACATGTATGTGAATAACATGTAAGTGAATATAGTCAACATGTAAGTGAATATAGTCAACATGTATGTGAATATAGTCAACATGTAAGTGAATAACATGTAAGTGAATATAGTCAACATGTAAGTGAATATAGTCAACATGTATGTGAATATAGTCAACATGTAAGTGAATAACATGTATGTGAATATAGTCAACATGTATGTGAATAACATGTATGTGAATATAGTCAACATGTATGTGAATAACATGTATGTGAATATAGTCAACATGTATGTGAATAACATGTATGTGAATATAGTCAACATGTAAGTGAATAACATGTAAGTGAATATAGTCAACATGTAAGTGAATATAGTCAACATGTATGTGAATATAGTCAACATGTAAGTGAATAACATGTATGTGAATATAGTCAACATGTAAGTGAATAACATGTATGTGAATATAGTCAACATGTATGTGAATAACATGTAAGTGAATATAGTCAACATGTAAGTGAATATAGTCAACATGTATGTGAATATAGTCAACATGTAAGTGAATAACATGTAAGTGAATATAGTCAACATGTAAGTGAATATAGTCAACATGTATGTGAATATAGTCAACATGTAAGTGAATAACATGTATGTGAATATAGTCAACATGTATGTGAATAACATGTATGTGAATATAGTCAACATGTATGTGAATAACATGTATGTGAATATAGTCAACATGTATGTGAATAACATGTATGTGAATATAGTCAACATGTAAGTGAATAACATGTAAGTGAATATAGTCAACATGTAAGTGAATATAGTCAACATGTATGTGAATATAGTCAACATGTAAGTGAATAACATGTATGTGAATATAGTCAACATGTATGTGAATAACATGTAAGTGAATATAGTCAACATGTATGTGAATAACATGTAAGTGAATATAGTCAACATGTAAGTGAATATAGTCAACATGTATGTGAATAACATGTAAGTGAATATAGTCAACATGTAAGTGAATATAGTCAACATGTATGTGAATATAGTCAACATGTAAGTGAATAACATGTATGTGAATATAGTCAACATGTATGTGAATAACATGTAAGTGAATATAGTCAACATGTAAGTGAATAACATGTATGTGAATATAGTCAACATGTAAGTGAATAACATGTAAGTGAATATAGTCAACATGTATGTGAATAACATGTAAGTGAATATAGTCAACATGTAAGTGAATATAGTCAACATGTATGTGAATAACATGTAAGTGAATATAGTCAACATGTAAGTGAATATAGTCAACATGTATGTGAATATAGTCAACATGTATGTGAATAACATGTAAGTGAATATAGTCAACATGTATGTGAATAACATGTAAGTGAATATAGTCAACATGTAAGTGAATATAGTCAACATGTATGTGAATAACATGTATGTGAATATAGTCAACATGTATGTGAATAACATGTAAGTGAATATAGTCAACATGTATGTGAATAACATGTAAGTGAATATAGTCAACATGTAAGTGAATATAGTCAACATGTATGTGAATATAGTCAACATGTATGTGAATAACATGTAAGTGAATATAGTCAACATGTATGTGAATAACATGTAAGTGAATATAGTCAACATGTAAGTGAATATAGTCAACATGTATGTGAATAACATGTATGTGAATATAGTCAACATGTAAGTGAATAACATGTATGTGAATATAGTCAACATGTATGTGAATAACATGTATGTGAATATAGTCAACATGTAAGTGAATAACATGTATGTGAATATAGTCAACATGTAAGTGAATAACATGTAAGTGAATATAGTCAACATGTATGTGAATATAGTCAACATGTAAGTGAATAACATGTATGTGAATATAGTCAACATGTAAGTGAATAACATGTAAGTGAATATAGTCAACATGTAAGTGAATATAGTCAACATGTAAGTGAATAACATGTAAGTGAATATAGTCAACATGTAAGTGAATAACATGTATGTGAATATAGTCAACATTACATTACATTACATTACATTTCATTTAGCTGACGCTTTTATCCAAAGCGACTTACATGTATGTGAATAACATGTAAGTGAATATAGTCAACATGTATGTGAATAACATGTAAGTGAATATAGTCAACATGTAAGTGAATATAGTCAACATGTATGTGAATAACATGTATGTGAATATAGTCAACATGTAAGTGAATAACATGTATGTGAATATAGTCAACATGTATGTGAATAACATGTATGTGAATATAGTCAACATGTAAGTGAATAACATGTATGTGAATATAGTCAACATGTAAGTGAATAACATGTAAGTGAATATAGTCAACATGTATGTGAATATAGTCAACATGTAAGTGAATAACATGTATGTGAATATAGTCAACATGTAAGTGAATAACATGTAAGTGAATATAGTCAACATGTAAGTGAATATAGTCAACATGTAAGTGAATAACATGTATGTGATTATAGTCAACATGTAAGTGAAAATTTGTTGAATGTCAGATACAGTTGGTTGTATATAATCAGTCAGATCCAGTCATTTGGATCCAGTCAGTCAGATCCAGTCAGTCAGATACAGTCATTTGGATACAGTCAGTCAGATACAGTCAGTCAGATACAGTCAGTCGGATACAGTCAGTCAGATACAGTCAGTTGGATACAGTCAGTTGGATACAGTCAGTCAGATACAGTCAGTCGGATACAGTCAGTCGGATACAGTCAGTTGGATACAGTCAGTCGGATACAGTCAGTCGGATACAGTCAGTTGGATACAGTCAGTAGGATACAGTCAGTTGGATACAGTCAGTCGGATACAGTCAGTCGGATACAGTCAGTCGGATACAGTCAGTTGGATACAGTCAGTTGGATACAGTCAGTAGGATACAGTCAGTTGGATACAGTCAGTTGGATACAGTCAGTCGGATACAGTCAGTTGGATACAGTCAGTAGGATACAGTCAGTTGGATACAGTCAGTCGGATACAGTCAGTCAGATACAGTCAGTTGGATACAGTCAGTTGGATACAGTCAGTAGGATACAGTCAGTTGGATACAGTCAGTTGGATACAGTCAGTTGGATACAGTCAGTCAGATACAGTCAGTTGGATACAGTCAGTCAGATACAGTCAGTTGGATACAGTCAGTTGGATACAGTCAGTCAGATACAGTCAGTTGGATACAGTCAGTTGGATACAGTCAGTCAGATACAGTCAGTTGGATACAGTCAGTAGGATACAGTCAGTTGGATACAGTCAGTTGGATACAGTCAGTCAGATACAGTCATTAGTGTAATGATTAAACCTTTGAAACGTTAACAAAAGGATGGAGTTTATTTTCCTAATTGACCATTTTTTGATAGCTAGCACAGTTTTCCTCAAATATTTGTTCAGGTTTAGGAAAATATTGGGACCATTTCTGACTTTACAATGGGTGTGTATGGCGCAGCTCAGAGCACGTGATGTCATCGCTAGAGCACGGAGCAGCTTCAGGAGCTTGCGGAAAAAATATTTGTAAATTAACAGTCACTCCACAATTTTCACTCTACAGGCATAATTTGTAGTACAAAACGTAGGAAATATTGTGCTTGCTTGTACAAATGTGTCGTGGAATCCCAAAAACATTTACTTTTTGTCAGCAAGCCTGAAAGCGACATGAAGTCAGCCAACCGCTCCATTGGACTCCATGTTAAATCAGAGCAAAATGTTCTCTCATGCAGCAAACGGGGGCCCTTTCTGAATTGCCTTTACACTCTCATTTCTAAACCCCACAAACATTTAAGTACACGGCAACGTTCACAAAAGTCTTGTGCCTCTCATGGTTCTGTTATTTTCACAATAGGAGTCACGGTTGTCTGTCAAATTCAGTAGTTTGACAGGTTGTTTAAATTAAATCCACAGTCCAGTCTCCCTCAAATTGTCAGTCTGCAGCTCAGTGACACAGGTGCTTCAAATGAGCTAATCAGGGCAGTTTCACACACACTTAGTTATTTAACCTACATTAACAGACATATACATGCACATATACTTGTTATAGATACATAGAGAGACATACGAGTCTTAAGATCTCGTCTGCTCTTCACCCTGGTGACACAGGTGCTTCAAATGAGCTAATCAGAGCAGTTTCACACACACTTAGTTATTTAACCTACATTAACAGACATATACATGCACATATACTTGTTATAGATACATAGAGAGACATACGAGTCTTAAGATCTCGTCTGCTCTTCACCCTGGTGACACAGGTGCTTCAAATGAGCTAATCAGTGATGTTTCACACACACTTAGTTATTTAACCTACATTAACAGACATATACATGCACATATACTTGTTATAGATACATAGAGAGGCAGTAGCTGCTCTCACGTTTGTCACAAATACAGAAATGACTCCTCAATAACCTCAACACATCTCACTACCGGTAATATATATATTGCAACGTCAACGTCAGTGTGTGCAGACTGCAGCTGCTGAGCGTTCACATTATTATCATATCTCACATTATTTAGTCTAATTTTAAACATAAATTGAAACTAGCACCAAAAAAATCAACTAAAAGCTCCATTTAATAATCATTCATCCTTTTTTATGACGTTGTTTGGAATTGTATTTGTTCATTGTTCAGCAATGACGAAAATATTCTCTCTGTTACACAAATTAAATAGTTTTAGAAAATTAGATTAGATTAGATTCAACTGTATTGTCATTACACATGTACCAGTACAGAGCAACGAATGCAGTTTCACATCCAACCAGAAGTGCAACAAAGTATTAAAATAAATAACAATATATACAGATTATAAAATAAAGCGCAATACAAAAGGGTGTCTTATGGAATTAGGCAGACTAACTAAAATTATAATTAATTAAATAGTGCAAGGATAGGCAGAAACTATGTAGGGTTGCTAAACTAGAGCAAATATTCAGTGCATATTGATTTGAGAGTGCAAACAGATTGTATAAAGTGTCTACAGTGCAGATAGAGCGGTGTAATGGGGATCAGAGGGGGTAGAGTTCAAAAAGGTAACAGCTCTAGGGAAAAAGCTGTTCCTCAGGCGGCTGGTCCTTGAACGTAAACTCCTGAAGCGCCTGCCTGAGAGCAGGAGGGAGAACAGTCTGTGAGCAGGGTGCGAAGAGTCCTTCAGGATGCTGCGGGCTCGATGCAGACAGCGTTTCTTCTGGACCTCCTCGATGCTTGGGAGTGGAGTAGCTGTGATGCGTTGAGCGGTTTTCACCACCCGTTGCAGTCTCTTGCGCTCCGCGACAGGGCAGTTAGTAAGGATGCTCTCGATCACGCAGCGGTAGAAATTCACCAGGATGGCTGAAGACAGGTGGTTCTTCTTCAGTGTCCTCAAAAAGAAGAGGCGCTGGTGAGCTTTCTTGACAAGGCTGGAGGTGTTGGTGTTCCAGGACAGGTCCTCCGAGATGTGGATCCCCAGGAACTTGAAGCTGGAGACGTGCTCGACGACCATCCCGTTGATGTGGATGGGCGCATGCACGCTTCTTTTCGCCTTCCTGAAGTCTACGATGAGCTCCTTGGTTTTGCTGGTGTTAAGAAGCTGGTTATTGTCGGCGCACCACATGGCCAGATGCTGTACCTCTTCCCTGTAGGCTGTCTCATCGTTGTTGCTGATGAGACCAATCACCGTGGTGTCATCTGCAAACTTGATGATGGAGTTGGATCCACACACAGGACTGCAGTCATGGGTGAAGAGGGAGTAGAGGAATGGGCTCAGCACACAGCCCTGTGGCACACCGGTGTTGAGTGTGGCAGTGGTGGAGCAGATGTTGCCTGACCTTACATACTGTGGTCTGTTGGTCAGGAAGTCCATAATCCAGTTACAGAGGGAGGTGCTGGTGCCCAGGTCTCCAAGTTTGGTGATTAGCTTGGAGGGGATGACGGTGTTAAATGCAGAGCTAAAGTCCGCAAATAGCAGTCGTGCATAACTGTTTTTAATTTCTAGATGTGTGAGCACAGAGTGCAGTACTGTGGAGATTGCATCGTCTATGCTCCTATTGCTGCGGTAGGCAAACTGGTGTGGGTCCAGTGTGGGTGGGAGGGAAACCTTCATGTCGATGGATGTGAGTGCAACAGGGCGGTAGTCATTAAGGCACGTCGGTTTGGAGTGTTTTGGCACCGGCACGATGGACGTGGTCTTGAAACATATTGGCACAGCTGCTTGGGCAAGGGACAGGTTGAAAATATCAGTAAATGGCCCAGTGAGCTGCTCCGCACATGCCCTGAGCACACGTCCAGGGATACCGTCAGGACCAGCAGCCTTGCGTGCGTTGATCCTGCTCAGTGCTGTGAAGACTTCAGTGGAGGAGAGTGTGAGAGGCTGATGGTCTGCTGAGAGGGGAATCTTGGTGTCAGTGTTCCTGTTGTCCCTCTCGAAGCGAGCATAAAAGTCATTCAGCTCGTTCAGGAAGGAGATGTCTGTAGCTGTGGAGTGGGTGCTGCTTGGTCTGTAGTCAGTGATGGCCTGGATGCCCTGCCACATGCGCCTGGGGTCGGTGTTGAAGAAGTGACCCTCTATCTTCAGCCTGTAACAGTGCTTGGCCTTTTTGATGCCCCTTCTCAGGTTTGCTCTGGATGAGCTGTAGGCCTGTGCATCCCCCGATCTGAAGGCAATGTTACGGGCCTTCAGCAGGAGCCACACATCCTTGTTCATCCATGGCTTCTGGTTGGGGTACGTGGTGATCTGCTTCTCTGTAGTGATGCTGTCAATGGTGGTGGTAATATGGTTCAACACGGAGTAACGGTTCCCTCTGCAACACTTTAACAACGAGCCATAACACACAACGCTCTGCTCAGACCCGACATGATTACAATACTAAATACTTGTGGTGACTGTGGGTCAGTGGTTAGCAAGTCGGTCTTTCAATCAGAGGGTCGGTGGTTTGATCCCCGGCTCTGGCAGTCTGAGTCGTTGTGTCCTTGAGCAAGACACTTAACCCTCATTGCTCACCGATGCTGTGTCTACGGTCTACTGTATATCATGTAAGTCGCTTTGGATGAAAGCGTCAATGTAATGTAATACTTTAAATGATTTTAATAAAAACATGAATAGAATTGAAAAAAAACAAAACATTCAGAACAGGATTAAAATGTATATTTAAAATGTGTCTAAATATTGTCCTCTGTCCTCTGCTGCTGTATCTCAGCCAGCAGAGAAGTTTAGAGAAGAAAGGATCTGAGCTGAGGAAGAGCTGAGGACGAGCTGAGGAAGAGCTGAGGAAGAACTGAGGAAGAGCTGAGGACGAGCTGAAGACGAGCTGAGGAAGAGCTGAAGATGAGCTGAGGAAGAGCTGAAGACGAGCTGAGGAAGGGCTGAGGAAGTGCTGAGGAAGAGCTGAGGAAGAGCTGAGGACGAGCTGAAGACGAGCTGAGGAAGAGCTGAGGAAGAGCTGAAGATGAGCTGAGGAAGAGCTGAAGATGAGCTGAGGAAGAGCTGAAGACGAGCTGAGGAAGAGCTGAGGAAGAGCTGAGGAAGAGTTGAGGAAGAACTGAGGAAGAGCTGAGGACGAGCTGAGGAAGAGCTGAGGAAGAGCTGAAGACGAGCTGAGGAAGAGCTGAAGATGAGCTGAGGAAGAGCTGAAGACGAGCTGAGGAAGAGCTGAGGAAGAGCTGAGGAAGAGCTGAGGAAGTGCTGAGGAAGAGCTGAGGAAGAGCTGAGGACGAGCTGAAGACGAGCTGAGGAAGAGCTGAAGACGAGCTGAGGAAGAGCTGAGGAAAAGCTGAGGAAGAGCTGAAGATGAGCTGAGGAAGAGCTGAGGAAGAGCTGAGGAAGAGCTGAGGAAGAGCTGAGGACGAGCTGAGGAAGAGCTGAGGAAGAGCTGAGGAAGAGCTGAGGAAGAGCTGAAGATGAGCTGAGGAAGAGCTGAAGATGAGCTGAGGAAGAGCTGAAGACGAGCTGAGGAAGAGCTGAGGAAGAGTTGAGGAAGAGCTGAGGAAGAGTTGAGGAAGAGCTGCTCTACATGACGGCCAATCAGCACAACACCTCTGATTGGATATTTATGGGTCTGCACTGTCACCTCCCAGCAAGAGGAACATGGGTTCTCCTTCTGGTTGGAGTTCAAACGTTCTCCTCGTGGCAGCGTGGGTTCCCTCCGGGTTCTCCGGTTCCTCCCACAGTTCAAAGACATGCAGCTCGGATTAATAACTGAAGACTCTAAACTTGTCTCTATGTGATCCTCAGATCCGCCGCTCGTCTTCTGCGTTCTGTTTTCAGGCTCTCAGGGTTTCGTGTTCCCGCCGAGTTTTTCTTTTTAAGTCTTTTTTTCCCAACTGACATTTTTGACCTACACATTTTATTCTATTGGATGAGGTCAGCGGGAAGGATGTAGCTATTATCTCTCTCTCACACACACACACACACACACACACACACACACACACACACACACACACGCACACGCACACACACACACACACACACACACACACACACACACACACACACACACACACACACACACACACACACACACACACACGTGGGTGTGGTCTTCTCCATCAGACGTGCAGTAAACACTTCATAGATCTAGAGCAGTTAGAGAGGACACACTTCTCTGTTTTGGAGTCTTCTATCAGCTCTGTTTGTCGCTGCTCTGTTATTATTATTATTATTTTTTTAATGCACAGTTTCAGTAAGCTTCAGTTTGCTCTTTTCTTTTTTCTTTTTCCTTTATTTATCTTCAGATGCAAAGCGTTCATATATAACGTCAGAGATAAACCTTATTGTCTTCTCTTTACACAACACACACAAAACACACACAATTAATCCAATTAAACCAGTAAATAAATTTAAAAAATGTGTTCCCCGAACTGTTGTAATTTCTTTATTTGAAAATCTTAAAACAATTTGCATACAATCACGTCCAATATCTCTTAAAAAAATTGACGGACAAGCTTTTTCCAAATCTTGAAACCCCAAAAAATGTCTGAACTCAACTCAACGAGCAATAATGAAGAAAAGTTGGAAAGTTCTGACATTCAAATGCCACATTGTGTATTTAATTGTTTCTAATAATCAAAGATGATAAACAGACAGAGAACAAACTAGTAAAATAACTTATAAATGAAAAGGAGGAAGTTGAAGTCACAGCTGTGCTTTGCAGAGGAGTTCTGTGCGCCGCAGCTCTGGGATCAGCCGGCTGCTCCGGAGCGGTTATCTCGGCGCTCCGGCTGCTCAACCTCACAGAAGCTGCATCGCAGGTCACAGCTTCACCTCCAGAGACCAGCCCGACGCCGAAGATGGGGAAAATTAACGGATGCCTAAAATGCCTCTTTGTCTTCTTCAATGTGCTGTATGCAGTAAGTAAAACATCCCTTCTGAGTGGACTTTCTATTTATTATAGGAAAAGACTGTAAAGGAGAAAATCCTCCAAAACAGAAATTTCGTAATTAATTAATTTTGTTTTGTTTTATCTAAGTTAATTTCATATGTTCACAAATAAACAGGGGTTTTAATTGGGTTGGGAAAAGTTGGTTAATTTTCTATTTCCTTTCAACTTTTACTAATCAATAAATTGGGTGGAAAACATGTATTATGTAAAAAAACAAAAAAAAACATTAAACACAGATTTGCAAGAGAGAAAAACAAATGTACTTTTGGAGTTTATTATCAGAGTATTATATAAAACAATGCACAGTGAAGACGTCCAACAATCCGCGGGTCTGGTTCATTTCTCCCTGAGGAGTCACTTCCAGTAACTTGGGAAAGCGGGAATGCCGGAGACGGAGTCGGGTTTCAGGCCACAGATCCCCGTTCTGGTTCAGACATGTTTTCATCTGTGAGGGGGTGGAGTTTGAAGCCTCTGTTTAATTATTAATAATACTTAGCTCCAAACTTTGCAATGATTCTCTTAACATATATAACTATGTTATGTATTCAATTAAAATATAGCAAATATTATTACAATAAGGAAATACAACTTTTTGTTTTTTCTAAATATATATATACAGTTAGGTCCATAAATATTTGGACATTGACACATTTTTCATTATTTTGGCTCTGTACACAACAACAATGGAGTTGAAATGAAAAATGTGCTTTAAGCTCAGACTTTCAGCTTTAATTTGAGGGTATTTACATCCAAATCAGGTGAACGGTGTAGGAATTACAACAAATTCAAATGTGGCCACCCTCTCTTCACACACACACACACACACACACACACACACACACACACACACACACACACACACACACACACACACACACACACACACACACACACACACACACACACTGTCTTTGCAGCCTGTTGAGCAGTCTTTCGCCCTCTAGTGGCTCAAAGCAGGAATGACAGCAGTAACCCAGAGGGAGGAAATACATAAATAAAAAGAAATGATCAAGATAGAAAACACTATATGTGAATAGTCTTTATTGTTATGCTTTAAACTCACACAATGAAATGAAAAGCACATTTTAAAGTCTTGATTTTCCCCTTAAATAAACAGTGAAGTGGTTCTGAAGCTTTTTCTGTCAGAGCCCCTTTGGAAGTGAATAAATATAATAAATATTACGGCAATATTAAAACTTCCATTTCTTCTTTATTTTACTTTTTTTTTAAGAATCCAAATTTATTTTTTCAGCCTCTGTACCCGGAGCTTTAATTCTGTTCAAGTAACTAACTAATGTGATGTGTCCTCAGATCTTCGGATGTGTGCTGATCTACGGGGTGGCAAAGACCAGCAGCTACAGCAGCCAGGTAAACAACAACAACAACAACAACAATTACACAAGGAGTGGATCCACTTATTGTTTTAGATTTTGGCATCGAAATGCAGACAACCTAAAACAAAAAGTGTCAACAGCATGCTTTAAAAACCTAAATATGAATAAAAAGTATTTTCTTTTACAGAAATTGGCACTTTTCAGTGTGCACTACAGGACGTTGTGTTCACCAGCAGATCGCACACGTTGTAAACAGACAGATCAGCCGGAGCTTTACTGTCGCAGGCTGTCCGTTTAAACAGTTTGCAGACTCACAGTTTTCATGCACAATGAGGGATTATTACCGTTATTTAACAATGTCGTCTGTAAAATTTGAATCTGAAGTGTTTTCATAAGAGACTGTCTTTAGGGTTAGCGTGTAGCTGGAGCTAGCAGCCAGTTAGCTTAGCTTAGCTTACCATAACGACCGGATGCAGGGGCATCCAGCTCGCTATGTGCATACGAGCACATCTGAAGCTCACTGACTGACGCTTTATTTATCATTTGTTTATTTCTCAGGGTTTTCTGAAGTTTAACTATTTCTTGGCATCAACATTTTCTTGGTTCTCTACGTCAACGCATCCCTTCTGTCGGAAGAACATAAACACCAGCAGGCTGAAACATAGCAGAAGCCAAACCAGTGGGGTCCTTGAAATCAGATAAATTCCCCTCGCTCGTCCTCTCTGTGGGCGCTGCCAACGTTTACAGCTTACCGGACGTCTCTTGACGGGATGAGCGGCAGATTTACCGAAACTCGACTCAAAGAAACAACAAAATCAGAGTCAGATGTGAACAACAGTTATAACAATCAAGTTTAAAGTTGCGGGAGAACAGAAGGTTACATGGTTTGTTTGTGTTGATTATTGTAAAACAATTACATAAAAACAGGATTCTGAATTTGTGGTAATGTTTAAACAACCGTGAGGTTTTTGGACGAGAACGAAAACAGCTGGTTTGTGAAAATAAAGTTACGCCGGACATCGCGTCTGCAATCTGAAAGCACAAAGCGCCTGTTTCCAAATGTTTACGCCAAGTGGAGGGGAAGGATTCAGAGCGTTTATAAGGACACGGGCCGCTGCCAAGACGTAGTGGAAACTTACGATTCTTTTCTTTAATGCAAAGCAGATGCGGTCTGGAGGAGACTTTCCATTCGCAGAGCCGACTTACTGTGCAACAGAGAAAACCGGATGGCTCCGGCGATGTAATAGTAAACTACCAGGGGTTGCATGACGGATAAAATCTCTCTGCATGGAATTCAGCTCTTTGTGTTTTAAACTAATCAAATTTACGTTCCATTTCTGTCAAAGCGTTTTCCAAAATGCCATCAGGTTTTTAGTTCGATTTCTGGGCTTCTGACAGGTTTTTCTGCTCTCTAATGGGCTGAAACCCGATACCCTCATGGTTCTTCATACAGCACCGGCTCACTCGTGAGACATTGTTTGGATGTCTAGAAATTACTGTTTAAAAAAGCTGCTGTCATTTTATGTAATGTGTGATATCTGGTGAATGTTATGTGATAGAGTCTAAAAGCATTGGCTATGGCAGAAACTTTGTGAAAACATATGAAGTAGATTGACATACTACCTTTGTCAGGAGAAAACTTTGAATCATCAGATCAAAAACACCCAAATTATGTTTTATGGGTGACAAACTTCCACTCACTTTACTTTTCTCAAATAGAATCAAACAATACTTGTCTGGTAGATGCATCTGGTAGATGTATTTACTTTAATGAGGCTCAATGTGCTGCTATAAGTAAAGAATAAAACAAGCTAAATGTAATTGTTAAAAGCTTGTGTTTGTACAAAATGAGTGAAAATAATATGTGCAAAGCAATTTGTGGTGCATGTATGCATGGATTTTATAAAAGCAATGTTTATTATTGGCATTTTGTCCATCGTGGTTGGAGAACAAGCGGTTTCGAAGCTAAGTTAGCCTGACTAAGTTAGCCTGATTAGTTAGCCTGGCTAAGTAGGTTATTAACACAAACAAAATATAGATTCCTCATCAGTAAATAGAGTAAATACAACATACAGGCTCACTTCATTTGAAAGTTAAGGAAACGTCCAGGGACAATATAGATACAAATAGATACGCAGAATTTACAGATTCACACCGTTTTTTCTATTCATAAGTCAAATGTAGAATAATGCCAGCCTGATTATGAAATCCACTGCCATAGATAAACACATTTGATTAATGCAATGTGTTCGTTGTCCTGTCACGGCCAAGCAGATGTCAATGGTTGGAAGCCCGAGCATTGGTTGGGGTTGGGTGTTCGCCATCGGCGTCCTCGGCATCTCCTGCTTGGGAATCTACGCAGGAATCTCGGAGAATGGACTCGCCCTCAAAATAGTACGCACACCATGTCAAACTCATCAAAAATAATACCTTTTTTTGTTTGCTGTTCATTTGATAATTTTAACATAATCAAGCCACAATCAGCAAAACAAGAAATATCTCTCAATGTTATTTCATTTTTCAGTTCGCTGGCTTAATGGTGGTTGGAATGATCATCATGATGATCTTTGGCATCATTGTGGTTGTCGCAAGAAACAAGGTCATCTTTTTATTTAACTACCTACATATTAATCCATCAAGATGAACATGTTTGTCTTCCTCTCTTGATCTTCTTATTCTCGTTGTCTCGGTTTTATTGAGCTAAAGTTCTTTAATTACCTTGAGGATAAGGTTTTCTCTCTATCTATCTTTTTGCTATAATATTCTCTCTATTTACCTTTATGCTATAACGTATGCTCTATCTACTTTCATGCTAACATTCTCTCTATATACCTTTATACTATAATGTTATAATCTAACTTTAGGTTATAACGTTTTCTCTATATACCTTTAAGCTTGAATGTTCTCTTTATCTACCTTTATGCTATAACCTTCTTTCTATCTACCTTGATCTACCTTTATGCTATAACCTTCTCTCTATCTACCTTGATCTACCTTTATGCTATAACCTTCTCTCTATCTACCTTGATCTACCTTTATGCTATAACATTCTCTCTATCTACCTTGATCTACCTTTATGCTATAACATTCTCTCTATCTACCTTGATCTACCTTTATGCTATAACATTCTCTCTATCTACCTTGATCTACCTTTATGCTATAACCTTCTATCTATCTACCTTGATCTACCTTTATGCTATAACCTTCTATCTATCTACCTTTATGCTATAACCTTCTTTCTATCTACCTTGATCTACCTTTATGCCATAATGTTCTCTTTATATTCCGTGTTATTATGAATCCCATTGCTCTTCTAGACAAGACCTGTGTAGCTAGTTGAGTCAGATTGGATGGTGAAGGTTCGGCATTAATCCTAGCACTTTGCGAGGATTGGCTGGAGACGGTGTGTCTTGCAAAGAAAAGCAGTGAAGTTCATAATTACTCTTATCTACCTTCATGCTTAAATTCTGTCTATTTCTATGCCATCATTCTCTGTATCTAGATGCTAGTTCATCTTTTTGCTTAAGTCTTTTGATGCTAACACATTGTGTAGTGTCTGTCTTCCATGAGGCTTAGTTCTCTCTGTGTCCTGATGCTAATTCTGTTCCCTCTTTTCTTGTAGGTCAAAGAACAACTTGACAGCGCCTCTTCTGAGTTTGCAAAGCCCTTCATTGAAGACAAGAGTACAAGAGAGTTACTTCATGGCCTACAGGAAACTGTAATTTTGTCTTTGTACTATTAAAACCTTAACAGTGCAGTCTAAGTTAAGCATACACTTGAGAGTTTTTTACAGTCTCATTGAACTTAAACTTGCATCCCTTCAATCAGCCAGGAACTCTCTCTCTCTCCCGTGGTTGCAGGCTCAGTGCTGTGGAGTGGTGAGCCATGAGGACTGGGGTGACAACATCCCCACCAGCTGTGAGTGCCGCCTTGGATCTGGATATGGATATCGATCATCGCCATTTTTGGGATCTGGATGTAAAGCCAAACCTCAGGTTGGTTTAGTAAGATCGGGTTTAGTAAGCCTCATTTGAGGAGAAAGCTACCTCTTCCTTTCTAAATGTACCAAAGGTTGTGGAGTGATTGATGAAGCAACTCAACCCTAAATTCCCTGAGTAAAATATGAACAGTGTTTGAAAGACTATAAATGTTTAGAAGTTATAGGAAATACTGGAATAACTAAGGCGTCAGTAAGTTTCAAACAAACTTGTCCGTATGATGTGTTGTGCAATCCAGTCTAAAAGTATGTATACTTGTGTCAAATACATACTTTTGTCTTTTATTATTCATATCTTGCTATTGTTTATTCTTGCAGGGATCCAGCGGCCCAGATCAAATCTATAGTCAGGTATTCAATCAATCAACCAATTAACCAATCAAGGCACGATGTTTCCTCACGATGACCTTCCTCCATCTCTTCCGTTTCAGACATGCAGTGACATCATCTTTATGTGGCTCAACTTGGTCTTCCAGATCGCCATGGGCTTCTTCTTTGGATTGGCTGTCACAGCTGTAAGCACCGCCTTAATTTAGCTTTACTTGCTTCAGATCCTCTCGTTGGAGGAACAAAGTTATTGTTTTGAAGGTCAAGGAATCGCGTAAAAAAGGTTTCAAGAGAAGTGCAAGTTCTAAACTTTGCATTTCTACCTTTAATCATTAGCATAATGAGCCAACGTTGCATTAAAGACGATTGTTCATTGATTTAAGAGATACCTTTGGACTACGTTCAAAAGTAATAAGAAAGCTTTCCGGCTTCGTGTTGCAAAACATTCAAAACCTTATTTAAAGTGTATTTTGGTTTAAAGACTATTAGACCCAGCTAATAAACCAAAGATATGCTGACAAGAAACCCAAGAAAAAAAGATAACAGCTGTCGGCCGTCAGTCAGATATCTAATTCTTAACAGTTGTTGAGGCTGAGGATTGCGTAATGTCTTTTACTTGGATTCAAGGTTGTGCACCTGCAGGGTCACCTGTAGGGTTTCACCTGCAGGGTCACCTGTAGGGTCACCTGCAGGGTCACCTGTCCGCCTCTAACTGAGAACCCGTCTTTACAGCTGCTGGGCCTGCTGTTCTCCCTCCTCATGGTGCACCAGGTCAGACGCCACGACGGCGCCGCAGGAGCTTCCATTGCCATGAAGAGCTACTAGAGAAACCCCTCCACCCCCGACCCCTCCACCCCCGACCCCCGACCCCTGACCCCTGACCCCGCCCCTTTAACCTCTGCACTGTAACAGGAGGACTCAGTGATCAATACACAACCTCTTCTTCTGCTTCTTCTTCTTCACTTTTCTAATGTAATTTACTGTTTTGTAAGACAGGAGAGACATTCTGCAGGAAGATTAGTTCGAGAAGGTTTCTTTACTTCCAGCTTTATATAACAGAGACTATTGCTTGAATATCAAACATTTATATTTTTGTGGGTTTTTTGTATCACTGTTTGTGTTACTCGTGGTTTGCAGTATTATACGATCATTATGTAACAGAGACGTACCGTAGAACAGAAGCAGTCTCTTCTCCACGTCTGACAGCTTTATTAACCCAGGGTGGTCGCAACATCCAGACTTTAAGAAAAGTTTGAAAAGTCCTCTTATTTTCTATCCTAAGCCCCGAGTCACATCAGGAAATAATCGTTGAAGTTCCCTTCTGGTCACCAGCACCAGCTCGCTGTTAATTGATCATATCAGTTTTCTGTTTATCCCGAGATTAGTTCAGCCTTTGTTTAGCCTAGCTTAGCACAAACAGAAACTGCTAGCCTAGCTTTAAAACTCTTATTTTAGAAATTGACAGAATCTGCACATTCACATTAACATTTTGTTTCTGACGGGAAAAAACAACTAAAGTCACCAACACACCTCCCCGGGTTAGAAAGATAAGCTAAGCTGTCAGCTGGATGTGTTGTACTTGTACAATGAACTTGCATATGTGTATAACTATGTGAAGCGCTTCAGTCGTGTAAACACTCTGCTGTGAGTTGAAGTCGTGTTTCCATGTGGCTAAATGGCAAATCCTGACATTTTCATAATCCCAGAAGAGAACAGGTAACGTTGGGGGAATTGAACTCCCGGCAACACTTGCAGCTCTGAAAACTTAAATTAGAGTGTGGCCTTAGTGGGAATATCCTCTGTGTCGTACGATTCTTCATGTAGAGGCCAAAATAAAATGTGATTAAATCTCGTGCTGAGTTTCATTTCAGAGTTCATGATGTTCAGGTCTCCCACAAACCTCTAAAGGAGGAGGAAGGAGGGAGGAGGGAGGAGGGAGGAGGGAGGAGGGAGGAGGGAGGCGGGAGGAGGGAAGAGGGAGGAGGGAGGAGGGAGGCGGGAGGAGGGAAGAGGGAAGAGGGAGGAGGGAGGAGGGAGGAGGGAAGAGGGAGGTGGGAGGAGGGAGGAGGGATGTGGGAGGAGGGAAGAGGGAAGAGGGAAGAGGGAAGAGGGAAGAGGGAGGAGGGAGGAGGGATGTGGGAGGAGGGAGGAGAGAGGAGGGATGTGGGAGGAGGGAGGACGGAGGAGGGAAGAGGAAGGAGGGAGGAGGGATGTGGGAGGAGGGAGGAGAGAGGAGGGATGTGGGAGGAGGGAGGACGGAGGAGGGAAGAGGGAGGAGGGAGGAGAGATGTGGAAGAAGGGAGGAGGAAGGCGGGAAGGGGAGGAGGGAGGCGGGAGGAGGGAGGCGGGAGGAGGGAGGAGGGAGGAGGGAAGAGGGAGGAGGGAGGAGGGAGGAGGGAGGAGGGAGGAGGGAGGAGGGAGGAGGGAAGAGGGAAGAGGGAGGAGGGAAGAGGGAGGTGGGAGGAGGGAGGAGGGATGTGGGAGGAGGGAGGAGGGAAGAGGGAGGAGGGAGGAGGGAGGAGGGAGGAGGGAAGAGGGAGGTGGGAGGAGGGAGGAGGGAAGAGGGAGGAGGGAAGAGGGAAGAGGGAAGAGGGAGGAGGGAGGAGGGAGGAGGGAGGTGGGAGGAGGGAGGAGGGATGTGGGAGGAGGGAGGAGGGAGGAGGGAGGCGGGAGGAGGGAAGAGGGAAGAGGGAGGAGGGAGGAGGGAGGAGGGAGGAGGGAGGAGGGAGGAGGGAGGAGGGAGGAGGGAGGAGGGAAGAGGGAGGTGGGAGGAGGGAGGAGGGATGTGGGAGGAGGGAAGAGGGAAGAGGGAGGAGGGAGGAGGGAGGAGGGAGGAGGGAAGAGGGAGGTGGGAGGAGGGAGGAGGGAAGAGGGAGGAGGGAAGAGGGAAGAGGGAAGAGGGAGGAGGGAGGAGGGAGGAGGGAGGTGGGAGGAGGGAGGAGGGATGTGGGAGGAGGGAGGAGGGAGGAGGGAGGCGGGAGGAGGGAAGAGGGAAGAGGGAGGAGGGAGGAGGGAGGAGGGAGGAGGGAGGAGGGAGGAGGGAGGAGGGAGGAGGGAGGAGGGAAGAGGGAGGTGGGAGGAGGGAGGAGGGATGTGGGAGGAGGGAAGAGGGAAGAGGGAAGAGGGAGGAGGGAGGAGGGATGTGGGAGGAGGGAGGAGAGAGGAGGGATGTGGGAGGAGGGTGGACGGAGGAGGGAAGAGGAAGGAGGGAGGAGGGAGGAGGGATGTGGGAGGAGGGAGGAGAGAGGAGGGATGTGGGAGGAGGGAGGACGGAGGAGGGAAGAGGGAGGAGGGAGGAGAGATGTGGAAGAAGGGAGGAGGAAGGCGGGAAGGGGAGGAGGGAAGAGGGAGGAGGGATGTGGGAGCAGGGAGGAGAGATGTGGAAGAAGGGAGGAGGAAGGCGGGAAGGGGAGGAGGGAGGATGGACGAGCGATGAGGGAGGAGGGAGGAGGGAGGAGGGAGGAGGGAGGAGGGAGGAGGGAGGAGGGAGGAGGGAGGAGGGATGTGGGAGGAGGGAGGAGAGAGGAGGGATGTGGGAGGAGGGAGGACGGAGGAGGGAAGAGGAAGGAGGGAGGAGGGATGTGGGAGGAGGGAGGAGAGAGGAGGGATGTGGGAGGAGGGAGGACGGAGGAGGGAGGCGACTTACAGGAGCAAACAGCACCAGAGCGGGTTTGAGGGGTTTGATGGGAAGCTTCGAGTTGAGAGGGGGATCTTTAGAAGATGATTAGCTCAAGATCGAGAGGCGGACCCAGGTTGCATGCTGGGAAACGACCTGTTTGGCTCTTAGTTATGACAACAAACAATGTAATCGTAATATTTAACGCTGGGTTGTGGGCTGGTTGTCTCAAGTGGTGCATTGAAGGTTTAATCTAAACATATATCTTGTGATTGATCATAATAAAGCTTTTTTATGTCATTTCACAGTTACTGACAATAAAATTGCAAAAGTAATTTAATGTGAATTTACAGTCAGCTAATTTAGTGTCATTCTATTGTTTTATTATTGTTATGTGCGCCTTGTTGCCTCTTTATGAGCGTCATTGCTCCACATGAGACTAATATCTCACAGTCTCGTGTTAAATATTGCAATCACATCGTTTAACAACTCTTCTACAACGAGCGGTGTTTGAGCCAATCAGCTCTCAGTTTGCTGTTTTCCCATCATGCCCTAGGGCCTAGATTGTTGCCTTCAGTGTCGCTAACCAGCATGCATTGTGTGCACACATACTGGAAACACAGGTATGTTCTTTTATGTGCTCTATTAAAACATACATGCTTGTGAGACAACAAATACATAAATCAATGCATTTCAAAAGCGTTAACTTATCAGAAATATTAAATCGTAAACTCAATAAATCACCAGAACACCACCAGTCAGGTCCATGAAGGTTTAAAGAGGAACTGGGACCAAGAAAGCAAATCTCTGCAGCCTGCTTCCTAAATGGTGGAAGGCCTGAAACCAGCAGATCCCCCAGCAGCCACCAGGTGGCAGTGCTCACCAGGGAAAAGGCCTCAGCAGAGGATCCGGTTATCTTCATGTCTCCACAGCTCGTACTGGTGTGACCGGACTGGGGAGCAGATAAACCAGTCCTGAGCCCGCTGGTGTTGAGGGTCCTTCTTATCTGCTCTCGGCTCACAGATCTCTCAGATCTGGTCTGTTTTGCAGAAGAGCTCCAGAGGTTTATCGTGAACCGTGCACACCCTCCGCTCCAGGTGCTCCACCGGATCGGTGAGCTGATGTCTTCTCAGGGCGGCAGAAGTCAGGTGCGGCTGCAGGTGAGCGTCGCAGTAGGAGGCCAGGCACACCAGGCACGACTTCCCGGCTTTCCTTTTGGTGTCGGTGCAGACGTCGCAGGGAACGTCTCCCGGTTCAGCAGCTTGTGGATCCGAGTCGCTGCCTCTGGCCGACTCTCTGAACCGAGCCGCCATCTCCGATACGAACGTATTGACTCGCAGGTCGAGCCTTTTGTGGAAAGGGGATTTGCAGGAGGGGCACTGACACTGGGCGCTGCTGTCCCAGTGCTGCAGGAGGCAGTTTTGGCAGAAGTTGTGGCCACACGGCAACGTGACCGGATCGGTGAACACGTCCAGACAGATGCTGCACAGGAACTGCTCTTCAGTCAGCGTGAAGCTGGCAGACGACATGTCGGCGCTCTAAAAAACAAAGTTAAAGCTTGACATTACAACAGTGTCATTGCAAAAAGAGATTTTATAGAAAATATATGCATAAGGCATACATAAAAAAAACATTAAAAATGTTATTGGCCATGGTTACCTTTGTTTTTTCAATCCAACTGCTGTGATCGGATGCACCAGATGGGAACTTCGTCAAAGTAGCGTCTGTAAAACACATTTAATTTCCTATGAATTCCTCTCAATAAAAGCCATCTTGTTTTTACTGCTTTCTCTTCCTCCCTTCAGTATTTGAAGACTTGTTTTACTAAATCCTTCAGAATAAAAGCCCCTTTTATTTGTGCTGCTCAGTTTTCCTTCTGCAGTACTTAAGTACTTCATTAACAAGTATACTTATACACTGTTAAGTACTCACCAATGTTGTGCGAAGACTTCCTTAAAGGCTGGAAAAACAAAATTATGTATTTCTTGGAAACGACTCGTTCTTTACTTGGTGTGCAGCTCTGTGGATGCTGCCGCTCACAATGAGTAGTGCAGCTCTGTGCAGGTAAACCAGTTTGGGTGTTACTGGGACGACATTCCTTATCTCTTTGGGCTCTGGTCCAGCTTGATCTGGCTCTTAAAGAAATATTCATGTGTGTGTTTTCTAAAAGAAACGTAATGTATGGCCATTGGGACGCTGGATCATGTTCAACCGTTTACGTGCCTGAAGACCTGAATCTCTTCTGAATTGGGCGCCAGCCAGTGCTCCCAGTGTGGCAGAAGAGACGGCAACATCTCCCAGTCAGAAACATCAGGAAAAAAAACTTTTGTTTAAGGCCTGAAAACTTCTTAACAATGTGTGTGTGTGTGTGTGTGTATAGGTCCACCCCCTTCTTTCTTTAAC
Organism: Cottus gobio; assembly: GCA_023566465.1. Classification (NCBI taxonomy): domain Eukaryota; kingdom Metazoa; phylum Chordata; class Actinopteri; order Perciformes; family Cottidae; genus Cottus; species Cottus gobio. The sequence continues at coordinate 17,741,905 of CM042236.1, forward strand.
AGTGAGCGGGTGAGGCTCTCTCTCTCTCTCTCTCTCTCACACACACACACACACACACACACACATACAGGCTTTGCTGTTGTCATTTCAGGTTGTCGGCCTTATTCTTGAATTACATTAATAACCTTGCTAAATGTGAGTGTGTGTGTGTGTGTGTGTGTGTGTGCACGTTGACCCTCATTTCCAAATGACTTCTCTAATATGTTGTGAATTTATAACGACACCGACACCTCTAATATATTCTTAATGACCTTTTGTGATGTATTTTGTGTGTGTAATAGGTTTTAAATGGATGAGCTCCTCCAGAGAGCATGTGTACAACAGGCTGCCGGCCAGAGACACAACATGTTACAACACATGTTATAACACGTGTTATAACATGTTACAACACATGTTATAACACGTGTTATAACACATGTCCTTTTTACTATACATGTCATAGAGCGCTTCTTACAAAATACCGCTGAATACTGCATTCTCTCTCCTGACCACCAGGGGGCGACTTCTCTGGTTGTATAGAAGTCTATGCTTCATGTGTTAAAGCTGCATTCTCTCTCCTGACCACCAGGGGGCGACTCCTCTGGTTGTATAGAAGTCTATGCTTCATGTGTTAAAGCTGCATTCTCTCTCCTGACCACCAGGGGGCGACTCCTCTGGTTGTATAGAAGTCCATGCTTCATGTGTTAAAGCTGCATTCTCTCTCCTGACCACCAGGGGGCGACTCCTCTGGTTGTATAGAAGTCCATGCTTCATGTGTTAAAGCTGCATTCTCTCTTCTGACCACCAGGGGGCGACTCCTCTGGTTGTATAGAAGTCTATGCTTCATGTGTTAAAGCTGCATTCTCTCTCCTGACCACCAGGGGGCGACTCCTCTGGTTGTATAGAAGTCTATGCTTCGTGTGTTAAAGCTTTAACCACACGAACATTAACACCAGCACCTTTAACCCTTTGTGTTCTGTGTGTTTATTTCTTCTGTCTGGAACAAATCGTTTAACGTTGTTTTCTACTTCTCAAACACAAGCGGATGTTTTTTCCCGCTCGTCCTCGGAGGGTTCGTCTCGAGTCTTTAGGTTGTTTCTGACATCGGCATTTACATAAAATATGGAAATGTAATTTGTGGACTTAAGAAACGGCCTCAGGACTCCACATGCGACGTGTTCTCCATGTGAATGAAGCGTGTTCTGAGCGAGCGAGTTCACCTTCACTGTACATCCTGAAACACCGACAGCCGACAGAGACGGATGGTTCCTCGGCTGAGAGGACGAAGAAATGAAAGCTGTGGAAGAAAAGAGAGGGGGAGGAAAGGTGTGTGTGTGTGTGTGTGTGTGTGTGTATGTGTGTGTGTAATGAGGCTTGACTTGGTTAATATGTCACACACACACACACTGAAAGTGATTCTTTTAAACGGCGATGAATCAACCGCTAGCTTTTCAGTCCGAGGAACGTTATAATAAAAATACTAATAATATTTCAAGTTTTCTGCGACATGAAAAGAAACAAATTTAGACTTCGGTTGAGCTGACGGATCTCAGCAGCGCTTCATGGGAACAGGTGCATCCACCGTCTCACCTGGGAGGACGTACTGCTGGACCCGCTGGAGGGAAGGGGGTCCTGGGAGAACCAGAACCAGGACTGAGAGGGGCAGACTGTCAGACCTGCTGCAGTAGAATGAGAGGTTTTCTAAAGGGGGGAACCAGAACCAACACTACCTCTTTAGTCCACAGGGGGCACCAGAACCAACACTACCACATTAGTCCACAGGGGGCACCAGAACCAACACTACCACTTTAGTCCACAGGGGGCACCAGAACCAACACTACCACTTTAGTCCACAGGGGGCACCAGAACCAACACTACCACTTTAGTCCACAGGGGGCACCAGAACCAACACTACCACTTTAGTCCACAGGGAGCACCAGAACCAACACTACCACTTTAGTCCACAGGGGGCACCAGAACCAACACTACCACTTCAGTCCACAGGGGGCACCAGAACCAACACTACCACTTTAGTCCACAGGGGGCAGCAGAACCAACACTACATCTTTAGTCCACAGGGGGCACCAGAACCAACACTACCACTTTAGTCCACAGGGGGCACCAGAACCAACACTACCACTTTAGTCCACAGGGGGCATCAGAACCAATACTACCACTTTAGTCCACAGGGGGCACCAGAACCAACACTACCACTTTAGTCCACAGGGGGAACCAGAACCAACACTACCTCTTTAGTCCACAGGGGGCACCAGAACCACCACTACCACTTTAGTCCACAGGGGGCACCAGAACCAACACTACCACTTTAGTCCACAGGGGGCACCAGAACCACCACTACCACTTTAGTCCACAGGGGGCACCAGAACCAACACTACCACTTTAGTCCACAGGGGGCACCAGAACCAACACTACCACTTTAGTCCACAGGGGGCACCAGAACCAACACTACCACTTTAGTCCACAGGGGGCACCAGAACCAACACTACCACTTTAGTCCACAGGGGGCACCAGAACCAACACTACCACTTTAGTCCACAGGGGGCACCAGAACCAACACTACCACTGTAGTCCACAGGGGGCACCAGAACCAACACTACCACTTTAGTCCACAGGGGGCACCAGAACCAACACTACCACTTTAGTCCACAGGGGGCACCAGAACCAACACTACCACTTTAGTCCACAGGGGGCACCAGAACCAACACTACCACTTTAGTCCACAGGGGGCACCAGAACCAACACTACCACTTTAGTCCACAGGGGGCACCAGAACCAACACTACCACTTTAGTCCACAGGGGGCACCAGAACCAACACTACCACTTTAGTCCACAGGGGGCACCAGAACCAACTTATAATTAAAGTGAGGTTTTGAATGCAATTCTCAAAGTGTGGTATTAATACTTTGTCTGAACACGTTGGCTTTCGTCCTGGACTTCTTCCACCACTGAAGAAGAACTCAGTCCTTTTTAACTCAGATAAAAGTTTCACTACTACAGTGTAGAAATGCTCAAAAACACGACAACTCAGGATGTATTCCAACACGCTTCGTCGTGTTTCCATCAGAGCGGATACTCAAAACCCCGGAGAGCCTTCGTGTCCCCGAACCTCCTCGATTAATTAAATTAAAGTAAACAGAAGAGGCGTTACACGTTAAACAACAGAAACAAGTGAGCACCACACAGTGAAATATTAATATCTGAGAAACGTGTGTTCATCTGTTTTGACTTCCTGAAACCTGAATGTGTCACAAACCAACTCCTCCAGTTACGTTGATGCTCACGGCCCTGGAATGTGTACAAAATAGTACAGAAAATACTATAAAATACTACAAAAATACTACAAAAATAAGACCAGTAAACCAGAATCAAGTGTCAGGCTTTAAAAAAATGATCCGGACAAACGAAACATCATGAACGACACTGAAGGAGATCTGGGAAGTACACACAACACACAACACACAACACACAACACACACACGTTGTTGAAATGTATGTTTTCAGTAAATATATATATATTTATATATATATATTTATATATACACCCCCCCCTCTCATCTCAGCTGCTTCACTCTGAGCTTTTGTCCACACAAGCCTGAGTGGGAGATAAGTGTGTGTGTGTGTGTGTGTGTGTGTGTGTGTGTGTGTGTGTGTGTGTGTGTGTGTGTGTGTGTGTGTGTGTATGTGTGTGTGCATGTTGTCTATGTTTAGCCTGCAATTTCCATGGCAACCCTCAGAGACACAAAGGTCATGTATGTCTTTCTCTTTTCGGAAACAAAACAAAAACACGACTTCCAACGAGAAGCAGCCGGTGAGCGACAAAGACTCCGATACTCTGATACTCTGAGTACTCTGATACTCTGAGTACTCTGTTTATTATTACATTTATTTAAAGTTGATTTAAAGTAGTAGTAGTATTGTATGGTGGTGGTGGAAGTACTCAGATCTGTGACCGAGTCCTAACCCTGAGGGTCAGACCCAACACCAGACCACATATTGCAGTACTTCTCAGTGTGTACTCGGAGTAGTATTAGCAGTAGGGATGCAACGATACCATTTTTTACAAACCGATACGATACCGATATTTTTATTTGTGTACTTGCCGATACCGAGTACCGATACCGATACTTCTTAGATTTGGTCTCCATGAAAGTGCAATTAATTTGGAGGCAGATTTTATTTCATCCTCTGCAGATTATGTCAAGCCTATAGTACAAAATTAACAGAAGGCTATCCCAAGCTTTAAACTTCTTGTGGAAGTCCCTCTAATGTCGGACCATAAAACGCCCCCGTGTCCGGGTTCATAATGTAAGCGATAATATTAGGGATCGAGCAATTATATAGGAAGCTGTGTTCCAAGTTATGTTTCCGGTGCTTTTATTGTGGAGGGAGAAACGGAAAGGAAAAGAGTGGAATTGTGGGATATACGTGTGTGAAGGAGATAAAAAAGTGGTTCAAGTTACCCTGCAGCGTGTTTTCATTTTATTAGAATTACAAATATAGACACACAACAGACACTCGGCTACAATAATATCATCCGTAGCCGCACAACAGCGTCTGAATGAGGCCGCTGCCAGCGCTACTTCAGGTGGATCAGCAGCCGTTTGATTCAAACCGGCAGGACGGCGGTGATGACGCGCAGAGCTTCTCAATTATAGATGTATTAAATATGGAAAATTTCAACTCTCGCGTCTAACGTGCCGCCGGCGTAAATTTGCGTCTGTCGCAACCACACGCGTCTGTGCATAGACTTTACATGTAATCTGGTCGCGCGAAACATTTGCGTCGCGTTGGGACGGACTGATTACAAGTAACTCCGGGGCTGTCAGCCACTAACAAGAGCACTAATATGAGCACTAATATGTCATACACACGTATGCAACACCGGTTAATAAGCACAATATCGATAAAGTCTTGTATTGTACTCGCGTCTCACTTTCCTCCTGTCTATTGAAAGAAGTGAGCGCTGCGTAGCGAGGATCCAAGATGGCGGCTCCAGATTCTGCTGTTGAGACAAACTGGCCATCTGATTGGACGGCAAAACAACTTGGATAGCGTGATTGGCTGCTCAGAAGTTGAGACTGTTGAGACAGTTGAGACAGAGAAGAGTGTCTCCGGCTCCGCCACGGGGTTGCTTCTCCACAAAGCGCGACCAGTTTGTTGTAGTGAAATACTGTTGAGTGAGTATCGGTTCTTGGTATCGGCCATTGAAACCGATGCGAGTACGAGTATTTAACGCAGTATCGACCACCGATACCGATACCGGTATCGGTATCGGTGCATCCCTAATTAGCAGTACTACAATGGACTAGTAGCTGATAGTTTTACTGTTTGTTCCGCGTAGAAATAAACAGATGGACGCGTCGCTCCTCTTTAAATGTAATGTCTCTCTCTCTCTCTCTCCCTCTCTCTCTCCCTCTCTCTCTCTCTCCCTCTCTCTCTCCCTCTCTCTCTCTCTCTCTCTCTCTCTCTCCCTCTCTCTCTCCCTCTCTCTCTCTCCCTCTCTCTCTCCCTCTCTCTCTCCCTCTCTCTCTCTCTCTCTCTCTCTCTCCCTCTCCCTCTCTCTCTCCCTCTCTCTCTCAATTAAATTTTTTTTTTCAATTCAATTCGCTTTATTGGCATGAATGTACAAAAATACAATATTGCCAAAGCATTACAACAACAAGAGACAAACACAAAAATATACAACTTACATGGACAACCACAATAATAATAAAACCATTCCAATTCCAGACGAAATGTCACGTGTGTGTGTGTGTGTGTGTGTGTGTGTGTGTGTGTGTGTGTGTGTCTCACTCACTGTCCCTCAGGTTGTGACACAACAGGACATAAGGAGCAACAAGTTGTGTGTGTGTCCTTCTCCCAGAAGGATTCTTAGTTTAGCAGATTCTCCCAGTTCTTTGAAACCAGGGATCTGGGAGCTGAGCCGGTCTAACCACGCTCGTCTTATTTCACTATATTTATCACATTTTAGGAGGAAGTGCATCTCTGTCTCAACCTCATCTGTCCAACATCCATCCATCCATTTTCCACCGCTTATCCGGGGTCGGGTCGCGGAGGCAGCAGGTCCAGCAGGCTGACCCAGACTTCTCTCTCACCCGCAACATCTACCAGCTCATTCTGGGGGATCCCGAGGCGTTCCCAGGCCAGCTGGGAGATATAATCCCTCCAGCGTGTCCTGGGTCTTCCCCGGGGCCTCCTACCAGATGGACGTGCCTGGAAAACCTCTAAAGGGAGGCATCCTGGAGGCATCCTAATTAGATGCCCGAACCACCTCAGCTGACTCCTTTCGACACGAAGGAGTAGCGGCTCGACTTCAAGCTCCCTCCTGATGTCCGAGCTCCTCACCCTATCTCTAAGGCTGAGCCCTACAGAGGAAACTCATCTCCTTACCCTATCTCTAAGGCTGAGCCCGGCCACTCTACGGAGGAAACTCATTTCGGCCGCTTGTATCCGCGACCTCGTTCTTTCGGACACGATCCAAAGCTCGTGACCATAGGTGAGGGTTGGGACGTAGACCGACCAGTAAATTGAGAGCTTTGCCTTTCGGCTCAGCTCCTTCTTCACCAAGACGGCCCGGTGCAACGCCTGCTTTACTGCTGCAGCCGCACCGATACGCCTGTCGATCTCCCGCTCCATTTTACCCTCACTCGTGAACAAGACCGAGTAAGCTTGTTATCCAGACCGTTGGCAAGAACCTGGCTGTATTTGGCTGTCCAACAGTGACCACATATTCTGTTTTCTTTTGGTTGCCAAGATTTCTTCTGTCGGCCTTTTTCGATTGCTAATTGGTGGTCACTGAGCCTGAACCTGGTCAGGGTCTGTCTCTGCTTCTGACCCTGGTCAGGGTCTGTCTCTGCTTCTGAACCTGGTCAGGGTCTGTCTCTGCTTCTGAACCTGGTCAGGGTCTGTCTCTGCTTCTGGACCTGGTCAGGGTCTGTCTCTGCTTCTGAACCTGGTCAGGGTCTGTCTCTGCTTCTGAACCTGGTCAGGGTCTGTCTCTGCTTCTGACCCTGGTCAGGGTCTGTCTCTGCTTCTGAACCTGGTCAGGGTCTGTCTCTGCTTCTGGACCTGGTCAGGGTCTGTCTCTGCTTCTGAACCTGGTCAGGGTCTGTCTCTGCTTCTGAACCTGGTCAGGGTCTGTCTCTGCTTCTGAACCTGGTCAGGGTCTGTCTCTGCTTCTGACCCTGGTCAGGGTCTGTCTCTGCTTCTGGACCTGGTCAGGGTCTGTCTCTGCTTCTGACCCCTGACAGAAGAGAGATATTCTGCCAATTCATAATCTCTTTTTAGGGCCAGATAACATCCTAATCTACTTTGACTTGCAGTTTCTTTTCTCCAATGTTCCAGATATGTTTCTTTGCTTTTCTTTATAACTGTGTTGACTCTAACTGGTGTTTGGAGAGCAGTGCTGGTGTGAGACTGGTTCTGCTGTGTAGACGTTAGTCTCAGCACCAACTGACTCAGGAGACTCTTTTCTGGGTTCAGCTCTTGGCTTCGGAGGGCTTTAACATGGAGGGTGTCTGGTGAATTTGTATGAATGTGATTCCAAAAATTGAGTGCTCGTTTATGAATGTTTATTATAAGGGGATATCTGCCTAATTCTGCCCTACATGCATTTGTTGGTGTCTTTCTTTGAACGTTTAGGATCGTTCTGCAGAACTCTGCATGTAGAGCTTCTGTGGGGTGTTTGTCCCATCTAGTGTAGTCATGGTGACTGAGTGGACCCCAAACTTCACTGCCATACAGCGCAATGGGCTGGATCACGTTATCACGTTATCTCTCCCTCTCTCTCTCCCTCTCTCGCTCTCTCTCTCCCTCTCCCTCTCTCGCTCTCTCTCTCCCTCTCCCTCTCTCTCTCTCTCTCTCCCTCGCTCTCTCTCTCCCTCTCTCCCTCCTTCTCTCTCTCCCTCCCCTGGTGGCCGTCCTCCCTCCATCTGTCTCTCAGCAGTAAACGGCATCTGAAATGAAAATGATAATCCGGCTCGTCGCTTTGTGATCAATGAGGCTCCGTCTGTTGGTTCAGGATCTATAGGGAGGCGGATCATTAGGACTGGGAACAGGGGGAACCGGGGGAACCGGGGGAACCGGGACCGAGCCGCTCCATTAAAACCACCGTCGCTCATTATGCTTCATAAAGGTGATCATATCACATTATCTTAATTTGAGTAACTTTTCCATCCGTCTCTCGTTCAGCCTTCTGAAGTCAGGATCAGTCAGTTTCCTGTTTAGGAAGAGGAGGAGGAGGATGAAGAGGAAGTTTGGAGGAAATATTTCAAAACCTCCGATGTTTCCATGAAAAAAGGTTAATTTAGTCAAACACTGAACGTTTACTCTGTTATCGCCTCACTTACACTTCAGGTTAATTGTCATATACATTAAAAAGCACAGTTCCATAAAACTATATATGATTAAATGAAATGTTTTATCAATAAGAGAAACCAACACAACACTTCTGCAACACAAGAACCACAGCGAAGACGATGAAAGAGTCAGAGGCGTTATCACGACTCAGCAAGTGATCAGGAGAGACAGGAAGTTAGTGTGTGTGTGTGTGCGTGTGTGTGTGTGTGTGTGTGTGTGTGTGAGAGAGAGAGACACACACACCTAAAGAGAGAGTGAGACAGTTTTTTCTCGTTGCCAAAGGTCGCTGGATCAACAGCTCGTCTGCTTCTCCGATAAGACTCTAAATTACACCGCAGTGATTAATGGAGGAGAAGTTTATGGTCATTACGTTGAAGGATGAATATTCAGAACTCTCCTTCCTTCCTTTCTTTATCTCTCTTTCCTTCTCCTTCATTTGTTGTTCTCTGTTCTCCTTCCTCTTCCTCTTCCCTTTCCCCTTCCTCTTCCCCTTCCTCTTCCTCCTCCTCTTCCTCCTCCTCTTCCTCCTCCTCTTCCTCTTCCTCTCCCTCCATCAAACAGTTGGAAACCGTTAAGCAGCAGCTGAAGGATTGAACCTCCCCTCTGCTGGAATAAACTAAAACCAGTCAATAGGACGTTAATGGAAACACAATTTATGACTTTAA
>CM042236.1:17755928-17760928 GCA_023566465.1 Cottus gobio
TGACTGTTGTTTATGGAGAATTGGTGCAGTAGACATTGTGCCACCATCGGCCACAGGGGGCAGCAGAGAGCCCAACACATTAGTTCTCCTCACAGGACACGAACAGCGGCCTCCTGGGTCAAAGTCCTTTATTTTACCCATCAGTTCATCCCCCTTTGTGGACTCTCTCACTCTTTATACCGCGTCAGCTGAAAAGGTGCTTGCTGCCTTTAAAAAAAAGATATTTTATTAACAGTACATTGGTAAAACGTGTAAGAATAATACAGTTCAGTCTAAATACACATTTAGAGAAGCATATTGATCCTTGAGTTTTGAGAGCAAAACACATATTTTTTGGACTTTACTTGAATAACTACAATCATGATTTTCTACAAAACCCCTCTATCAAAAATAAGCTAAAACTTGTATCTGCATTTTATTCTGTTTTAACACCAACATTCTTATTTACACGAATATAACGAACAAAGACTAGACCTGTAATGCCAACTTTAAGTCAGAAACAGAATTAGAGGTTGTTTGGTCTTAACTGTGTGGACAGTAACAGGACAAGTTAACCTTTACAACAACAGCTGATCGGGGCGGCTTTCTTCATGATTTCATGCTTTAGTGTACTTTAGTGTATCACACTTACATAACACAAACATCCTCATTCTGAGTGTTACTACCTCCACAGGAGCAGAAGCGAGTGTGAGGTGACAGGGAACTGGACTCAAATGCAGACAAATCGAGCAGACAGGAACCGTTCAGGGATTTATTGAAGGAATGATACGTGAGCTCACTGGCAAGTCCAAACAGAAGCAGTAATGAGTCCACAGGGTAGCAGCGACGAGGCAGGGAAAGGTTCTGGCAGGCAGCCCGCTATGGAGGAGGGTCCAGGGACTGGGCCACGACACCGGAGTCAGGCTGGTAGAGGCTTGGAATTGGGTGGGAAATGAACGTAGGCTGGTTTTATACTTGAGGGGAGTTGGAACAGGTGAGCAGGTGGGTGACGAGGGTTTCAGGTCTGGTTGAGAGAGGTGAGAAGGCCAAGACAAAGACCAGTGTATTGAGACCAGACCAAGACTTTGAGGGGTTGAGACCAAGTCAAGACCAAGACCAGTGTATCGAAACCAGATCAAGACTTTGAGGGGTTGAGACCAAGTCAAGACCAAGACTAGTGTATTTGAACCAGACCAAGACTTTGAGGGGTTGAGACCAAGTCAAGACCAAGACTAGTGTATTTAAACCAGACCAAGACTTTGAGGGGTTGAGACCAAGTCAAGACCAAGACTAGTGTATTTAAACCAGACCAAGACTTTGAGGGGTTGAGACCAAGTCAAGACCAAGACTAGTGTATTTGAACCTGACCAAGACTTTGAGGGGTTGAGACCAAGTCAAGACCAAGACTAGTGTATTTAAACCAGACCAAGACTTTGAGGGGTTGAGACCAAGTCTAGACCAAGGCCAGTGTATCAAAACCAGATCAAGACTTTGAGGGGTTGAGACCAAGTCAAGACCAAGACTAGTGTATCGAGACCAGACCAAGACTTTGAGGGGTTGAGACAAGTCAGGACCAAGAGAAAACTGTGTTTCAAGGGAAAAGCTAGTTTTTGACATCAAATATCTTTCTAATCATAATCCACGTACAGACAAAATCAGGGTTGATGGTTCAAACTAACACGGGACTTTGACCCAGGAGACCGCTGTTAGTGTCCTGTGTTAAACCAACAGTACATGTTGACTCATTTTAATTTACGTCAGTAACTTAAATTACCTAACAAACATAGTTATTTGAAGCCAAACCAAAAGTAGTTTTGTTGTGTTGTTGTTTCGTTAATCATGTTTAAAACATGTAATCTGAGAGGGACTCGTGTGACTCGTTCCCATAAACGGATGTCAATACAGAGTCCTCACAAGCATAGCAAACCCCTGTGTGTGCGTGTGTGTGTGTGTGTGTGTGTGTGTGTGTGTGTGTGCTGCAGGGCCGTTGTGCCGGGTTAAACAGGGAGGCTCTGTAGCGTAAATGAAGGGCCCCCCGGCTGCTCCGAGCTCAGATGGTACGTTAGGTTTGTCCTTCTGCTGCCGCCTTCAGGGCACCGGGAGCCGGGTGGAGCTGAGCAGAGAGGAAGAGGAGGGAGGAAGAGGAGGGAGGATTATTCCTCAGTTGCTTGCCTATTCTCATTTACATTCAATGACTTGTTTCTCCGTTTTTTTGCATTTCTGTTTTGAATTTAAATTAAAAATATAAAAAAAGCAAAAAGCGACAGAACAAGGAGGTGAAGACGAGCCAAACGACCCAGTGATGAAGGTAAACAACCTCCATGTGGAAAAAACTGGACTACAGAGTTTAAACATCTCCTACCGCCAACAAGTCATTTAATGAATCAACAGCATGTCATCAGCAAAGAAAGACACCTTGCAAAACATTTCAGGGAAGTTATGGCATTTAATAAGTGGCTGAATGAAACATTAAAGGTGTTTTTTTGTCGATTTGCTGGTTCAAATCAAACAGCGATAGTTCGGATTCACAGTGAACAAATGAACCTTCTCCGCCTCGAGAGATGCCACTTCTCTGACATTTAAATATAACGCGTGAACTTGGCACCGGAGTTCAGTTCCTGTGTTCACAGGCTCTAACAAACCTCTTGATGTGTTTTTAATTGTTTTCTTTGGACAACAATGGCGCAGAGGAAGAAGAAAATCAGTTTGCAGCTTTAATTGTGTGAATGTGTGAATTCATTCTGCTAATGTGACACATTTAAAACGTACCTCAGACAGGTTTGTGTGAATAAGCTGCAAATTAAAAGCGACAGCCGAGAAAAAAAAATGTTTCATCGACGGCTGCGACAGATTAATCGCCAGCTAACTAAAAGACACATGAATCACCACCAGGGTATTTCAACTCACGGCTTATTGATGTGTGTTCATGCTGCCGCGATGCGACTGTGTGTCTATTGATCCGGCTGTAAATCGATCGTTGAGGTTGACCTTTGGTGTTGCATGATGGGACGTTCACTGTGACTGTGAGAGCGTCTGGTTAAACTGCACGAGGGGCTTAACCTCGTTATGAGACTATAAATGAATCGTGCTGATGCAGAACATTTAATCCTATTATTCACTGAAGATAATTCCTCTTCACCGTTAGGATGAAACATTTTCTCATCTTTAAATGATGAATTAGTCCATCGTAAATAAGGTGGGATTTATTTTAGTTTTTGTTATCCTTCCCAACGGGTTTCCAGGAAGGATCGTTTTAATATTTAATAGGTTGAAACTTCTCCAGTTAATGAGCTAAATGAAAATGTTTAAATTTGCAAATGAGGCTTTATCTTATTAAATAATTTGCATATATTTCCAGAACAGAAATCTGAACACTGGATGAAGTTAGGTTGAAGATTCCTTGTGAAGATATAAAGGTTTTTATGGAGGATTTCTCTTTATTTCACTTCATTAATCAGAAAATACTGACAAAGATCCTTAAAAACTATAGTTTTTTTCAGAGAAACACGTTTTTTTGAGATGACATTGAGTTACAAAGAGGAGGCATCCTCTGTTTTAAAGCTGCATTCTCTCTCCTGACCACCAGGGGGCGACTCCTCTGGTTGTATAGAAGTCTATGCTTCATGTGTTAAAGCTGCATTCTCTCTCCTGACCACCAGGGGGCGACTCCTCTGGTTGTATAGAAGTATATGCTTCATGTTTTAAAGCTGCATTCTCTCTCCTGACCACCAGGGGGCGACTCCTCTGGTTGTATAGAAGTCTATGCTTCATGTGTTAAAGCTGCATTCTCTCTACCGACCACCAGGGGGCGACTCCTCTGGTTGTATAGAAGTCTATGCTTCATGTTTTAAAGCTGCATTCTCTCTCCTGACCACCAGGGGGCGACTCCTCTGGTTGTATAGAAGTCTGTGCTTCATGTGTTAAAGCTGCATTCTCTCTGACAACTTTTTTATTAATTTATTGTACATTTTATGTCCTTGGCTGACATCTAAAGCTGATCATTTGAGACACAATCAAACTCCTCCTGCTCACGATCACAGCTGGATGTGCAAACTGACAGGAAGCTTCCAACTGGAAGAAGCCTCACCGTCTCCGCCATCTTTAAACTCAGTCGTCACGACTGTAACGAAGCTTTGATTCAGCTTTGAATTGTCTTTCAAGTCATTTTCTGCAGAAAAAAAGAAGAAAAAATAAACTCTTTAAAAAAAAACAACTCTCTGACTTTGTTCGAGCACCTTAAAGTGCCCCAAATTTCCTTCCAGGTTTTGAAAGCAATAACGGAGAGCCGGGCAGGAAATTTGGGGGGATTTGTTGGGTTGCCATCGGCAACAACAACAAACGTCAGTGTGAGTGTGTGTGTGTGTGTGTGTGTGTGTCTGTGCGTGTGTGTGTGTCTTTACGGTTTCATATTCATGTTGTAGAAATTTACATGACAGAACGATGGAGAACAGAGAGAGAAAGAGGGAGTCGGTGTGTCTCAACAGAGCAGAACTGACACCAATCTGTCAGAGATCCCACACACACACACACACACACACACACACACACCTACACACAATAATGAACAGAAAATGAAGACGAAGAGGAGGAAAAGAACAAAGAGGAGGAAGAAGAGTCTGTCATTCAGATGACAAATTCTGTGTTTTCAGCCTATGATTTTACTGCAACACTCCCTCCTCCTACTCCTCCTCTTCATCCTCCTCCTCCTCTTCCTCTCCCCCCTCTCCCCTTCTCTCCCTCTCAATTTGCTTTATTGACACGAGTGTAACAAAGACAATGTTGCCAAAGCAAGTAACCTAATAAAGAGATTACTGAAGGTGTGTGTGTTTGTGAGACTGTGGAAGTGTGTGTTAAAATTATTTGTGTGTGTATGTGTGTGTGTGTGTGTAGTCTCCTTCTTTCAGTCTTCACGAATTCAAGGTCCCCCGCCCCCCTTCCCCCTTTCTATCTGGCTCTTCTTTTATGCTGATATGAATAGTTCAGCAGTTGTTATGTATTTCACATGATTTATTCGTCAGGCC
>CM042236.1:17763428-17768428 GCA_023566465.1 Cottus gobio
TTGTGTGAAAAATATTTTGATGAAAGTAAGTTTAAAGTTCATGATTTTACCAAAAAAAAAACTCTGAGTGAGTTTATAAAAGATGTTTAAAACACGATTTATGAGGCAGTGAAATATTATTCATTGAGCATGTTGAACACATTTCAATGAGCTTTATGGGACCATAAAAATGCATCAAACATTTAAAAAGACAATGAAACGTTAAAAGTGATACTAAAGTTAGAGATTAAAGAATTCAAGTGTTTAAGAAAACAATAAAAAACAAAAAAAAGAAAGTAAATTGTTACAGATGAAGTGTTATCTTTTATTAATTGGGGAGCAATAAAGTTTAAAACCCTGATTTCAGACTCAGGAAGCTCGTTAAATTAAATATCAGCAGAACATATTTCCTGCTATTTATTCCTATTCGTGAAGGAAGCCTGGAAAATGCAAAAAAATACAAAGACGCATATGTATTTACAGAAGGTGCATTATGATGAATGTAAACATGTCTGTATGCATTCATGTCATTTGTCTTTGTTATTAAATATTGCATCATGATGGTTGCTTGCTTAAACCGTGTTTCGGGTTGTGCGTCTTCTCGTCCTCCGTTATTTTATCCGTGTTTTACCCGTGTTTTTTCCTGCGTTTTTACCGTGTTTTTCCCATATTTTCCCATGTTTTTCCCGTGTTTTTCCCGTGTTTTTCCCATATTTTTCCCGTGTTTTTCCCGTGTTTTACCTGTGTTTTTCCCGTGTCCCGTCAGAAAGAAATATATCATTTTAATTGTGAGACTGACAGACTGAACGCTGGCTGTGATTTCCCTGCAGGCCGTTCTCACATTTAACTGTTCAACCCACAACATTCACATGAAATACATTATTCATCACATCCACGAGCTGAGTGAGCGTGCATGAGTGGGTGAGTGTGTGTGTGTGTGTGTGTGTGTGTGTGTGTGTGTGTGTGTGTGTGTGTGTGTGTGTGTGTGTGAGAGTGTGTGTGTGTGTGTGTGTGTGTGTGTGTGTGTGTGTGTGTGTGTGACTGTGTGTGTATGAGCTAATAACTCATTTATGTAAGCACAGCTTTCAATGCCGTTCCACTCGGTCTTCTTATTTAAAATCAGGAGTGGAAAGTAATTACTTCTAAAGGCAGAACAACTTTATTCTCTGAAGGTGTGCGACATGAGTCACAGTGTGTGCAGCTGCAGCTTTATGATTTCAAAAGTCGTCAACGGGTTTTTATTGCTACAGAAATACAGTAATCACTCCATTGTGTCACAGCGATAATCTTATGAAATATGATGCAGCACGTCAACAGGCCTCCATCCAGCTCCTGTGAACGTGTTGCAATTTAAAAAATAAATAGTCGATACTTTGCTCAAAATGAAATGATTAAATCAAAACTCAAGTCATGAAGTCATGATGTCATCATTTAAAGTCCAGACGGAGACGGATGGAAATAAACATGGCAGCTGCTCCATGTCGATGTTTACTTTTATAATATAATATGATAATGCTGCAGTGGTCTTTATGGATGGCCACAGGGGGCTTCACTGCCACTACAAAGACACACAAAAGGCCCACAAAGACACACAAAATTGTTACAGACTGAAATAATTCATAAACTATTTCATGGACGGCCCCTCCGGTGTTGCAGCCTCCAGATATTCGTTGTTCCCAGAAGACGAACCCTTCTGACTTCGGTGATCTTCTTCGAGGCGGCCATGTTTGTTTCCCAGTGAAAGCTCCTCTGGTTTCACTGGGCAGCTGAAGAAGGTTCTTGTCATGTTTTCAGTGTGACCTCTGACCTTATCTCCAGTTGGCTACCTGAGAAGCTGGGAAACTCGGATCGTTGAGTCTCTGTGAGGCTTGTGGAAGACAAATGAGTGGGAGATAAATATATATATATATATATATATATATATATATATATATATATATATATATATATATATATATATACGAGCTACAGTTGTCACGTTTGCCTGGTTTCCAAGGAAACTGAATGATTTTCTTTCAGATGTGTGCTGAAGCAGTTTTCATAGCTTGTAGTTGGACAGATTACTTCATAGAGGAGACATCACACATGTGCAGCTGTAACCGCCTCACACAGTCAAACAGGTGGTTCTAGCAGAAAGAAACGCTAACAAAGACTACAAAGAAGCTCATGATGACAACAAAGAGACACAAGAAGTCTACAAATGGACTAGCATGACCACAATTAAACTACAAACTACAAAGAGACACACAGCAACAACACACCTGTGGTCAGGAGAGAGAATGCAGCTTTAACATGAAGCATAGACTTCTATACAACCAGAGGAGTCGCCCCCTGGTGGTCAAGAGAGAGAATGCAGCTTTAACATGAAGCATAGACTTCTATACAACCAGAGGAGTCGCCCCCTGGTGGTCAGAGAGTGAATGCAGCTTTAACACATGAAGCATAGTGTCAGGTTGGGGGGTCTGGACCCAAGAGCAAACACGGACTAGGGAAGTGAGGTGAGAACACAAGGGGTTTTTATTTGCAGCACACTGGCACAGGGGAAAAATACAGGGAATACTCAGCCGCTAGCTCGGGGAGCGGCTCGTGGCGTAGCTCAACGTGAGGCTCGTGGCGTAGCTCAACGTGAGGCTCGTGGCGTAGCTCAACGTGAGGCTCGGCGTGCGGCTCGGCGTAGCAGTTCCTCGGCGCGGGGCAAACTCACCCCGCGATGTAGGCATGCTTAGTAATCCTCCGACACTGGCGTCCGGGAGGAGGCCAGCTTTAAACAGCGGCTTGATGAGGGAACGCGCTGCAGCTGCGAGGGTGGCTTGGCTGTTCTGCATCTGCCTGATTAGGGGAGAGAGAGGGAGAGAGGGGGAGACTTCCTGGCTGTGGCCAGAGTTCAAGCGGCACCCCCTGGTGGTGCCTCCAGGATCCTCACACATAGACTTCTATACAACCAGAGGAATCGCCCCCTGGTGGTCAGAGAGTGAATGCAGCTTTAACACATGAAGCATAGACTTCTATACAACCAGAGGAGTCGCCCCCTGGTGGTCAGGAGAGAGAATGCAGCTTTAACACATGAAGCATAGACTTCTATACAACCAGAGGAGTCGCCCCCTGGTGGTCAGGAGAGATAAAGCAGCTTTAACACATGAAGCATAGACTTCTATACAACCAGAGGAGTTGCCCCTGGTGGTCAGTAGAGAGAATGCAGCTTTAACACATGAAGCATAGACTTCTATACAACCAGAGGAGTCGCCCCTGATTGTCAGGAGAGTGAATGCAGCTTTAACACATGAAGCATAGACTTCTATACAACCAGAGGAGTCGCCCCCTGGTGGTCAGGAGAGAGAATGCAGCTTTAACACATGAAGCATAGACTTCTATACAACCAGAGGAGTCGCCCCTGATTGTCAGGAGAGTGAATGCAGCATTAAGACACTCCCACATGGGCTTCGCTTGGTGCTGAGTACATTCGTGTCCAGCTGTGACTTCACATTAAGGTGGTAGGAGCTTCCCTGTCATGCTCCAACAACAACTTGTAAATCCTGCTCTCGTCCAGCCGACTCTTGTTCTCGTGACACTTCTCTTCTCTTTAACCGACTCAAAGGATCTCAACACTTCTGCCAGCTCTGAGGCAGAAAAGCACATTTTTGTGTGTCCGTTTTTGTGCCGTCGATGCAGTTTTTCATTTTTGTTTTCATGAAACCGCTCAGAGAGTTGACCACAGCTGTCACACTGCTGAGGCTGTAATCCTGTGTGTGTGTGTGTGTGTGTGTGTGCATTGCTGGTGTTGTGGGGACATCAATCTGTTTACACATTCACATTGTGGGGACTCGCCTTCCTTTTGGGGACACAAATTTCATAAATCATTACATTTAGATAAAGTTAGAATTAACGCTTAAGTAACGCTTATGGTTAGTTTCCAGGAAAATGAATGTAGGTCAACGGAAGGTTCTCTAAGTGATGGAAACACGACTGAACGTATGTGTGTGTGTGTGTGTGTGTGTGTGTGTGTGTGTGTGTGTGTGTGTGTGTGTGTGTGTGTGTGTGTGTGGTGTGAGAATGTGTGTGCACTCCAGTGGATTTCTGAAGGTGTAACTTAGTCTTGTATTGCTGCCGACACTGAAACCTTTTTAAGCTGTCAACCCCAATATCTGGTCTTTACAGCAGCGGCTAAAAGGTGTAAGTGTGTGTGTGTTTGTGCGTGTGTGTGTATGTGTGTGTATGCGCATGGGTTTACTGAGCGTATTTTCTGTGACAGTATAACAGCACTGTAAATGGAGTTTCAATTTTGCATGACTTGCGTGACCTTAAACTTGCTTTTTTATATCTGGCATACACACATACACACACACACACACACACACACACACACACACACACACACACACACACACACACACACACACACACACAGACACACACACACACACACACACATACACATCTCTCCGCAGTGTGACAGCTGAGGTCGTGACCTCAGATGCAAAGAGCTGTTTCTTCAAAACAGCTAAAAAGTGCAGCAGAAAGATGCAAAAAAACAACGACAACTTTGAGTTCTGATCTTTATAAAAGAACTCAGTCACCGTGAAGTCAGCCGTTGCTTTGAGGAGACGGTTAAAGCCTTGACTGGCTTTTTGTGATTTGTCGCCATCAAGGTTTTTGTCTTCCACCATCTTGTATTGGTTTTGGTCCGTGGCCATCTTGGTTTCTTTCCGTTGCCATCTTGGTTTCTTTCCGTGGCCATCTTGTTTTTTTTCATCTGTGGCCACTTTGTTTTTTTGTCTGTAGACATCTAAGTTTTGTCTCTGGCCATCTCTCTTTTTAGACATTGCCATCTGGGTTTTAACACTTGCTCTTTTTATTGGCACTTTTTATTTAACTTTTATTCAATTTTGGATTTTTGGCATTTTTAATGTTTTAATGAATGTTCTTAATTGTTTTTAAATTTTGTTTTCTTCTGCACTATGTGTTGATGCTTTTAATGGTTTAATGTCTCCACGTTCGTAGTTGGCCGTCTTCTTTTTTGTCAG
>CM042236.1:17773428-17775928 GCA_023566465.1 Cottus gobio
TGAAATGTCTAATGAACCAGTGAAATGTCTAATGAACCAATGAAACGTCTAATGAACCAATGAAATGTCTAATGAACCAATGGAATGTCTAATGAACCAATGAAATGTCTAATGAACCAGTGAAATGTCCATTGAACCAATGAAATGTCTAATGAACCAATGGAATGTCTAATGAACCAGTGAAATGTCCAATGAAGCTCTGTCATTGATGAACAGCTGATGCAGAACAAACATAAGTGCTCGTTCCTCTCCACTTATGTTTTAATGTATTTTTACACAACTGAATTTCTGTAATAAAAGTTGTTATCATTTTTTTTCTCTACATTTTGAGGCTTTTATTTTGTCGTTTTACGAGTGCTCGTCTCGCTCTCTCTGGTCTTATTATTAATAATGTATCGAACGGATAATAAATAACTTTAGTTCGTATAGTCTTGAATGCATTTTTAATAAGATGGCATCAATCTGTATTTTATATGCTAATAAACCTGAACTTCAGTTTCTGCCCTTCTGAATAATAAACCGAAGATATTAAACACATCAACTTCAGACTTTTCTACTCATAAAATGTCTATTACTGATACTGGAGAAACACAACTGTGTGGGGTTAGATAAACACATAAAGTACACATATACTACTACTTTTTGCTAGTAGTGTGGAGCGACCTATCCACCAGATGGCGGTGTGGCCTGATTAGCTTCCTGTTTAGCTTCCACTTTATGTTTAAATTACTGCAGCAAATGATATCAAATAAATAAAATCAGAACGCTTTGGTTCTTTACAAAAGTCATGTAGGACTTGACTCATCAAGTTGAAACCTGAAATACATACTTTATATACTTCTAAACCCCCGAAAGCCGATAAACATACAGAAGTTGATGATGAGGAAAAGAAAATAGTTTAATTTTTAGAATGAAGAGAACTGAAAATGAATGAGCGCTCGATGACCTTGACTTTGACCTTGGCTTTTGTTTGGCTGATAAAAGAGCGGCCGTCAGTATTATCACTCGAAAGATAACACAGAGCAAACACACACACACACACACACACACACACACACACACACACACACACACACACACTCCTGATCATTGCTGGAGGTTTGATATTGATCGGCTCCCCCCTCTCGTGTTTGATGAAGGATTTGCAGCGGAGCGCAGCCGACGGGCCGGGTGGAGTTATTCCAGATGAAGCTTTATTTAACAAGGTTACGGCCCCGCGGGAGTGGAGTCGCTCACAGAGAGAGAGAGAGAGAGAGCGGCGGAGAGGTCGGCCGCCAAAAGGTCAGAGGTCGTCACGCAGCGCCGAGCGCCTTGACTTGAAGGCTGAGACTCGAGAATGGAGAGAGAGAGAGAGAGAAGAAGAAATAAGAGTTCAATGCATTTCAATTCCGTTGGTGCAAAAGAGAAACTAGACGAAGAACCTTGTCTTTGATCCGCGTATGAAAACATATTATTCAGGTGCTTCACAGACGGCTGACCTCACAGAGCCTAAAGATAACTGACTTGACGGTTAGTTAGCCGACATATTTCTGTGTTTTAAGTTTTAATATCTTTCTGAATCTTCCCAGTGGGGTTCCTTATGGATCCAAATAGGAATATTCAGATTTTGGTCAAAATATGTTTTTAGCGTCAAAAAGTTATTTTTCAAGCCCTGACGTGGGTTTCCTCGTAAATAAAGAGTCTGGAGGCTTCACAGAGCGATGTAACGATGTAACTTAAAACTGATATTGATTATTGATTATTATTTGTATGTGGCTAACAGACTTCAGGCAGCCGTTGTCGTCTATGTTCAGAGCCACCAGACTCCGTTGACAGAGATGTTTCCTCCACCGATACATCCGAACCGAGCCGCTCTGATGTCTCCAGAACGCTGACGCAGCGTTCACATTATTTATAAACTTATTGATTAGCGAGTGAACTCAGATGGACTCAACCTTTAAGTGTGATTGAGGTACTTTTACTGCAGTATTTCCATTCAATGCCACTTTCTACTCCATGTACTGAACTTCATACTCAATCAAGCTCAGTATTTAAAATAATAAAAGATTGTCTCAGCTTTCGTAAAAACAAATAAAAAGCTGCTGGAGGTTGAAGGGGTTCGGTGAGGCAGCGAGCTCACAGATCCCACAGGAAGGTGTTGAAGGGGGCGGAGCTCCAGGAAGCAGGCCGGCTTCAGACTGAGGAGAGTTTGAGTCTCGGAGGGAAAGAAGAAAGTTTCTTCTCACGGAGGAGAGGATGAATATTCATGAGGCGAGTCCATGAGGATGGAGCCGGTCTGTTGGCAGGGAATGTAAATGAAGGGAAGCAGGACCACAGCGCTGCAGCATCACTTCCTGTTGTCACGGAGACATCGAGCCAATCAGAATGCAACGTTTGATGAGTTTGATTTAAAGCTCTGGTCTTTGAGAAAACATCCAAAATACACATTTAGGAGTTTATTTTACTACTTTTACTTCATCACTGAGACTAAGAAGAGCATTTATTGTGTTACAAGTTTTAT
>CM042236.1:17780928-17795928 GCA_023566465.1 Cottus gobio
TGGTCAGTAGAGAGAATGCAGCTTCAACACATGAAGCATAGACTTCTATACAACCACGTCGTCACGGACCTGAAGCTGCTCTTCAAGTCGTGATCTGAGGAAAAGTTTTGAAACAAACACAAAGTTTTGACAAAAATGACGTCATTCTCTCGATGTCAAAACAGTCCACGCCTCCCCACGTGTCCATTGTCGCCGCCCCCTCCCTTTTCTTTTTGCCGGTCGCTCTCCGCCCATCGACTTCATCCATCGGCGGGCCCCCGCCGGTTGCCGTGGAGATGACAGGAGGGGCCACAGTGAAGCAGCTGTGTGTGTTTTGCGCTGAGGCATCGTGAGGTTTAAACACACAGACAGACACTCAGGCGCTCCTGCCAGCTCCAGATGCATTGTGGGTACCATGGGGGCAATTTAGTTCGAGTGCCTCTGTCTGAGCACGACGCCCACTCTCCCCCCCCCCCCCCACACACACACACACACACACACACACACTCGACATGATTCACCGTGCTGACTTACAACCCAATTTACAGAAGAAGAGAGTCACTGATGACCTGGCAACCCGGCATCTCATTTACTCTCCACTGAGCTGAGGAGACGCGACCACGCGGCATCCGGCCTTTAGAACGTAAACCGCTCGCAAGGACAAAGTCCTTTCCACGCCGACGAGGAGCTAATCGCTGCCCTACCCAACGAGCACCGTTTACCCATCATGCTTTGCTCTGGATCGATGTGAAAAAAAAGAAGAGTCTCATTACGACAAGCGGTGCGTTGTCATTAGACTCAATGGTGGCATTATCGCAGTGTTTGTGTGTGTGTGTGTGTGTGTGTGTGTGTGTGTGTGTGTGTGTGTGTGTGTGTGTGCCAGATGGTGATGCATCAACCATGCAGTCGTTAGGAGGAAATTAGAATAATGAACAAACTGTCTGTCTGTCTCCTTCAGCTTCTCCCAGCAGTCTCCATCACTATAAATACAGGAACACACAGAGAATAAACACCTGTAGCTGCCTAATGGGAGGAAAAATTATTCAAAATGCAAAACACAGTAACGACAAACTAATGACGGAGGAGTGAAACTACCGAGACCACATGACTGAAGTGATAATGAAGTTCCCTTTAACACACTTTGCCTCCCGTCCTCCACATGTTTACACCTTTAATACATCACACCTCGAGGAAGCACTTTATTAATCTCTCTGCATGCTCTGACTTCATATCTCTGTCGGTGGGCTGCTGCAGTCGGATCCTCCAGATCTATACAGCCTAAACACTCACGACTTCCTCAAGATTTCTTTGCTTTAATGCCAGTTGATTGATTTTTTTTACAGAATCCATAGAGCCTTGGAAAATAAGAAGTATTCAATTTATATATATATATATATATATATATATATATATTGTACATTTTTCCCCAAATGGTTTAAAGTGTTGACTTTAAACCTGAGGTTTGCTGGATGCAAATAATGGCCGACGACGTTGTGTTTTCCTGTTTTATATATGTATATATATTTATACATTCATATTTATACATTGCAATCAAGTTTGACTGAATACATCTTAAAGAGAACTGGTGAGAGCTTCCTGTATGAAACACATCACAGTGCCAGAAAAACACTTTAAACACTTCTGAGCCATCTTTCTAATTTTACTTCTTACGCTTCAACTGTTTTGTGACAAAATTAGACTTCAAAAAGAAAAGAAAAATGAAAAAGATTTCTTTAAAATTAACAAACAACACAATTCAAACAACATCAAGACATAATTTGTTTTCTCCTCATTGACTACTGGACATGTTATTTACGTATCGATGTAGAAGTGATGCTAGTGATGCTGGTGATGCTGGTGATGCTGGTGATGCTAATGATGCTAATGATGCTGGTGATGCTAATGATGCTGGTGATGCTAATGAAGCTGTTGATGCTGGGGATGCTAGTGATGCTGGTGATGCTGGTGATGCTAATGCTGCTAATGATGCTGGTGATGCTGGTGATGCTGGTGATGCTAATGAAGCTGTTGATGCTGGGGATGCTAGTGATGCTGATGCTGCTAATGATGCTGGTGATGCTGGTGATGCTGGTGATGCTGGTGATGCTAATGCTGCTGGTGATGCTGGTGTTAATGGTGATGCTGGTGATGCTAATGATGCTGGTGATGCTGGTGATGCTGGTGATGCTGGTGATGCTGGTGATGCTGGTGATGCTAATGCTGCTGGTGATGCTGGTGTTAATGGTGATGCTGGTGATGCTAATGATGCTGGTGATGCTGGGGATGCTGGTGATGCTGGTGATGCTAATGATGCTGGTGATGCTAATGATGCTGGTGATGCTAGTGATGCTGGTGATGCCGGTGATGCTTGTGTAAATCGGTGCAGTCAGAGGAAGGAGTAAGACGACCTTTCACAGGAGGAATTGTGAAACCAGCTTTTTGAAGCTGCCGTCGCAAATCTTTTGAAGGCCGGAGATGATCACACGGCGTCGACATATCTCACATCTTCCCTCATCTGTGAACTGGAGTCCCAGTTTGATACCAGTTTCACTGGGAGAGACGACGGGGAGCTCCAACCTCTGAACACAAATGAGCTCATTCATCTTTTACTTGGCCTCATCTGCATGAATTTAAATTTGGAGAGTAAAACAGAGAACTGTTGGATTTGATCCTGTTACATGTAATGTAGAAATGCTCAATTACTGAATGTGAGACTGTGTGTGTGTGTGTGTGTGTATGTGTGTGTGCGCTATGCTAATAATCCCATGGAGGGTCGATGCAATCAAAAAGCTCTCACTTTTAATCAGCGTCACACAGAGAGAGACACACACACTCTAACTGTTGTAAACCAGTTTGACAACTCCAGTATGGTAAGATGATACGACACACACACACACACACACACACACACACACACACACACACACACACACACACACACACACACACACACACACACCTGACACATTAGGAAAATAAATGGATTCAAGAGGCTGCATGTGATCGAGAAACATAGCGTGACAAACACTTACTGCCTGTTTAGTGTACTTTCTCTCTCTCACACACACACACACACACACACACACACACACACACACACACACACACACTACTCTGGAGATAAATGAGAAAATACTCGACAGGATGGATACAATCAAAGAGAGAGAAGCAATCTGTTTCACATTTGTAAATTGAGCCGTCACCGTCAACTGGAAGAAGTCATCGTTCTGAAGCCTTGACTTTGGCATTTTTGTCCGTCGCTACGTTACCAGCTAGCTGCAGGCTACGTTAACTTTGACAATACTGACGATGCTAAGAGACTATTTTTTACAGATAATCCACGATGTGCATTTGATGGTCCGTGACGGCATCTTAAAACTGCATTCTCTCTCCTGACCACCAGGGGGCGATTCCTCTGGTTGTATAGAAGTCTGTGCTTCATGTGTTAAATCTGCATTCTCTCTACTGACCACCAGGGGGCGACTCTCCTGGTTGTATAGAAGTCTATGCTTCATGTGCTAAAGCTGCATTCTCTCTCCTGACCACCAGGGGGCGACTCCTCTGGTTGTATAGAAGTCTAAGCTTCATAGAAACATGTTTCTATCTGTCCACTAGGTATCGAGCCACCGGCTAATGTGTCCTACTCACTAATAGACAGATCTGGAACGTCTCCATGTTTGGGATGCATTCTCCATCTTTAGTGGTTAATGGACTCTGCCGTCCTTATGATGCCAAACTGCACATTTACAGTTCACACTGCACAGCCATCATAGTTTACCAACTGCAAAGCTTTATTGTGGCTTTGATGCCCAACGTTAGGCCGAATGTAACAGTTGTCACATATTTATGCACCAGGCGGCAGACGTGTTTATTTCTGCTGTGATAGTTTGGCATTATGTCACTGAGACGGCCTCAAGAGGCCAATTGAGGAACTGCAGCTTTTGGCCCTTGAAGTTCAGCCCCGAGGACGCCACTTGTCACACACACACACACACACACGCACACACACACACACACACACACACACACACACACACACACACACACACACACACACAGCTCTGGTCTCGGATGTAATCTGTTGCCTTCAGCTCTGAACACAGACAGGGATAACAAAAATGACACAAAGGAAATAAAGAAAGAAGCCAAAGTAAATATATATTAAAGCGACTGGCAACAAGAGGAAAGAGAAGTTCTTAAGCTGCTGGTTCCTCAGAATCAGTCGCTGCCATTCACAGCGGCGCCTGCAGCCGAGTGACGCCGCCATCGATCCCAGAGAGCGAGGAACTTTATTCAGTTATCATACGAGATATGAGAGGGTTTGTGCTTCATGCAATCATCTGGAAGAATCAGAGCACCAGTTCTTGTTTTGAAGGAACAAAGAATATAAATTATTTTTAATTATCTTTTTTTTTTCTCTTGATGTATTCCCTCAGTAAACATTGTAAACATGAGTTTATGTCTCAATCTCTAGTTTCAAGTCTTCTTCAATACAGCATGATGTTCATTTAGTAAATTATGCTCATTTAGAGTCAAACAGACCATAAAGCAGGGGACGCTTTAGGGGCGGTGCTACAGGGTGATTGACAGGTCGACCTCAGTCCATATATGGACAAAATCACTTCCTGTTAACTGGTTGCAAAAAGCCAAGATGGCGACGACCGAAACGCAGAACTCAAGGCTTCAAAACACCGAGCCATGAACCAACGGGTGGCGTCACGATGCCAACGCCCACTTCTTCTATACAGCCGATGCTTGAGGCCTGAGGGACTTAAGACTCAATAATAAAAACGAATCATGAAAAACTCAAATCCAACCAACTGTGAAATGAGACTCACTAGTCAGTGTTTCTGTTGAGATCATGAAACGCTCTCCCCTTGTGGCGCCGGCTCAGTAGACCACGCCCCTCAGCGTGAGACCCACCTTTATAAAGGTGGACCTCCTCTGTAAAGCAGGCTCTTAAAGAGACAGGCGCTAAAAAAAGCGTTTCAGACAATGTGAATACAGATATGTTCAGAGTGAGAAAAATGTCTGTCTGTCTGTCTGCATCTGTCTGTCTGCATCTGTCTGTCTGTCTGCATCTGTCTGTCTGGATCTGTCTGTCTGCATCTGTCTGTCTGCATCTGTCTGTCTGGATCTGTCTGTCTGCATCTGTCTGTCTGCATCTGTCTGTCTGGATCTGTCTGTCTGCATCTGTCTGTCTGGATCTGTCTGTCTGCATCTGTCTGTCTGGATCTGTCTGTCTGCATCTGTCTGTCTGCATCTGTCTGTCTGGATCTGTCTGTCTGCATCTGTCTGTCTGCATCTGTCTGTCTGCATCTGTCTGTCTGCATCTGTCTGTCTGGATCTGTCTGTCTGCATCTGTCTGTCTGGATCTGTCTGTCTGCATCTGTCTGTCTGCATCTGTCTGCATCTGTCTGTCTGTCTGGATCTGTCTGTCTGCATCTGTCTGTCTGGATCTGTCTGTCTGCATCTGTCTGTCTGCATCTGTCTGTCTGCATCTGTCTGTCTGGATCTGTCTGTCTGCATCTGTCTGTCTGCATCTGTCTGTCTGCATCTGTCTGTCTGTCTGCATCTGTCTGTCTGGATCTGTCTGTCTGCATCTGTCTGTCTGGATCTGTCTGTCTGCATCTGTCTGTCTGCATCTGTCTGTCTGGATCTGTCTGTCTGGATCTGTCTGTCTGCATCTGTCTGTCTGCATCTGTCTGTCTGCATCTGTCTGTCTGTCTGCATCTGTCTGTCTGGATCTGTCTGTCTGCATCTGTCTGTCTGCATCTGTCTGTCTGGATCTGTCTGTCTGCATCTGTCTGTCTGTCTGCATCTGTCTGTCTGGATCTGTCTGTCTGCATCTGTCTGTCTGGATCTGTCTGTCTGCATCTGTCTGTCTGTCTGCATCTGTCTGTCTGCATCTGTCTGTCTGGATCTGTCTGTCTGCATCTGTCTGTCTGCATCTGTCTGTCTGCATCTGTCTGTCTGCATCTGTCTGTCTGCATCTGTCTGTCTGCATCTGTCTGTCTGGATCTGTCTGTCTGCATCTGTCTGTCTGCATCTGTCTGTCTGGATCTGTCTGTCTGCATCTGTCTGTCTGCATCTGTCTGTCTGCATCTGTCTGTCTGCATCTGTCTGTCTGGATCTGTCTGTCTGCATCTGTCTGTCTGCATCTGTCTGTCTGCATCTGTCTGTCTGGATCTGTCTGTCTGCATCTGTCTGTCTGCATCTGTCTGTCTGCATCTGTCTGTCTGCATCTGTCTGTCTGGATCTGTCTGTCTGCATCTGTCTGTCTGCATCTGTCTGTCTGCATCTGTCTGTCTGTCTGCATCTGTCTGTCTGCATCTGTCTGTCTGCATCTGTCTGTCTGCATCTGTCTGTCTGGATCTGTCTGTCTGCATCTGTCTGTCTGCATCTGTCTGTCTGCATCTGTCTGTTTGAGCTTTCCAGGAACAATGTGAAATATTGATGTTTGGCTCTGTGAGCGTTCGTCTTTAAGTCGGTTCTCTGACGCGCTCACGCCGCTCTTTTTATTTCTCTGCTGCTGCAAGATTGGTGTCAAGTGCAGAGACCCCCCCCCCCACACACACACACACACACTCCTCCTAACCAGTGATACACATTCATTATATTTTCTGCCCACTGTGTGTGCGTTCTCTGCACTTGACACCAATCTACCCCGAGGCAGAACAGTGTGCCGCCCACTTAGCTCTCCCTCTCTCTCTCCCTCTCTCACTCTCTCTCCCGCTGTCTTCCACCTTGATCCAGTTGGCTGGAGTAGGACTCTAATTGGCCGTGCAGTATCAGCCACACACACACATACACACACACACTTTTTTTGCACCCTTAAATCCATTGTTGTCAATGTAGACGGCGGGAAGCGAGCGAGAGGGTCGCCGTCGGGAAAGAGTTCCCGAGCACTTAGTTTCCAGCCGCATGTCATGTGACATCTTCTCTTTCTTTTGCAACCCGCGGCCGAGAGGTTAATCACCGTAGAGATTTATGACAGTTTCCAAGAAGTGGACGTGGTCATCGTCCCCCATTGGTTCGCGGCCGCCGCCATCTTGGATTACGTCTGTCGGCATGTTGTTTATGGCAGCCGATCAACACAGGTGACCACACTGGGACTGAGGAGGAGACGTAGAGCTGTTATAACGGGTCAATAATCACATATTGATCCCGTATTGGTGTGTTTGGCGGCTTGCTGGACCAACGTGTCGGACGGACAGAGAGACTCACATCGAGCCTCCAGCGGCACGAAGGCATCGACCACAGCAGAGAGATAAATACCAGCACTTAGCTTCACTGAGCATGACAGTGAATAAATGACATAAACCTGCACACACACACACACACACACACACACACACACACACACACACACACACACACACACACACACACACGCACACACAATGAACACTTCGGAGACAGATGGGTGTGAAAATGCCAATTGCAGTAAAAGTAATGGTTCCAGTGATAGCCAATCACAGCCTGGCAGGCCGCATGTCAATAGCCAATCGAACAGCTGGCGGCGGGATCGTTGACGAGCTGGTCGTTGCTTAGTGTCACCTTGGTAACAGCCGGGTAACACCTGACCTCCAACACACGACCAATCACACGAGCAGAAACACGTGTAATTGGTTGTTGGACTCAAAGTTTTAATGGTAAAACTTTATAAAGTAAGAATACAGTATTTATATTCTAAGAAACAATATTTAAGACTTTGCTCATTAAGAAAATATTAGCAAAGTAGTGATACATCGTACTGAATTGTCTCATCTTTGATCAGAGAAAACTAATCAACCAATCGAGAGAGTGGAGGAAGAATCCACTCTCCTGATTGGCTCTTGAGGGTTTGCAACGTTTTTTTTTTTATCAAAGCTAAAATAGTTTAAATCGACATAAAGTGTTGAGATATTTTTTAAATGAGACTCAATTTAAATAAAAACAGCAAACTATGAATGAACTATGAGGTTTATGTTCATGAAAATTTTAATAAGCAAAAAAAACACGAAGAATCTAACAAATCTACAGCCACACGAAACATCTGGAACCAGCTTTAAAAACGTTCCTTGGCAAGGAAGCGCTGTGATTGGCCAGGCCCTAAACCAATGGGCTGCCCCGACCGTAACGACCGACCTCAACCGATCCCGAGTCTTTCCAGGGAATGTGATGGGATTCATAACTACCGCCAATGGCTGTCAATAAAACATGCTTTCCAGAAAGTGTGAATCCCTGAGGGATCCAGCGCTGAGTCGGGAATGTGCATGAAAATATGAGAAAAGATGGTTATTAACCACGAGGAAATCATTTATTAATAATGTGAAGTGAATCTCATGCGACAAAAACAAACTCTGTAAATATATTTATACGTTTGTTTTAAAGTTGTTTTATTCATTGTGAAACATGACGACGGGTCTATCACAACACACACACACACACCTACACACACACACACACACACACACACACACACACACACACACACACACACACACACACACACACACACACACACACACACACACACACACACAGATCTGTCAATATGTCCCTGAGCAGTCACATGGTTCCTCTCCTGCTCTCTGTTTGGATGAAACGTGCAGCTCGACATCACAAGCGCACAATATAAAGTCCTTGGATCCTTTTGATACAACTTTCGCTGACAGGCTGTGAAGTTCATGTCCTGTGTACAAGTTTGGAGTATTTTTATTTATACTGCGTTTTAGAGGGAACTGGTGAATATTTAACTGCTCTACATTTATATGAAAACTTGGATTACTTTTCAAATTAATGATATAAAATATAGTAAACTATATAAATAAATATATATAAATATAAATATATGAAAAGATCCCTTGAAATTCACAAGCTAAATAGGATTCTGCAAAATACATACTTCTACTGGTTGTTCTTTTAGTTTATTAATACTTTTACTTGAGTAAGAAAATTAAGGTTTTTACCAGGCAGCAACGCCTGGTCTTATACCTGCATTCTAGGTATTGACCACCAGGGGGCGACTCCTCTGTTTGTATAGAAGTCTATGCTTCATGTGTTAAAGCTGCATTCTCTCTCCTGACCAACAGGGGGCGACTCCTGTGGTTGTATAGAAGTCTATGCTTCATGTGTTAAAGCTGCATTCTCTCTCCTGACCACCAGGGGGCGACTCCTCTGGTTGTATAGAAGTCTATGCTTCATGTGTTAAAGCTGCATTCTCTCTCCTGACCACCAGGGGGCGACTCCTCTGGTTGTATAGAAGTCTATGCTTCATGTGTTAAAGCTGCATTCTCTCTCCTGACCAACAGGGGGCGACTCCTGTGGTTGTATAGAAGTCTATGCTTCATGTGTTAAAGCTGCATTCTCTCTCCTGACCACCAGGGGGCGACTCCTCTGGTTGTATAGAAGTATATGCTTCATGTGTTAAAGCTGCATTCTCTCTCCTGACCACCAGGGGGCGACTCCTCTGGTTGTATAGAAGTCCACGACTTTGATGAAGACCAAAAAACATGATGGCGAAGACAACAATGGTGGAAAAAGGACATCATGCACTACATATAATGTATAAGAATTATTTCTGATCTGTAGTATTACTGCTTTTACTGAAGTAACGATCAGAGTACTTCTTCCAACGTCCCTGAAAGTATGAACTAAGTTTTCTTAGAAATTTACAAAATAAAGAAGCAAACCGCCGTCGTTTCCTGTGTGTGTGTGTGTGTGTGTGTGTGTATGTGTGTGTGTGTGTGTGTGTATGTGTGTGTGTGTGTGTGTGTGTGTGTGTGTGTGTGTCTGTGTATGTGTGTGTGTGTGTGTGTGTGTGTGTGTGTGTGTGTGTGTGTGTGTGTGTGTGTGTGTCTGTGTGTGTGTGTGTGTGTGTGTGTATGTGTGTGTGTGTGTGTGTGTGTGTGTGTGTGTGTGTGTGTGTGTGTGTGTGTGTGTGTGTGTGTATGTGTGTGTGTGTGTGTGCATCACTTGTCTCTCATCATTAATTATCTTTTGTCTGGTTTAGAATTAATCCAGAGAGAATAGAAAAGAATAGAGAGTTTCAATCAGATCTTTGTCTCTCTCTCTCTTTCTCTCTTTCTGTCTCTCGCCCTCTCCCTCTCTCTGTGTCTCTCTCTCTCTTTGTATCTCCCCTCCCTCCCTCTCTCTCTCTCTCTCTCTCTCTTCCCTCCCTCCCTCCCCTCCTCCCCCCTCAGCGCGTGCCTCTCGTTCATCAGCTCGTGCTCAAACACTGAACGCACACCGCGAGCGGACTCGCTGCTGAACGGGCGGGACGAGACTCTTCCTCACCTTCACCGTCTTCCTCCCCGGTGCACGGAGGGATGCGAACCTCCTCCTCCTCATCATCACCATCACCATCATCATCACCTCCCGGAGCGGAGGGAGAGAGCGGCAGCAGCGGCGGCGGCTCTCCGTGGGCTGAAAAGTTGAGGAGATCCCGGTGTAATACCGGAGCACCGGAGGGGCCCGAGCCCGGTGCAGACCCGGGAGCGTGCGCCGCGCACGGTTATCTCCGCTCTGCACTTCACGGACACGGAGCCGGTGGATGTATCGCGTAGCAGATCTACCGGATCTCTCACGGCGCTTTCAAGGATCTCGTTCTCCCCGGTCCCGGTCCCCGGTCCCCGGTACCGAAACTGATCTCTAACGAATCTTTTTTTCTAAAAAAAAAAACAAGAAAAATGTTTTTAACGGATTTCTAACGTTTGACAACAAACTCCATCCCGGATGTTTTTGTTAAGTGTTTAACGGATTATTTAACGTTAGAGTGACGGATCCCCGGACAGTCCCGGGTTTGCTGACCGACGGACACCCCCCCTTCCCCCCTCCCCCCGGTAGCCGCAAGGGAAACTAAATAGGAAACGCAGGTGACACGCAGGTGCTCACCGGGAGTTCACGGAGGAGGAAGAAGCGCGGACCGGCCGCCGGTAGACACGGACCCGCGGCTCTCCGCTTCCCACCGGGAGCGAGAGGGCAGAAGTTACCGGAGAATTAACGGATGTCATCCAGGGGTACGGATTGATTGTTGGATTTTTTTCTCCGGTTTTCCTCTCCGGTTCTCCGGTCGATCACATTCCAGAGGATCAGCCTCGCGACCCGGAGGAGGACCGGAGTCCTCCCCGGTGGAGGACCCCACATGCCGACCGTAAATGATCCACTTAACCCCCCAAGAGAGTTATTACCTTTTTATTATGACACATCTTCATGAGGATAAATCAACAGGAAAATATCGTTTTTAGACATATTCCGTTTTTTTTCGGCCAAATAACGTGAAACATCCCCTTTAAGGGTTTTTATCACTGAGCCAATTAGAACATAAATCTGTATTATATGATAATAAATGTCAACTGTTTGCAACCAACAGGGACAATGTGGTGAGCCCAGACCTACTCATTCAATTTGTATAAAAAAAACAAATATTGATGTTTATTAATATTAATAACAAAGAGCAAATTGACCTGGTTCTGTAATCTGTAATCATAATAACCTCGGAGCATCTGTGGCTCCCAGCTGACCTTAATGTTCCGCGAGGCACTTTCATGTCTTCCTGCCTCGTGATAATAATCCAATAATCGTGCGATCGGGGTTTGTTTACGCCTCGGTGCAGCTTTTAACGGCGAAGAAATTAACTTTACGGCGACCGGGAGACGAGCGCCGCTGCTTTAAGTCTCCCGAGCGGCTCAGAGCCGGTGAAGTGACCGGCTCCCGGCGTTAAAGCTCTTTATTCCAACGGTCTGAAGACACGCCGGCAACAGCATCGATTATTGTGTTTGTGTTCACACAAACACACAAAACATCCGCCTCGCCTGACCCGGTTTGGTCCGCTCCGCTGCCCTGAAATGTAAACCGTGCCTCGTGTTGATTTTCCCGCCTCAGTGGAGGTCAGAGGTCAGAGGTCAGGCGTCTATAACCGATCCGGTCGGACTGATTGAGATCCTTCTGTGAACGAGCTGGAATCGAACCCGCGCATGTTTTGTCTGACCCTGAACCACGAGGACTGACGGATAACATGGGACTAAACGACAGCAGCCCGGGCGCCATGCGCAACGGCCGGGCGCTCTCGGACCAGTGGGCGGAGTCGGTGGTGGTCCGGCCTCGAACCACCGAGCGCCACATCACGGTGCACAAGCGCCTGGTGCTGGGCTTCGCCCTGTCCATCCTCACCCTCATCATCGTCACGGCGGTGGCCGTGGTGCTCAGCGTCCGCTTCGAGGAGTGCGGGCGAGACCGCGACGGGGCGCCGGGGGAGGCGGGCTCTCGGGGGTCCGCCAAGTCCAACGGGAGCAGGGGGGAGCGGTCCGGCGACCGGGGGGACGAGGAGGCGGTCCAGCCCTGGAGGAACTCCAGGCTGCCGGGCTCGGTGCGGCCGCGGCACTACGACCTGCGGCTCGCCGTCCACATGGACAACTTCACCTTCTCCGGAGACGTCAGCATCGAGCTGGAGTGCGTCAACGCCACCCGGTTCATCGTGCTGCACAGCGACCGCCTCGAGGTACGGTGGCCTGTTTGGCTCTTTGGGTTGAGGCAACACAACCAACATTTAGGTTGAGGCAACACAACCAAAGTTAGGTTGAGGCAACACAACCAACATTTAGGTTGAGGCAACACAACCAAAGTTAGGTTGAGGCAACACAACCAACAGTTAGGTTGAGGCAACACAACCAACAGTTAGATTGAGGCAACACAACCAACATTTAGGTTGAGGCAACACAACCAACAGTTAGGTTGAGGCAACACAACCAAAGTTAGATTGAGGCAACACAACCAACAGTTAGGTTGAGGCAACACAACCAAATTTAGGTTGAGGCAACACAACCAAAGTTAGGTTGAGGCAACACAACCAAAGTTAGGTTGAGGCAACACAACCAACATTTAGGTTGAGGCAACACAACCAAATTTAGGTTGAGGCAACACAACCAAAGTTAGGTTGAGGCAACACAACCAACAGTTAGGTTGAGGCAACACAACCAACAGTTAGATTGAGGCAACACAACCAACATTTAGGTTGAGGCAACACAACCAACAGTTAGGTTGAGGCAACACAACCAAAGTTAGATTGAGGCAACACAACCAACAGTTAGGTTGAGGCAACACAACCAAAGTTAGGTTGAGGCAACACAACCAACAGTTAGGTCGAGGCAACACAACCAAAGTTAGGTTGAGGCAACACAACCAACAGTTAGGTCGAGGCAACACAACCAACAGTTAGGTTGAGGCAACACAACCAAAGTTAGGTTGAGGCAACACAACCAATAGTTACGTTGAGGCAACACAACCATAGTTAGGTTGAGGCAACCCAACCATGACAAGTTTGGTTGAGGCAACAATTATCTTCAGGAACATTTAGGTATGTTGTAATATTTGTTCACGGTATTTGCTTCATTCATTTTGAGTTTCTGTTCGTCTAAATTAATACATAACAAGCGCTTATTTCAGATTTCTCAGTAAAAAAAACTATATGGGGATTAAACATTTTGGCCATTGGTTCCCAGGGATTCATCCCATAGAGAGCATGAATGTGTTCAGTAATAGAGATATTCATATTTGTTGTGGACACAAGAGATATTTGACTTGAGGGCGGAGTTACATCCTCTGGAAACCATGAATATCTGCAGTAAAGTTATAAAAAGTTAAAGTTTACAGATGTTTGAGTCAGAATTGTTTCAGCAGGATGAAGTTAAGACGGTTTTATGAAACCCAGACTTGATGCTGGTTATCGTGGCCTTTCCTCAGCCTGACGGGATCCTTAAGGACCGGTCCGTCTCCAAACCAAGCTCCTTGTCTTTTGGGGATGGAAACAACAACCGCTAACAAAGACTGTTTATTTCCAGATTCAGCCTCAGAGATTTCTCTAACGAGGCTAATTAACCGCCAAAGTTGCTGTTTCAGCCGGATTTCTGAGCTGAGAAAGCCTCAGAGAAACGCCCGAGCAGCGTGATTCTTCAGGCCGGTCATCTCGGCTAATGTGAGAGGAGCGCCGATCCGTCTAAATTGGGAAGAAGCCAATTAAAAAGCCCGCGGCTCCCTTTGTGTCGGCGGCCGCTCGGTGAGTCAGGAGGTGTTGCTAGCGCCGGGCGGTTCTCCTCCGAGGAACCCGAGCTTCATGCGGAGAAGACAAAGAAACATGCGGATAAAAATACAACCCGCTGGTGGAGGAAAACACTGAGAGGAGGCTTTGTTCTCAGTCAGGAGAGGAACGTCAGGAGAGGAACGTCAGGAGAGGAACGTCAGGAGAGGAATGTCAGTCAGAGGAACGTCAGGAGAGGAACGTCAGGAGAGGAACGTCAGTCAGAGGAACGTCAGGAGAGGAACGTCAGGAGAGGAACGTCAGTCAGAGGAACGTCAGGAGAGGAACGTCAGGAGAGGAACGAAACGTCAGAGGAACGTCAGGAGAGGAACGTCAGGAGAGGAACGTCAGGAGAGGAACGTCAGTCAGAGGAACGTCAGGAGAGGAACGTCAGGAGAGGAACGTCAGGAGAGGAACGTCAGTCAGAGGAACGTCAGGAGAGGAACGTCAGGAGAGGAACGTCAGTCAGAGGAACGTCAGCAGAGGAACGTCAGGAGAGGAACGTCAGGAGAGGAACGGAACGTCAGGAGAGGAACGGAACGTCAGGAGAGGAACGGAACGTCAGAGTAACGTCAGTCAGAGGATCGTCAGTCAGAGGAACGTCAGGAGAGGAACGTCAGTCAGAGGAACGTCAGCAGAGGAACGTCAGGAGAGGAACGTCAGTCAGAGTAACGTCAGTCAGAGGATCGTCAGGAGAGGCAAACAGACGTTCAGCAGAACCACAGAAGAAGAAGCTTCTTCTTTCAGTTAAGTTGATGCAACTAAACGAACAGTTTTGTGTCTCATGTGACCGCCCACATAAACAAAGATAAACAAATATAAACAAAGATTAATAAAGATTAATAAAGATTAATACAGATTAATAAAGATTCAGTCTTCAAACCAGAACCACGTCGGCACATCCGGATGTCTGGAGAGGAGCTCAGGATCAAACCGATCAATAAACAAAAAAAAGTGTGGTC
>CM042236.1:17800928-17878428 GCA_023566465.1 Cottus gobio
AACAGAAACGTTCCCGTGTTTGTTTTGGATTATCTCTCTCGGCGGAAGCTTCTTTTTTCACGGCGAACAAGAACATCTGAGGAAGTGGAAATGTAAAAACTTCTGTTGACAGCCGACTCCCGGAGGATAATCCGCTCGCCCCCCGAACTCCAGATTCCACCTTTTTAATTTCTCCTCCGATAGCTGTGAGAGGTTCAAAGACCGGATACAAATCCCGGCGTCACGTGTGTTCTGTCGGGATTTATTCCAGAAGTCTGTTCACGAAGCGTGTGTGTGTGTGTGTGTGTGTGTGACCAGCATGATCATATATTTTGTGGTCATCTGAGCAGCTGTAAAAACAGTGATGAATACATACATCTTTCACAATAAAAGCCCCAGTTCTTTCTGCTGCTTAGTCTTAGTCTGCAGCATTTATAGACTTGTTTTTATTGAAGGATATCCACCAACAAAGCATATTCATGGATAAACATAATTAATTTCCTTTAATTATTTCACAATAAAATACCCTTGTTTTAATTGCTACTTACGCTTCCTCTCTGTAGTATTTGTATATTTGTTTTTAACAAAGCTTATTTGCTGATAAACCACATTTATTTCCAATAATAATTTCACAATAAAAGCCCCAGTCTTCCTCCTTGCAGATTTAGTAGATTTGTTTTATTGAAGAATAGCTGCACACAAATGATGATAAACACATTTTCCCACAGATTCTCTCCGTTATTCATGTAAAACCTTTTACTCTGAAGCAGCCACCTCAGACCCATGAACATCTCTCCCCCAGTTGCCTGTAACC
The DNA here is from genome assembly GCA_023566465.1 of Cottus gobio. Classification (NCBI taxonomy): domain Eukaryota; kingdom Metazoa; phylum Chordata; class Actinopteri; order Perciformes; family Cottidae; genus Cottus; species Cottus gobio. The sequence continues at coordinate 17,801,722 of CM042236.1, forward strand.
CGGTTCCTCTTCCTCCTCCAGTTACCTGGCGGTGACCCAGTTCAGTCCCATCCACGCCCGGAAGGCCTTCCCCTGCTTCGACGAGCCCGTCTACAAGGCCACGTTCTCGCTCGTCCTCGGCCACGACGCGCAGTACACGTCTCTGGCCAACATGCCGGTGGAGAGCCGCGCGCAGCGGGACGGCTGGACGAGCAGCCGCTTCGCGCGCACGCCGCGCATGTCCACGTACTACGTGGCCTGGGCCGTGTGCAACTTCACCTACCGGGAGACGCAGACGGAGGACGGCGTGACGGTCAGTCACACACACACACACACATGCACACGCACACACGCACACATACACACGCACACACACACAGAATATTTCAAAGAGGGAATACAAATAATTTAAACATCTAAACCGACATATTGAAATAAGATAACAAAACAAGCAGACGCATTATAAAGTCTAATCTCGTGATCCGGACTTAATTATCTGTTTTTCCTGAGATGAGACGTTTCCTCTTCTCTGCTCCTCTGAACCCTGTGATCTCGACTTAATGATCTCCCAAAAACCAAAATGTTGTTTGATTCCCTACCGACCTCCTTTTCTTCTTCTGGGTCTCCTGATTGTCTGAGAGTATAAAAAACCTCTGTGATGAAAAGCCTGCTTGGATAGAGAAGGAGTTACTGAAGCTCATTATGTCGACGTGACGACTCGTTAGAGAGCTGCATCAACGTGGTGGCAAACAGCTAATGTCTGTGTAAAGAGCGCCCGGCTAACGCTGTTAGCTCCAGGTCCTCCTCTGGCTAACGCTGTTAGCTCCAGGTCCTCCTCTGGCTAACGCTGTTAGCTCCAGGTCCTCCTCTGGCTAACGCTGTTAGTTCTGGTTCTCCTTCCGGCTAACGCTGTTAGCTCCAGGTCCTCCTCTGGCTAACGCTGTTAGCTCTGGTTCTCCTTCCGGCTAACGCTGTTAGCTCCAGGTCCTCCTCTGGCTAACGCTGTTAGCTCCAGGTCCTCCTCTGGCTAACGCTGTTAGCTCCAGGTCCTCCTCTGGCTAACAGCGTTAGCTCTCGTTCTCCTTCCGGCTAATGCTGAGAGCTCCGGCTAATGCTGAGAGCTCCGGCTAACGCTGAGAGCTCCGGCTAACGCTGATAACATTTTGGGATGAAAAGTAACGTTAGCGCAGTAGTGCACACGGTTAGAGTGTAAGCGTGTGTATCCTGGTGGTTTGGTGTTGGTTTTAATGGTTTTAATGGTTTGGCTTCGCCAGGAATGAACTCTACCTTGTTGAAAACGTCAACAATTAAAAGATTATTGTTATCAGCATTTTTAATCGTATTCTTTGAGTCAATACAAAGAGAGAAAGTTCTTTTAACTCGTGGTTTGACTCTTTTATTGTTGTTGTCGTCATTAACTCAACGTAACTGGATACAGACGGCAGCCGAGTGCAAATAAGAGTCAGACAACCTTCAGAGTTTATAACCACGGAGGTCCTGAGAACTCGTCATCTTGATAAAGTGACACGTTCAAGTCGTTATCGCACAACAACAATGATTTCTATCCAGATAATAATCTTAATGAAGTGATAATGCGATCGAGACGACTGGGCGACTGTGGCTCAGTGGTTAGCAAGTCGGTCTTTCAATCAGAAGGTCGGTGGTTCGATCCCCGGCTCCGGCAGTCTGCGTCGTTGTGTCCTTGAGCAAGACACTTAACCCTAATTGCTCACCGTTGCTGTGTCTACGGTCTACTGTATATCATGTAAGTCTCTTTGGATAAAAGCGTCAGCTAAATGAAATGTAATGTAATGTAATGAGACAACTGGCTTAAATCACGACAGACGAACAGCGTTCTCCGTCTCCGGATAGCCAGCGACTCAAAACGTCTCACGTCCAAATCTCATTAGCGGATTGGAACGTCTCCGGATGATGTAACGGATCCTCAGGATAACACGTAATTAAGATGTGAGCTGATAACGGCGTCTGGAGAACAGAGATGATCACCGTCTGAGGTCGACACGCTTCATGTTTCCTCAGATGAGGTGGTTTGGATCAGGTTCCTGTGGAAGCACATCCCATAAGAGAAAAATATAGCTGTGATAATAAAATATCCTCATGGTAAGTCATAACCTCGAGATAGAGTCAAAATTATTTCAAGCTTTTTATCTCATAATTATGACTTCTTAACTCATAATTATGACTTCTTTTCTCATAATTATGACTTTCTCTCTCATAATTATGACTTCTTATCTCATAATTATGACTTCTTATCTCATAATTATGACTTCTTATCTCATAATTATGACTTCTTATCCCATGAGAATCCACCTGATCAGGTCCGTGAGGAACTGAGCTTCATGCTGTTCATCGTCCCTCTTAACAACCAGAACATTAAAACACAAATATGCACATGCACGCACACACTGCACAAGGACAAACACACGCACAACCTTGTTTCCCTCCTTCTTCCTCCTCCTCTTCCTCTTCCCCTCCTCCGATCATCTCTCTATCAGTGTAATTACGGCTCATCCATCTTGTCTGCCAGAAAGTCAAGGACAGCTCTCCAACACACACACACACACACACACACACACACACACACACACACACACACACACACACACACACACACACACACACACACACACACACACACACACACACACACACACACACACACACGTGCCACCTTGTTACTGAAAGAGGATTTTCGTGAAATGCTGTTTTAATGGCAAATCATATCTGGGTCATTTATAACCATCACCAGTATCTAACGCTGTGTGTGTGTGTGTGTGTGCGATATTCTGGTGGGATCAGTCATGCAAATGAGTTTTAGTCTTTATAATGAATACATTCATCTTTTTCTTCAGTCATCGAGCATGTAAAACAGCTGCTTCCACTACCTCACGTCCTTTAGCTGTAAATACAAGTAAATAAAAGTAGACGAGGTCCCACATGGAGCTCCTCTTCCTCGTGTTTCACCCGGACCGCCCAGTGACATAAAACAATCATCAAAAGGTAATATCTCATATTCAGGGTGCGGGGTGTGTGACGGCTGCTTCAGGGTCCCGTCTGAGTGACGGACAGCAGAACTCTCTTTCAGACGTCCGTCACTTTCACTGCTGCTTCCGCCTCCTTTATCGGCTTTAAAGGGCGTTATTAACGGGGACGCACACACTAGTGTGTGAACGATCTCCAGACAGCAAATTGTCAACTCTTCTTCTTCTTCTTCTTTGGTTCTTTTTGGTTCTTCTTCTTCTTTGTTGGTTCTTCTTCTGTGGTTCTTCTTTTCACTGGAGGGTCGTCAACAGGCGGCGGTACCGACGGCGCTCATTTCTTATCTTTTTTGGCGTTCCTCCAGGAAGTAGATTTCTCTGGTTTGTGATTGGAGGACGTTCCGAGGCCTCTGGAGCGGCTACACGAGAAAGCGACACCGAATTTGGGTCAAATCTGTGGTTGTATTTGCTAATAATAATATAAATATATTTATCATATCTTCTGCATAACGGGATGTCCTCGGGTCTCGGGCCTCCGGCCCGCTGCGATCCAGCACGCGATAAGCCGGCACAGATAATGGATTAATGGATTTTCCAGGATATCGGGAGGTGCTTCCATTTCCCACCAGAAACTACTTAAAGCTGATGTTTCCAAGATATGAGAGATTAGCGAGCTGCGTGGTAATTCACACACTTCCAAGTCTGGATGGTTTTACTCAGGAGGCATTAAGCCTGCTGCATGCTGGACGGCCCTCCGGCTTCCTGCAGCGTCACGTTACTGCATTACGACTCAAAACACTTCATCTGATCATGAGTTGGACTGCGTGAACTTATGTTTGTTGCTTTAAACATGGGAGGAATCCACATGGACTCCTTTAGAAAACACCAATAAATGGTACGTTCACATTCATGAATGTATGTTACATTAATAGCAATAATATTGTTATTATAACAGTTTATTGTTGCACACAACATTTTACATACTATATTACGTATTTGTTAATTATTACTGAATTATATGTCAACATGGAATTGTTAAAAAATCTATAAATATTATTTAGATAGAAGGTTAATACTTTGTTAAATGTTAATACATAATTTGTTAAATATCTAATTTTAGATAGAAAGTCCAAATTTTGTTGAATGTTAATAAATACTTTGTAAAACATCTATAAACCATATTTATATAGTTAAGACTGTCAGTGGTTAGTAATAGGTGTCTGTTCCATGTATCTATGAAATATTCATAGATGTTTAACAAATCTGTAAATCATAAACAAAAACTTAATACAAAACATAAAATGTTAGTATTTCCTTTAATATATATTTAAATAACGTCATCAGAATGTTATTGATGTTATTTCTTATCAGCTATGATACAATATATATATATATATATATATCATCTTTGAACAAATGATTTAATATTATCCAAATTGATGTTAAGATAATATGTATTATAACATATTTCATAATTAGTAAACATGAATAACCATCATTTTTCTGTTATTATAAAGTGTTTCCAAGTATATTTAAACTCATGACATGTATTCACAAAATGTTTTTATAAATTGCTCAAACGTCCCACTTAGCTTTTCTGAGTCCACATGGATCCAAAATCAAGAACCCCATTAACCGCCGAATTAAATCTGCAAGTTAATTCCAATCAATCAAATTGCAAAGGAACATTAATGAACAATATAAACCGTTTCATCGTCGTGTTTTCAAGAAAGAACGATTTGTCCGCCTGACGAGCTGCTGTGATTGAAGCAGATATTTAATTGAAGGAGATGAAATGATTGGATCTCGCTGCAGGGAGCCGTGAAGAAGACGCCAACGAGCCGAGTAAATATCAGCCGTCATGAAAGATGAAATACTCCATCGGCCTCTCGTGAATGCAAAACGAACGAGGCTGGAGACGCCGTCAGACAGCTGTGAAAGGACAGATTAGAGATTACGAGGGACATCGTCCTGGTTTAAAAACAGCACCTGGCTCTACACTGTAAAAAAAGTCAGTCGATTTTACAGTAAGAGACGGTTAATTCTAACTAGGTTACATATAAATATAAACATATAAATATATATCAGCCCAACAGCAATTTGTGCATGTATTTCTTGTAAAACAAATTGCACTGTTAATTGCACTAAACATTGTACGGATAACGGAACTCCACCGTAATATAAAAAAGGAAACTTTTCTCAACTGGGAATTTTACGGTTGCAAAAATAAATACCGTAATGTCTTGCATACATTGTCACTGTATTTTTTACGGTGAAGTTCTGGCAACCACAGCAGATGGTAATTTACTGTATATTACACATATTTTACAGTGCACGTGTTCCCACTAACAAACAGGAGCTGATGCTCTGTGTTGCAGCATCACTTTCATATTGAAATCCTTGCATGAGCCCGAAGGCAGAGGAGATGCTGCTGTCTGTTTGCAGAGCAGCTTCCTCTGACAGAAACATTAATCCTCCCATCTTTCCATCCTCCTCCACCGAAACCTCAGAGAAGCTCAGAGATTATAAAAATAATAAAACACCCTTCCATATTCTTCATAACCGCTCAAACATCTTCATCTGACAGATCCCATTCATCCTTCCTTCTTCCTCAAAACAGCGGAAAGAAAAGCAGAGCGTCAGTCGGCATTAAAGGAATTTGGTTCCTGCAGGAATGATGCAACTTGTGCGTTCACCTCGACATGTAGATCCTGTAATGTCGACACTAAATAACTGCAATGTTCATAAGAAAAGCCATCACTGCCTCGGTAGAAGTCAATATGTGGTTGCTGCTTGATTCATAAGGTGACACGAGACGTTACCTCGAGCCGTACGGGAAAATATTATACAAAACAACCACAGAGAGACACAAAGAGACACAAAAAGACTACAAAGAGACACAAGAAGACACAAAAGAAGCACAAAAAGACACTAAAAGACCACAAAGAGACACACAATTAGCACAAAAAGACCACAGACAGACACACAACATTAGGAGTATATGATTTAAGTCCGTGCCCAGGAGTCTCTCTTGTCTCTCAACATATAACATTTAATTGTGCGATACAACATCGGATTGTCGTGACTTCACACTTCAGTTTTTCCGCCTTGTGACATCACATTTTTGTGAAAAACTGATTTGGAGAAAGCGGCGTTCCTTTCCGTAGGAATTTAAAACATCTCGATGTTTTACTGACAGACATAAACAAAGAAAATGATCAAATCAGCCCACTCATGTTTCACTTCTCTCACTGGAGGAAATATGTTTGCATCCTTTGGACAATCAGAAAAAACATGATCTGACAAATGAGGCTCTTAACTTTACATTACATTACATTTCATTTAGCTGACGCTTTTATCCAGAGCGACTTACAATAAGTGATTCCACCATGAGTACAAACAAGAATCAGAACAACAAGAATCAAGAAGGTTTAATTTCATCATTAAAGTTCAACTACAAAGTGCTATCAGTAAGAGCCATTTCAGTGCTACTATAGTGCTACATCCTTTATTCAAGGTATAGTCGGAAAAGATGTGTTTTTAGTTCACGGAGGAAGATGTAGAGACTTTCTGATGTCACTGGGGAGCTCTTTGACACTTCACGGTCGTAAACCTAAATCAGTCTGTAAACAGGACTCCAGGACTCCAGGACTCAAACTGATCTCCAGTCAGTGCCGGACCCCTCCGGCTCTAATTGTTCTTCTGTCTCCGTCTTCAGAGCCTCTCCTCCTCCAGCGCATTCAAAACCAAAGCGTTCCCTTCCTGTTGTTCTGGCGGCATAATGAGTCTCTGTGAGGATCTCTGTTCCCGTAATGAGCCGCTCCTCCTTCAGGGAGGATTAAAGTCTGACAGACTACAAGACAAACACACAACGTTGTGCTGACCCACTGAGACGCTCCTGGATGCATACAAAGCTCCACTCGCTTGTTACTCCTTCAGCTCGTGTGGTTCCACTGTCGGCGTCATGGAGACGGTTGGTGTTTACCTGCCGGCCAGCCGGCCGCTGTGAGTCTGAGCGTCATTTGTGTGCAACACTTCTTACCGCTACACACCAGAAGGACACGCAAGCTGCTTCAAACGCCGTAAATTACAGATATCACACGTAATCCAGGGAATCGTGAAGCAGGAAGTATAAAGTCCGTATAAAGTTCCTCGTATGACACTAAAAAGTCAACGTAACGTCCGTACTTGAGTTACGTCACATCAGTAGTTATTTTAACACAAAACACAAACTGCTTTGTCGCATAATCTTCAGTAAGTTGTTCCACGCGAAGACGGACAAAATTGTATTCTCGTGACAAATGCTGCTGGACTTTTGTAGGAAAACGTATTAAACAATATGAAAGAACTGTTTTATGATGGTATGAGTGAATCCGTCAGTTCGTGAGTGAGTTTGTGTGGTCGTTGTGGTGACTCACTTTCTCCCAAACAAAACACCTTTTAGTAGCTGTTGTATTCAGCACGACAGAACAATCACTGCTGAGTACGCCACAGCCCAGCTGTAAGCAGGCAGACGACCCCCATTTAAATCTCCAAGACCAGGTTTGGAAAACATTTCAACATCAAACAGACAAAACAACCACAGAGAGACACAACATGACCACAAAGAGAGACAAAAAAAAACACAAAGAGACACAAAACAACCTCAAAGAGACACAAAACGACCTCAAAGAGACACAAAACAACCACAAAGAGACACAACACAAACACATCTGTAGTTGAAAAAATGTTCAGGAATTATTGTTGTTGTAAGATTACATTACATTTCATTTAGCTGACGCTTTTATCCAAAGCGACTTACATGATATACAGTAGACCGAAGACACAGCAACGGTGAGCAATGAGGGTTAAGTGTCTTGCTCAAGGACACAACGACATGGACTGCCTGAGCCGGGGTTTGAACCACCGACCCTCTGATTGAAAGACTGACTTGCTAACCACTGAGCCACAGTCGCCCAAGAGTCTTGTTAAAAACGATGACTGTTGTTATATTCCCGTTTCCACAGGTAGAAAGTGTCTTTATGTTTCTTTAATTATATTAAATGTCACATTAACATCCTATAATGATAATAAAGGTCACAATAATGTCCCATAGTGATGATATGCTGTGCGATTTTAAAATGATAAAGGTCACTAACATCATTTTTCTTTATGAGACTTCACCCTCAAAGTGATGATTTCTATCTCCGTCACTCGGCGGGTGTTTGCTTTAATTCATGAAGAAAACATTGTTTTCCTCTCGTAAAACAAGTATAAAAAACAAACAAATTGATGAATTGAAGTAAACAGCAGCAAAACACCGTTTACAAAGTCTCGTATGTTCACGACAACACAAACACATCTTTGCTGAAACCTTCTTTGTGAGTCGGAGGCTGCAGCTGCTGTCGGCTGATCATTTTGATCATCTCCAAATATTTATCCTTGTGATTATGAGGACGAAGACGTCCTGTTGGGGTTCTGAGACAAATGGACATGAAGGGCTGTCCTGGTTTGGCCGTGTGGTTCTGTAAAAGATGAAAGTCTGAGTGAGGCATGAAGGCTGATTTCATTCACGGTCTTCAAACGTTTAATCTCTGAATCTAAACCTCCACAAGATAAACCCTTTGATTCAGCCTCCATGCTGGAGGAATGCATTTTACTGCCCTTCTTCTTTACTTCTCACATATTGGTTTGACCTCCTCAGGAAAAACCAATGGCAACTCACTGGTGATATATATTTAAATATCCATCCATCCATTATCTGAACCGCATATCCAGGGCATATTTAAATATATATATATATATAAATTCTATTGATTTGTTTTTATATATATATATATATATGAATATACATATATATACATATTTATTTATTAAAAAATGTATTATTATTTTTTATTTACATCGATTTAAAAAATAAGTGTCATTAGTAATGTTAGGAGGTTATACAATTCATAATTCCATCTCTAATATCTATTTGGTATTAATGTGAAAACATCTCCTCACCAAACACTACAATTTATGAGATTACATTTGAACACATCATAATAACATTATAATTTACCTGTATAACCTCTGTACGTCTCCGTTAGCGGTGTCGCTAACGTTGCTAGCTCTCCTGCTGATCACAATGTAACAATAGATAGAATATAAATAATGAATCATCTCCTGATTGCATATTTTCACTGAACACACCGCCGAAGCTCAAAGACATTTCAAACGTGAGGTCAGAAGTCCTTTTATTGAAGCCGGACATCAGTGGAAACTATTCTAATGGTTCATATCTTTGAGTTCATTTCCATGGAGAGTAGTCTTATGGTTATGAGCATATTGTGACATTTGCTTATTCTGTGAGACTCAATCACCTCGTGTGTTGATCAGACATCCACACGACCGCTCTTCTCTTTCATCTTTAATAATAAGATCCATCGCCCGGCTGGTGTCGAACAAAAGGAGATCGGAGGACCTCTTCAAGGCGAGGAGGCCTCTCAGCTGGTCGTCTGTTCACGCTCCGCTCCTCCCGACGTCGACGATCATCTCTTTTGTCGCGTCGACGCCGACGGCCCGTCGCTCTTCGTTGTCATCGGCGTCCAACGATGCGTTTGGAGTCGCTTGATCTCAAAGTCGAGGGCCCGCGTACGCTGCCGCGCGGCGCTCTTATCAGCCACTAAACCATCCATCAAATTATCGCGGCGACCGAGCGTCCATCACCCTCATCATCCATCATCCAAGGGCGACAGACGGGGCGACACAATGCGAGCGAGCGATGTCACGGACGAGTGGAGTGATAACAAGAGGAGAGGAGGGCAGCGGAAGGTGATGTTTGAATTGATTTGAGAAGGGGAGAAGATGAGCAGAGCAAACTGTAATATTTGTGCGTTTATCTGCCCGTTTCGTGCCGTGATTGTCAAAACGTTTGATTAACGTTCAGCTCTGAAGGAGAAAATGTCCCCTCTTGATTTCCCGAGCGGCTGGTTGGACTAATTCAGTTGTTTCTGATGAGAAAACCCCAGAAAAGACCGCTTCAGAATCACATCAGGCATCTGGACTGGAAACTCATCCCGTCGCTGGCATATGTGTGATATCGCTGCTGAGGCCATCATGGCTTTTACAACCAGTGAACAGGAAGTGACCGTATTAGGACTGAGATGGAGTTATGTAGAGATGCTGTATACGTTTCTAGTGTCGACCTGTCAATCACCTTGTAGCCCCGCCCCTAAAGCTTTATGGTCTGTTTGACTCTAATGAGCATAATTTACTAAATGAACATCATGCTGTATTGAAGAAGACTTGAAACTAGAGATTGAGACATAAACTCATGTTTACAATGTTTACTGAGGGAATACATCAAGAGAGAAGTAGAGTCATTTATATAGACTTCTATACAACCAGAGGAGTCGCCCCCTGGTGGTCAGGAGAGAGAATGCAGCTTTAACACATGAAGCATAGACTTCTATACAACCAGAGGAGTCGCCCCCTGGTGGTCAGGAGAGAGAATGCAGCTTTAACACATGAAGCATAGACTTCTATACAACCAGAGGAGTCGCCCCCTGGTGGTCAGGAGAGAGAATACAGCTTTAACACATGAAGCATAGACTTCTATACAACCAGAGGAGTCGCCCCCTGGTGTTCAGGAGAGAGAATGCAGCTTTAACACATGAAGCATAGACTTCTATACAACCAGAGGAGTCGCCCCCTGGTGTTCAGGAGAGAGAATGCAGCTTTAACACATGACGCATAGACTTCTATACAACCAGAGGAGTCGCTCCCTGGTGGTCAGGAGATAGAATGAAGCTTTAACACATGAAGCATAGACTTCTATACAACCAGAGGAGTCGCCCCCTGGTGGTCAGGAGAGAGAATGCAGCTTTAACACATGAAGCACTGTACTCCGGACCTGGAATCATCCATCATCCACTGCAAACCCTTCTATTTCCCCCGTGAGTTCGCTTCATTTATCCTGGCCGGAGTTTACATGCCACCGCAGGGCAACGTGCAGGAGGCACAACGGACCCTCGCCGAGCAGATACAGGGTGTGGAGCGGACCTACCCGGACTCCTTAGTTATTGTTCTTGGTGACTTTAACAAAGGAAACCTCAGACATGAACTCCCTAAGTACAAACAGTTTATTAAATGCCCGACTAGAGAGGAGAGCATTCTGGACCACTGCTACACCACCATCAGCGGGGCCTATCACGCCGTCCCTCGAGCTGCACTGGGTCACTCTGACCACGTCATGGTCCACCTGATTCCTGCATACAGGCAGAAACTAAAGCTCTGCAAACCTGTGGTGAGGAAGTTCAAGAAGTGGACCAGTGAGGCTCTGGGGGATCTTCGGGCGTGCTTGGACTGTACTGACTGGGATGTCTTCAGGACTGCTACCATCAGTCTGGATGAGTACACAGAGGCTGTGACTTCCTACATCAGCTTCTGTGAGGACAGCTGTGTTCCAACCAGCACCAGGGTGAGCTACAACAACGACAAACCCTGGTTTACAGCGGAACTCAGAAAACTACGACTGCAAAAGGACCAGGCGTTCAGGAGAGGGGACAAGGACTTGTACACAGAGTCAAAATACAGGTTTAGCAGGGCGGTGAGGGACGCTAAACGACTGTACTCTGAGAAACTGCAACACCAGCTCTCAGCAAGTGATTCTGCGTCGGTCTGGAGAGGCTCAAACAGATCACCAACTACAAGCCCAAAACCCCTCACTCCATGAACAACCTCCGCCTGGCAGACGAGCTGAATGAGTTCTACTGCCGATTTGAAAGACAATGGAGTAGTCCTGACGCCATCCCCAACAGCCCCATCAACAGCCCCACCAACCAGCCACAGACCACCAGCCCTCCCTCCCCCAGCCCATCAGGGGCTCACGCCTCTGAACCATCGTCCACAGCGCCCCCTACCCCCTCCACAGTGACGACCCTCATTATCCAAGAGAGAGACGTTAACAGGCTTTTTAAAAAACAGAATACCCGCAAAGCAGCCGGCCCGGACTCTGTCTCCCCCTCCACCCTGAAGCATTGTGCTGATCAGCTGTCCCCGGTGTTTACAGACATCTTCAACACCTCTCTGGAGACATGCCACGTACCAGCCTGCTTCAAGGCCTCCACCATCATCCCCGTCCCCAAAAAACCTAGGATCACAGGACTCAATGACTACAGGCCCGTCGCCTTGACCTCTGTGGTCATGAAGTCCTTTGAGCGTCTGGTCCTGTCCCACCTCAAAACCCTCACCGACCCACTCCTGGATCCCCTGCAGTTCGCCTACAGAGCCAACAGGTCTGTGGACGATGCAGTCAACATGGCCCTCCACTCCATCCTCCAGCACCTGGACACCCCAGGAACCTACGCCAGGATCCTGTTTGTGGACTTCAGCTCTGCCTTCAACACCATCATCCCGTCTCTGCTGCAGGACAAGCTCTCCCAGCTGCACATGCCCGACTCCACCTGCAAGTGGATCACAGACTTCCTGTCTGACAGGAAGCAGCACGTGAGGCTGGGGAAACACGTCTCAGCCTCTCGGTCCATCAGCACCGGTTCCCCCCAAGGCTGCGTTCTTTCCCCTCTGCTCTTCTCCCTGTACACCAACAGCTGCACCTCCAGTCACCAGTCCGTCAAGCTCCTGAAGTTTGCGGATGACACCACCCTCATTGGACTCATCTCTGGTGGGGACGAGTCCGCCTACAGGCGGGAGACTGACCACCTGGTGACCTGGTGCAGCCAAAACAACCTGGAGCTCAACGCTCTGAAGACAGTGGAGATGGTTGTGGACTTCAGAAAGATCTCAGCCCCACCAGCCCCTCTCACCCTGTGTGACTCCCCCGTCAAAGCTGTGGAGTCCTTCCGCTTCCTGGGCTCCAGCATTACCCAGGACCTCAAGTGGGAACTAAACACCAGCTCCATCGCCAAGAAGGCGCAGCAGAGGATGTTCTTCCTGAGGCAGCTGAGGAAACTCAACCTGCCAAAGACAATGATGGTGCACTTCTACACTGCCATCATCGAGTCCATCCTCTGCTCCTCCATCACAGTCTGGTACGCTGCAGCCACTGCCAAGGACAAGGCCAGGCTGCAGCGCATCATTCGCTCTGCCGAGAGGGTGATTGGCTGCAATCTGCCGTCCCTCCAGGACTTGTTTGCTTCAAGGACCCTGAAGCGGGCGAGGAAGATTGTAGCTGATCCCTCTCACCCTGGACACAAACTGTTCGTGTCCCTCCCCTCTGGCAGGAGGATGCGGTCCATCAGGACCAAGACCTCACGCCACAAAAACAGTTTCTTCCCGTCTGCCGTCGGGCTCATCAACAGAGCCCGGGTCCCCCTAACAGAGCCCGGGTCCCCCACTGACTCTAATGACTCTGTCACCCCCAGACAATTCCCACCGGACACTCCCCTGCACATAGCCTTATACTTATACTTGACTTGAATACACTTGACACCTGGGCATTGCACTTGCCATTTTCACACAACACTTACACTCATGCACATTCCATGCACTTTATCTTACTTTTGGTATTTTGTTATGCTGCTGTCTCAATGTAGATATTCATTCATCCATTCATCCTCATTTATTGCATTGCGTTAACTGTTAAATGTGTATTGTTAAATGTTAAATGTACGCACCTTCCCGCCAGGACAAATTCCTTGTATGTGTAAGCATACATGGCAATAAATGGTTCTGATTCTGATTCTGATTCTGATAGACTTCTATACAACCAGAGGAGTCGCCCCCTGGTGGTCAGGAGAGAGAATACAGCTTTAACACATGAAGCATATACTTCTATACAACCAGAGGAGTCGCCCCCTGGTGGTCAGGAGAGAGAATGCAGCTTTAACACATGAAGCATAGACTTCTATACAACCAGAGGAGTCGCCCCCTGGTGTTCAGGAGAGAGAATGCAGCTTTAACACATGACGCATAGACTTCTATACAACCAGAGGAGTCGCTCCCTGGTGGTCAGGAGATAGAATGAAGCTTTAACACATGAAGCATAGACTTCTATACAACCAGAGGAGGTGCCCCCTGGTGGTCAGGAGAGAGAATGAAGCTTAAACACATGAATCATAGACTTCAGTACCGGAGGTTGCAGACTGGGTTCAAGGAACAAAAATACTTCAGTCAGATAAAGAAACATTTCGTGGTTCGGGTTAAAATAACTAGAAAAGTGGCGTTAAGTACGGCCATTGAATTGATTTCCAGTTTTGCACGGATAATTGACTTTATGTCTTCCTTATTCATCAATCGTTTTCCTTGGGTTTAGCCATGAAGGCTGTGGTGGGATTACGTGGGCACACAGAGCAGTTAATTAGTGTGGATGGTTTACGGCTTCATGATTTGCAGTGAAGTTGTGACGGACAGTTATTGTGGTCATTGAATGGAGAGCTACACTGAGTGCATTCTCTCAGGGATTAATTTCCCTTAATTGCAAATTAATTAGCGACAGGCTGCTACAGACGTCCCTCTTTAATGTTTGGCTTCACAAGTACTGTGTGTTTTATTTCAGTTCGCAGTGATAATTCCCCGCTGCTGTTGTTGTTTGCTCTTAATCGGTTTCACATTAATAGTTTTCCAGCAGTTCAGAGGGGAATAACACCGTCACCTCCTCAAAAAGACTTCACAGTGAAATGTGTTGAAGAAAGTGTTTCATTAACAGTCCTTTAATAAATAAAGCGAGGCCTGCTGGACTCAAGCAGAGTCTCCTTCCTGTTAAAGTAAGACTGACTGGAAATAATGTACAGCGCCATTCAAGATCATTTAATTACCAGCCAGCAGCGTCTATTGGATGACATGAGGTTTGATCCCCAGAGGATTAACACTAACCCTTTGGCGATGCTTTCACACCATCAGCATTAGTCATTTCTTGTGTTGATTGAAATACAGCAGTGACTATTTTTGATTCATTGCCATTCAACATTCATGCTCCTCTCAGGATGAAACTTAACAACTTTGTTGTCGTCTGCCGCCATCATCTGATCAAAGTTTTCCTTCGTCCTACACGTTGGTTTATGACCATGTTTCTGCAAAACTACTGATCAGCATGGTGGTAGCCTCTCGTTTGAATTCATCATAGATGAGAACATTGGACTGCTTCCCGTGATCACGTGACCGTCATGTGACCGTCATGTGACCGTCTATAACCTGAAGATGCACGTCTATGGGAAACGGCCTCATGTGTCGGACCTGGAAGTCTGCCGAGGATGATTCCTTCTTTCCTTTCCTGCTTCCTTTTCAAAAGGACATGAACGAGAAGCCAACTGTCGGGAAATATTCGGGTTCTACGTCTCTTCCATCTCATTAGAATTCATAATCTGTTGTTCGGTTCCATTCTGATGAATTCTCTGGGTCTCTGAACTGGACAGAATTCCTCTTTTGGGGTCTGCAGTGGACAAAGTGCCGGCTCGATGCCACTTTCTGTGATCGGAGACGACATCCTGAAGGCAATGAATGAGCGGGCAGCGGGGCTGAAATTGAAATACTCCTCCTATTTTCTAAACAGCTTAGCGGGAGGGGGTGCACGGGGCTGAATCCCAGCATGCATTGGGTGGGAGGCAGGGTGCCCCCTGAGCGGACCCCACCGTGTCACAACACGGCCGACAAGCTTTCACACTCGCTCGCGCACCGACGGGCAATTTAAAGTTTCCACTGCGGCTCGCTCGGATGTTTTTTTCAGACGGACGGAACGCAGAAACTCGGCGGGTTTTTGGGTTTAAACCCCCGGGATCTGTTTCCCGTCTTTCACGGCACCAACCGTTGATCCACCGTGCCGCGCTTTTTAGTTCGGTTAAAGCGGCGCATTTCAGTCCCGGGAGACAAATTGAACGCATACGCGTGAGTGTGATGGCACTTTAAAGTGAGAACGTCACACCAACCTCCGCCTGCCGGAAGAATGGTTCCTCCTCACCTGGGAGAACGTGACTGGAGGCGCTTTCAGGAATCCTCGGGAGATGATTCTCAATTCAGCAGCTCGCTGCCGGTCCACCGAAAGGAGCCTCGATTTCAATAAAGCCTCCGCTCCCTGAGCGGATATTCACTCGGCGGGCAGCCGCGCTCCGAGATGAGTTCTGGTGGAGGAAGGAGAATGTGGGGAATAAGGAGGCTTGAAAAGTTTGAATTTTTATTGAAAATCATTCCAGCTGGGGGAACTGGAGAGGAGGAGGAGGAGGAGGAGGATTGGGACACAATATTGGCATAGATTCAGCATTTTGTGGTAGAAGTCTGTATATTTATCAATATCAGGAGCATCAGTTTATTTATTAGCATTGAATTATTGAATCTGAATCCTTTTGATTTGTAGCAACACATGCTGGGAAAATTGCAATTTCTATGAGTGCACTGTAGTTTATTCTCAGAATAGGATAATAAATATTCATTAAATAATACATATTCATTAAATGTGTATCTTACACATCGGGATAACTGCTGTGGTCTCCTTACTTTCATGCTTTTTTTCCCTTCACATACTGGAGGTTTTGTTCAGAATGATTTAGTTATAAGAATTAATAATCAAATGAATTATGAAGTGAATCGGTGTGACGATGGTCTTGCACGTTGACGTTTCAACGCGCCATACAGAACCATGCACTTCCTGTTTGCACTGTACGGACGCCAATATGTTTTAACAGCTGAGTGAAAACAGTTTATTGGAGTGGAAACTGAGAGAGGAGTGACATTACTGTGTGTGTGTGTGTGTGTGTGTGTGTGAGTTTGTGTGTGTGTGTCCAGCCACTTGCATCTGTGTGTGAAAATTGATTGATTGATTGAGTTGTGAGTGTATTTATTTATTTATTTGTGTGTGTGTGTGTGTGATAGCTTGTATCTGTCGTCCTTCAGGTGACAGTGAGGTGGTAAGTCTTTGTGTGTGTGTGCGGTGTGAAGATGTGATCAGCTGACCACAGACTGGATCCCTATTTGACCAGACAGCAGCAGCTGAGCTCCTCTTCTCTGGCAAACCTTCCAAATTGCTTTTAGCCCAGAAACAGTTTTTTTGTTAAGAAACAGAGTCAGACAGAGCTGCTGCCGTCTGTCCGCCGTCAGAAGAATCACTTCAGTAAAGAATCAGCTGGGAGTCGCTGCAGTGAAGCGTTTCTGGCAGATTGACGAATAAGAAGCTGCAGCCGAAGCCGTTTAAAACACATCGACCCCAAACTTTTAGTTTAGCTTTTATTTTCATCGAGGTTTGCAGAGGTTTCCCAGACGGACGTTAAAAGGCTGGAGCCTCACTGCAGCAGTGGTCCCTCCCCCGCTCGGTCCTCAGTGCTTTTTGAAGCCGTCGCCATCTTGGATTGCGGTCGTCGCCATGTTGGTTTCATTTTGCAACCAATGAAAATGGTTGAGAGCCACATAAATGTGGTGATATATCTTTACATCCCATAACAGACACACACGCATGCACACTGTCGACATGCTGGTCTTTCAATGAGGTCACTGCCGTCACGTGACCTGGCGGTATTGATTATTGATTGGCGTTTGGCATATGAGGTCTCGTGTGTGTGTATGTGTGTGTGTGTTGATAACGGACCGATGTACTGTATCTACTGGGATATTTTTAGGTTTGTTCGCTGTTAAAATTAAGCATTTTTCATTCATAAAAACACGTAAAACCTGCAAAATCAACATAATTTCACAGCTTGTGTAATTCAAAATATAAGAAGTAGTAAAAAAAAAAATGTCATAAAAGGTATGAAAAAGTCATAGTATGTCAAAAAAGTAAAAATATATAATTTGTCAAAGTATGAAAAAAGTCATAGTATGTCAAAAAAGTAAAAAAATATAATATGTCAAAAAGTATGAAAAAGTCATAGTATGTCAAAAAGTAAAAAAATATAATTTGTCAAAATAGTATGAAAAAAGTCATAGTATGTCAAAAAAGTAAAAAAAATATAATTTGTCAAAATAGTATGAAAAAAGTCATAGTATGTCAAAAAAGTAAAAAAATATAATTTGTCAAAAAAGTATGAAAAAGTCATAGTATGTAAAAAAAGTCATAAATGTCAAAAATGTCATATAGTATGTCAAAAAAGTAAAAAAATATAATTTGTCAAAAAAAGTATGAAAAAAGTCTAGTATGTCAAAAAAGTAAAAAAATATAATTTGTCAAAAAAAGTATGAAAAAAGTCATAGTATGTCAAAAAAGTACAAAAATATAATTTTTCAAAAAAGTATGAAAAAAGTCATAGTATGTCAAAAAAGTAAAAAGACATAATTTGTCAAAAAAGTATAATCATCATTATCATAAATATCAATCATACTAATACTATTGAATAACTTTATTTATGTAGTGATGCTAACTTATATATGATGTTATTTACATTACTTATGAGTTTGTATTCATATGTGATTAAATGACTTATACAACACATTCTCACACACAAACACCAACAGTGACCGTCAGAAATTACAAAAAACATCCATCCATCCATTATCCGAACCGCTTATCCTGTTTAGGGTCGCGGGGCGCTGGAGCCGATCCCAGCTGTCATTGGGCGAAGGCAGGGTACACCCTGGATAAGTCGCCAGTCTATCCAGGGCTCACATATAGACAGACAACCATTCACACTCACATTCACACCTATGGGCAATTTAGAGTCCAATTAACCTAACATCTTCACCAAATTTAAATCATAGTGTCATACGTCTCATTTGAACACTGACAAAAACAGAAAATAAAAGCATTGGAAGAATGAAACTGTTAACTTTCATTTAGTTTAGTTTAGTTTTGTGGAAGTTGTTATTTTCTGCTGTAAATCTCTTTGAACCGAAAGTCGACCTGACTCCATTATTTCCTCTGCAGAGCCGAGCTCGGCCTGATCCACTTAGCCTCTGTGGACTCGACCCCTCTCACACTGGCCTGGTTCCATTTCTTTCACTCTGTGTACATTTGGAATAGAAAACTCAAATTTAATCTCCGTGTCTCTGCAGATCTGAACTTCAGGAGGACCTGATCATATTGTTTCCTCTGTAGAGCCAATACTCTTCTGTTCGTCTCCATCGTAAAACGCTGCAGATTTAATTTCCCTCCACGTTTAATAAACTTGGCTTAACTCCGTTTTGTTCTCTCAAGCCGAGCTGGAAATCTAATCCCACTTCCTCTTCCTGTATCGGTGACGACGTTCATCTCTATTAAAACTGGCTTGATTACATATTGCTTTTTCTTTTTGTTTCCCAGATCCGTTTGTATGCCCGGCCCGACGCCATCGCCAGCGGCGCCGGGGACTACGCGCTGCACATCACCAAGAGGCTGCTGGGATTCTACCAGGACTACTTCAAAGTCCAGTACTCACTGCCCAAGCTAGGTAAGGCCGCCGCCGTCTCCTCCTTCTCCTCTGAAGCATGACTTCCTGTCAGCTCTCTTTGAATTAAACCACCATGCTGGTAACTTTCCATCCCCCCCGCCGAGCCAAATTAAGAGCGGGTGAACCGCTTCGCCGTCCCGGGCTTCTCTTTTCTAGAGAAGTCAGCCAAGTCTTTGTCCTTCATTCAAATACCGTTGGGTTCATCAATTTGTTCTCATCATCCGGCCCAGACAACTCTCAGAGCTCCTTTCCTCCCGGAGCTCCAGGGGGCTCCCAGCACAGAGATGAGATCTGGGACTTGAACCTCAAACGTTTGTGTTCAGGCATTTAACACGGCAGCTTTTTGGGAGTTTAAGCTAACTATTTAGCTAATGAAAAAAATAATTCTGCACAAAGACGTGTTAATACTCAAATTTACCCTGCTTATTCTGGGACTTGTGAAGTAGTGAAACGAAGAACATGAAGCGTTCTCACTTCCACGGCAACACTTGCATCGAGTACCTTAAGATGTTGTACTTTGAAGCTTTTGCAATGGCTTTGTGTGGTTAGTAACAGCTGATGTCGGCTGCTCGTGACGCTGATGCAATGAAAGGAGTCGAAGTGGCAACTGAAGTGGAAATTACTATAAATTGGACGCATGGAAAGAAGTTTGTGTGATGGTTCAGGTGGACGAGATTAAAGGAGTAGAGGTTTTAGTGGAAGTGGAGGCACTGAAGGGAGTTGAAGTGGTAACAGGTATACCTCTGTGACAGCAAAGCTAAACGAGTCTATCAGCGAGAATATTGGCTATATATGTGTATACATATATTTATAAATATATATATACAGTTCTCAAACACTACCAGGTTCGTTCACAGGGGGCGCCAAATGATGGGTGCCTTAGATTGTTAAAGAGGTGAAGTGGAAGTTGACTCGAAAGAAAGAAGAAGTTTCACGTGACAAGCAAACAATGAAGGAACTCCAATGAGGAGTTGAAGCGTTCGTTGCAACAGCTTAAATGTCTTTAAAATATCGATTCTTTGTAGCTCTGTGGTTGTATTTTTTTACAGCAGCAACAGCTGAAGTTGGTGTTGAACCTGGCAGTTAATAACTGAAAGAAGTGGAAGTGCTGAAAGGAGTCGAAGGGTCAGTTACCGATGGAAACTGGCCAGTTTTTGGACCGTTCTTCCTGGTTTCAGGGGCAACATTTGGACACTTTCTTTCTCGCTGTGCTGCAGGTTTTGGTTCCTGCTGTTCAGCTCTCGGACCCTCGGCGGGAGTTCTGATCCGTGCGACCGTGTTTGTCGTCTCCGCTTCTCGTTCCTCTCCAGGCTAATGAATCGTGTCAGAAGCAGTCGAATTTCATCTCCCGATCCCGATCTTCATAATTGTTGGTGTTTTACACTTCTGTCCTGCCAGTTTCAATTAGCGGCGTATTTCCTTTTCTTTTCCTCTCCGCGGCCAAACAAGCTAATGCGATCACCGCGGCTCCATATTGTTTACGTCCAGCACTTCCTTCCTGTCCACATTCATTCATCACATTAGAAACTCACTTTCAGCCAAAGCTTCCTGTTTGTTTCCAATCCGCTCAGGATCAAACTTGACGTTTGCTTCCCCTCCCCCGTCCTTTACGCCGATATTAGGCGCATTAAAATGCCGTTCCACGCTGAGCTGAAGGTGATGTCACTTCCTGTGGTCGACGCCGGGTGGAAAGCGTTCATCACCGAGCCGTCAACTTGCTAAGAACTCAGAAAACGTCTGTGAAGTTTTGACATCTTCCAAAGGGCTTCGAGGAGCCAGATCTGGTCTTGTTAAAAATCTCTCACATTACGGATACATTCATTTTCAATAGAGTGCTGCAAGGTAAATATATTATTGAAGGTAGCTGACTGGCAAACTACAGCTGTCGAAACTTTCCCAATGAATGTGCAAATAGTTTGACAGGCCGATCCGAGCTGAAGACTCGTACTGAACCCAGCATCTTGTTCTGAAGGGCACCGACGGGAAAACAGTCTTGGAACCAAAGCTCCTTATGGCCGAAAGGTCTACTTCCTGGGAATGAATCAATGCAGAGCTTTGGGGGGGGCGTTCCCATGCCGCTTTTCATCCATTTATCCAAAAGGCTGCGAGGACGAGGATGATGAAGTTGCTGTAATTCTCCCCGACTCGACTAAACTTAGACAAATGGATTTCCAGCACCATGACATTCCTTGACAGTAGCTTTACCGCTTGATTCATTCCGCGGCGATTTGGCCGACCTTTTGTGGATGACGCTCCGGAATCAGTCGGCTGATCCAATTCCAGGTGTCAACATTTGCTCAAAGCTTGGCTGAGTTGGGCTAACTGGAGCTTATTCTCACTCCAAATCCACCCTGTGCCAGTATTCCAAACCCACACTGGCCGGAGCGCCGCACATCTGGCCCTCCGGTGTGCAAACACTCTGCATTTGTTTCAGAAATGCCGATAAATACAACTCCTCTTGGGAGAAAAAATATATATATTTTCAAAACCCCGCAAAACAATTAAAACCAATTCCAGTAATATACGATATAAAAAGACAAGTCGAGGAAAGTAAAATTATCTCAGGATGAGCTCGTTGATGAAAATATTTTTCCGAGGGAAATAGTCTTCCTCTGCCAGCCTTATTGCCTCGGGCAGGTTGTTCCAGAGCCTCGGGGCCCGGACTGTGTGGACTCTGTCCGCTCTGGTTCAGGCCGTGACTCTGCAGCAGAAACAGATGTCTGCCTGTAGACCTCCAGCTGGAAATCAGAGTTTTGAACCCTTTTAAAATGTAGTGTAGGCAGCATGAAACAGCTGCCATGTGGATGCAAGTCCCTTTCTACAGAGAATCACCTAGATTGTACTTTAAAATGATGAAAACATCATTTTCATTATCTGCTCTTAACCTTGGGATGCTCGTTGTTTCTTACTGTGATGTCATCGCTCTCGTTTATATTGTAATGGCGTTAATTGTTTCCATGGTGGACTTCCTCCAGTGTCTCAGTGTGGACGATGACAAGCTGTCAGCGTTTAATTCAGTGATTCTAGCGCGCGACTTATTGTTAGAGGACCACAGTGCAGACAGGACGGACTACATCTCCCAGCATGCCTTTGCCTGGTGATCCACCAGGAGGTGATGAAGCAAGTAGATGCAGAAAAAAGAAAAAGGAAATGTGTTTGTGTTTTCCGTCCTGGAGTCAGACGGATGGAGTCACCGCAGGAATACGCTGATATTTTGCAAAACAGAAGTCCAACAATCCCCAAATGGGCTCCCAGCTCAGTGTGTGGACTTCCATTTGGCTCCAGATTCAAGTGTGTGAATACATAAATGCAAAGAGAGAAACTCCCTCTGTGAGAATCCGTCTTTGATTAGATTTTCTGTTTTAAATCTAGTCAGATATTTCCTGTTTTTCTGCGTGTGAGCAGTGACTGAATATATTCTTTGTGTGTGTGTGTGTGTGTGTTCATCTCCATATATCCACATAACCATGGGCTCTGTGAGTGTGTACGTGTGTGTGCATTTATACTGATGTTGACATCAGCCTTTTAACACAGCTTTCCTCTCACCCTACTGCTGCCAGCCGTGTGTGTGTGTGTGTGTGTGTGTGTGTGTGTGTGTGTGTGTGTGTGTGTGTGTGTGTGTGTGTGTGTGTGTGTGTGTGTGTGTGTGTGTGTGTGTGTGTGTGTGTGTGTGTGTGTGTGTGTGTGTGTGTGTGTGTGTGTGTGTGTGTGTGTGTGTGTGTGTGTGTGTGTGTGTGTGTGTGTGTGTGTGTGTGTGTGTGTGTGTGTGTGTGTGTGTGTGTGTGTGTGTGTGTGTGTGTGTGTGTGTGTGTGTGGTCCCAGCGCCTCAGGGCTCCATCTGTTGTCATGCAGGGCATCGAGCTCCCGAGAGAGAGAGAAATGATGAGCTGAGAACCAAATTTAAAGAGACAGAGTAAAAAGTGACCCGTGCAGACGGCTGAAAATACTGATCATAACAATAAATATTAATTTTCTGTCCCATTAGAGACGAGTACGTCCATCAGTCTGTCTCAACATCGACCACCAAGAGCTCCGTTCAAGGAACCGTTCACCCACAAACGATATAAACATGACTCATGGAGGCAGCCAATGAAGACACAGCCGAGTGGAGGTGGAAGGGTTTTGTAAATATCATAAACATAAACAGGTTTTTTATCCAGGAAAACGCTGCTGACCGACTGATTCCTGGTTCCTCCCCTGAAGGAATGTGTTGTCTGCAGGAATGTGGACACCAAGTTCCTTCAGGGGAAAATGCTTTGTTCAGCAACAGGGCAGCAACATGAGTGTTTGGATTTCTACGAGCACACGAACGGACAAAAGAAACTTTGATAATGTTTAAAAAATCCTTGACTACATTGTTTGCTACGTTGTTTGTTACATTGTTTGCTACATTGTTTGCTACATTGTTTGTTATGTTGTTGGCTACATTGTTGGCTACATTGTTTGCTACGTTGTTTGTTACATTGTTTGCTACATTGTTTGCTACATTGTTTGCTATGTTGTTTGCTACATTGTTTGCTACGTTGTTTGTTACATTGTTTGCTACATTGTTTGTTACATTGTTTGTTACATTGTTTGCTACATTGTTTGCTACATTGTTTGCTATGTTGTTTGCTACATTGTTTGCTACATTGTTTGCTACGTTGTTTGTTACATTGTTTGCTACATTGTTTGCTACGTTGTTTGCTACATTGTTTGCTACATTGTTTGTTACATTGTTTGCTACATTGTTTGTTACATTGTTTGCTACATTGTTTGCTACATTGTTGGCTACATTGTTTGCTACATTGTTTGCTACGTTGTTTGTTACATTGTTTGCTACATTGTTTGCTATGTTGTTTGTTACATTGTTTGCTACATTGTTTGCTATGTTGTTTGTTACATTGTTTGCTACATTGTTTGCTACATTGTTTGCTATGTTGTTTGCTACATTGTTTGTTACATTGTTTGCTACATTGTTTGCTATGTTGTTTGCTACATTGTTTGCTACGTTGTTTGCTACGTTGTTTGTTACATTGTTTGCTACATTGTTTGCTATGTTGTTTGTTACATTGTTTGCTACATTGTTTGCTACGTTGTTTGTTACATTGTTTGCTACATTGTTTGCTATGTTGTTTGTTACATTGTTTGCTACGTTGTTTGTTACATTGTTTGCTATGTTGTTTGCTACATTGTTTGCTACGTTGTTTGTTACATTGTTTGCTACATTGTTTGCTATGTTGTTTGCTACATTGTTTGCTACATTGTTTGCTATGTTGTTTGCTACATTGTTTGCTACGTTGTTTGTTACATTGTTTGCTACATTGTTTGCTATGTTGTTTGCTACATTGTTTGCTACGTTGTTTGCTACGTTGTTTGTTACATTGTTTGCTACATTGTTTGCTATGTTGTTTGTTACATTGTTTGCTACATTGTTGGCTACATTGTTTGCTACGTTGTTTGTTACATTGTTTGCTACATTGTTTGCTATGTTGTTTGCTACATTGTTTGCTACGTTGTTTGTTACATTGTTTGCTACATTGTTTGCTACGTTGTTTGCTACATTGTTTGCTACGTTGTTTGCTACATTGTTTGCTATGTTGTTTGTTACATTGTTTGCTACGTTGTTTGCTACGTTGTTTGTTACATTGTTTGCTACATTGTTTGCTATGTTGTTTGTTACATTGTTTGCTACATTGTTGGCTACATTGTTTGCTACGTTGTTTGTTACATTGTTTGCTACATTGTTTGCTATGTTGTTTGCTACATTGTTTGCTACGTTGTTTGCTACGTTGTTTGTTACATTGTTTGCTACATTGTTTGCTATGTTGTTTGTTACATTGTTTGCTACATTGTTGGTTACATTGTTGGCTACATTGTTTGCTACGTTGTTTGTTACATTATTTGCTACATTGTTGGCTACATTGTTTGCTACGTTGTTGGCTACATTATTGGCTACGTTGTTTCCACACCTACTCCCCGCTCTGCAGAGCGAACAGAAACTAACGAGAGGCGGTAACCACGAGCCGGTAAACGTGCAGCAGCTGCCGGTGACATCACCTCGTTAGTGATGCAACAATAATTGCAAGCGAGCGAGCGGCCGCTGCTCTCGCTCCTTCACGTCGTTTAATTGGGACAACGAGAAGCTTCTGCTGAGGGTCCGGTTCTGCGTGGACGGTTCTGACAGTCAGCAGATGGAAGGTTCTGCTCTGCGGGACTAATTGTTGTCGGCTGCTGGTCTGGAATCAGGTTCACTGGTGAAATCACACGTCAGTGTTTATACATGAAGGAACAAATACTCATGAAATATACTTTTCTTCCATTAATCCATGATGCTTGTTAGTTTTAACTATGCTGTGTACGCTGACTGCAGTACAAGTACTAGTACAATACTTTGATAATAAAGGTCTCGCATTCAAACTTCAGTACATGTATTTAAGTATTATTATCATAATCAGAATGAGGTTTATTCTGATTATGATACTCAGTCATGT
Source organism: Cottus gobio (assembly GCA_023566465.1). NCBI lineage: Eukaryota > Metazoa > Chordata > Actinopteri > Perciformes > Cottidae > Cottus > Cottus gobio. The sequence goes on from CM042236.1 coordinate 17,827,441, forward strand.
TCCTTCACTTCACTTTTTTACGTTCACTTAAACTTCGTGAAAAGTTTATTTTTTACACACATTTGAAATCCTCCTCCTTCAAGTGGAGTTAACTAATACAAGTGATAAGTGGCCTCTCCGGGCTTCCGTAGGTTATTTCATGTGACTGTTCCAGCGGAGCAGAAATCTTGCTGCAGCCGAGCGAGCGAGCGGCTCAGGTGATCCGAACTGTCGGGAGGATTTCGCCGAATATACGTGTGTGTGTGTGTGTGTGTGTGTGTGTGTGTGTGAACACGCCAAGTGGACTAATGTGTTCTGTTGAGTTCTGGCTCCATCTGGGCTCCACTGAGACACACAGACAGCACCGCCTGAGGTCCAACATACACACACACACACACACACACACACACACACACACACACACACACACACACACACACACACACACACACACACACCTCCATTCATCTACTTTGTGTATCTTTTCATCCTTTCTTTCTCGTCTTTCTATTTCTTTTTCCTCTGTGTCTAGTTCTTTCTTTCATGCCGTCGCCTCGGGCCGACACACAACAACAGATGGACTAACACACACACACACACACACACACACACACACACACACACACACACACACACACACACACACACACACACACACACACACACACACACACACACACACACACACACACACACTCAGGGGCTGCAGGCCCGTCAGCTGTCCGCCTGCTGCTGCCTCAGTGGAGCTGAGATCTCCGGTCTCATCCAGAAATGTTTGAAGGAATTTAGCGGAAAAAAATGATTCCATGAAGTCCGGATCTTTTTTAAAGACTTTTTCTTCGCCAGAACCAAAGAGCCCGAAGCTCTTGTTTCCCCCGACGAGGAACACGAGATACATCCGCGAGGAGGTCACGTCTCAGTAGACGGCTTGCGGACAGGTCTCGACCTCCGTCACCCCTGGAATCAAAGGGACGAGAGGACGATTCAAATAACAAAGTAACAAGCGGGGCTTTTATTGTGAAGGGCTCATAGGCCTGCAGACGCCTCTATGAGGTCGGTAGCCGCGATCAAAGTGACTTTATTCAAGCATCCTGAGTGCAGATCCCAGAGCTGGCGGCGGGTCATGACTCGGGTCAGCTTGACTTCGGGGTGAAACATCTGGAATAAAAAGGTACAGCCTTCGAAGAACGCTGTTAAAGGCTGATGCTCAAGTCAGAACGGACTTCTTCTGCTTTAGATTCTGTAGACACAGAGAAAAATACTCGTTTCAGTCCTTTCAAAGCTGCAATCATGAACATTGAGTTGAAACAATGGACTGAGATATTTGGTCAAATGTTTCTGACTCATCTGGTTTTAGCCTCTTTCTGCTTTTTTGTTTGGGTTTGACGCCCCAAACCTTCAGATTAAAAGACAAATCGTTTTTTCCTCGTTTTTCTGTGACGGACATCAGATATAACGACACCTTCAGGAAATTGTAAGCACAATTAGGCGCCCAAATCATTTATTTTTTCCATAACTGAACTGTTTTGCAATCTATTGCACTGGAAACAATGAAACTATAAATGTCTGGTTAAGAGGGAGATTCATTTCAGTTTGCTTCAACGTGTTTCCGATGAGGTCGGCTGCAGCCTGGACCCCGATGAAGATGTTATCTCCGTTATCTTCATCCAGAGTCTTTTAGCAGCACTTTCTCTCTCCGTGACCTCGGCGCTGAAAGGTAATTTGGAGGTTCAGAGGAAGAGGCTGTGTCTCTTTAGGACACGTTCTTTGTCTCAAAGCAGTTTGGAGAAGAAAAACCAGCCAGAGGTGAAGAATTTATATCCAGCAGTGAGTGAAGCAGAGCCAGGAAGCAACCGGGACGCTGAGAGGAGTTTAAAGGGATTATATATGTATGTGTGTGTGTGTGTGTGTGTGTGTATATGTATGTATGTATATATGTATATATATATATATATATATATATGTGTATATGTATATATATATATATATATATATATATATATATATATATATATATATATACATATATATACACATGTGTATATATACACACAGATGGGGACGACAGTCACAGTAGAGACTTGGAGATAGCGAGGTTAATGATTCCACGGAGCGCCTCTTCAGCTGGGAGACGACGTCGGGTTCAGGGTTAACGAGCCGCTCGCTGCTGTGCCGCTAGAACAAGAGGCGGCATGGGGGGGAGGAGGGGGAGGGTGTTGGTTCAGAGACACTCAGTGGGGAGGGTGTTGGTTCAGAGCCACTCAGGAGGGAGGGTGTTGGTTCAGAACCACTCAGGGGGAGGGTGTTGTTTCAGAACCACTCAGGGGGGAGGGTGTTTGTTCAGAGCCACTCAGGAGGGAGGGTGTTGGTTCAGAACCACTCAGGGGGGAGGGTGTTGGTTCAGAGCCACTCAGGGGGAGGGTGTTGTTTCAGAACCACTCAGGGGGGAGGGTGTTGGTTCAGAGCCACTCAGGAGGGAGGGTGTTGGTTCAGAGCCACTCAGGGGGGAGGGTGTTGGTTCAGAGCCACTCAGGGGGGAGGGTGTTGGTTCAGAACCACTCAGGGGGGAGGGTGTTGTTTCAGAACCACTCAGGGGGTAGGGTGTTGGTTCAGAGCCACTCAGGGGGGAGGGTGTTGGTTCAGAACCACTCAGGGGGGAGGGTGTTGGTTCAGAGCCACTCAGGAGGGAGGGTGTTGGTTCAGAGCCACTCAGGGGGGAGGGTGTTGGTTCAGAACCACTCAGGGGGAGGGTGTTGGTTCAGAGCCACTCGGGAGGGTTCATAGGAAAGATGGTGAAATATGTTTTCTTTGATTCTTTGAGTAATTGGTGATATTTCGGCGGGTTGAAGAGTTCCTTAAACACACATTTAAAGCCCACTCGTCTTGTTTAAGCAGGAAAACACCAGCGAAACATTGACGGACAGACGGCTCGTCGATACTCCGGTTTGTTTGTCCGTCAGTCGGAGGAACGCCGAAGTCTTCTGTTTTTTTGCTGATGGTTGATTGATGGGAGCAGAGCTTCAGGGCAAATTAAAGCTGCACATACGGCGCGTTCAGGTATCACTCACAAGGTTGTTTCTTTCTTCCTCGAGGAGGACGGACGTGTTTACACTGACAGGAAGTCGATCCGCCACTTTGATTTGTGGCGGCTTTGTCGAGACCTCGGAGGTCGTCCTTCAGTTTCCCACGACACCGTCAATTGTCCGTTTCTGTGATTACGATCCCGGAGAGAAACGGTAACTTCCTGTTTATCAGCTCAGCGGCTCATCGTCGGCAAAGAAAAGTCTCTTGACTCGAACTCCATGTTGTGTTTGTGTGTAGCGATTAGTGTCACTTCAAACTGAGAGCAGAGCTCATTACACACACACACACACACACACACACACACACACACACACACACACACACACACACACACACACACACACACACACACACACACACACACACACACACACACATTGTCTTTAAAAGCACCAATTAGAGACATTTAATCACTATCCTGTCAGGAGGAGTCATGTGACTCAGCCTCAGCTGCTCGAGGCGTAATTAAGCCTGGATATCATTCTGAAAAGTTATGATTTAAAATGCTACGACATCAAAGGAACACTGACATTTTGTGAAATGCCCATAGACATATATGTGTATAATATATAATATATCAGACTTAATCAGGTACAAAAGGATACACATAATCTATAATACTTAAATCATGGTGCAGCCATAGATGTCTCATGTTCTACAGTTCTTAGTCATATTCTGAGCTCATGATATTAATACAGTAATTCTCTCGCGGTTCTTTAACACTGTGGAGGAACCGCATGGCTGGTTCTGCGGTTCCTCATTCTTTAACCTCATTTAGTGTTTGGCTACAAGTGGCATTGATCTTTGTTCATTTCATTTGTTCAGCTGCTTCCTCTCTTATATCCACCTCTCAGCTTCTCTCAGCTATCTGCTTTTTATTTGAAAAAGAACTAAAAAGGACCAAATATCAGTTAGTTTGTTAAATGTAACAAAGTAGAAACATTTTTAAAACATTAGTTTGGTATCAATGCAGTTTAAGTTATTTATTTGAACATGTGAGTTGAATTAATGTGTGAATTGAACCTTTAATGACATCGTTAGTTAACACAGATCGTTACGTGGGAACAAAACGTATCCTCGTGCTTAAAGGCTGTATTCTCTCTTTATTACAGCATGAAGCCTCTTCAGAGACAAATAAAACCACAATAAAGAAAATGGAAACCTGGAACGTTGATCCAACCTCAACCTTTATCTGTTTAATCTGATTTTGATGAAACAAAGATTCAGATTCAGCGACAAACGCAAGAATTTCACTTCAATGCAGGAGGTTTGTCCTCAGACAGCAGAGGACAAATGAAGCTCTCTCTCTCTCTCTCTCTCTCTCTCTCTCTCTCTCCCTCTCTCTCCCTCTCTCTCCCTCTCTCTCCTCTCTCTCTCTCTCTCTCTCTCTCTCTCTCTCTCTTCTCTCTCTCTCTCTCTCTCTCTCTCTCTCTCTCTCTCTCTTCTCTCTCTCTCTCTCTCTCTCTCTCTCTCTCTCTCTCTCTCTCTCTCTCTCTCTCTCTTCTCTCTTCTCTCTAACTGAGTGTAACTCGTCCGGACACCAGTCCGGTGATTAAATGTCTCTAATTGGTGCTTTTAAAGACACAGATGAGACAGAGTGTGAAGCTGCAGCAGCTATTTTAGTGTCACGTCAAGATGAGGAGAGAGGCGGTTATGTAACACACACACACACACACACACACACACACACACACACACACGAAAAATGATTGTTTCTCTCCTGCTGTCAAAGTCAAAGACAACATATGACAGAAAATAAATGGAAAAAAAAAACAAGAAAAGAATGAAGAGGAGCCGGGGGGGTGGAGGGGGGAGGGGGGCAGGAAGCTTCCAGAAGAGAGAGCGTTAGTGACGGAGACGCCGGCTCACCTGAAGAAGCACCGATCGATTGCAGTATTGATCGGCGGTCAGAGAGGACCCTTCTGTCTCGGCAGTAATGAGGCTTCACATGAGGGTTTGACGCTGGCCCTTTAAGAGGGCGGAACTACTTTACTTCTTTAGCCACGCTAAGATATGTAACAAATGAAAAATGAAATAAAAAACATTATTATTAAACAGAACATTTATCACAACAACATAAATGGTTGATTGCTAGCTTGTTGACTCACATTCGGAACCAAGGTCACACACACACACACACACACACACACACACACACACACACACACACACACACACACACACACTCTCTCTCTCTCTCTCTCTCCAAGGTGGAGTTCGCTGCCTCAGTGACCCAACATCTGTTGCCATGGTAACATCTCTCCATCACTGCAGCCGCCCCCCCTTCGCTGTATAAAATTCACAATGCTCTTTATCGGCAGACGGAAGGACAAACATACTGTGTTACACACACCGCACGAGTGTGTGTGTGTGTGTGTGTGTGTGGGAAACCAGTAATACGATTGCATTACATTATTATGTTTTTGTCATAAGCCGTTTACAGTAAGTGTGTGTATCTACTGGATAGAAACAAAAAGCGTTCCAGTCTGGTTTCTGGTCCTGACCCGAAACCCCATCCAGCCCCTCTGGGAGGAACCTGAACCCAGACTCTGAGCCAGACCCCATCACCAGCATCCGTGTTGGACCACTAACACTCTGAGTGAGAACAAATCCCCGAAGTCAGGTTCTACACGGTGGAAAGTTTCAGCACTGGACAGCTCCTCTCAGATATATATATATATATATATATATATATATATATATATAGATCCAGATAGTTTATTCAGATAATAAATTATAGTAAATAATAAATAATTAACTGTTTTTTTATCAGGTTCCGTCTTCTTTAAACTCAAACCACACATTTATTTTAATATTTCATCCCATGTTGTCCACTATATGAATGTAAATGTGCGTACATTTATATTTCATACGCATCAGTGAAGAGTTGAGACGTCAACACAATATTAATCTGCTGGTTTTTAGTGTTTCCTCCACAATGAATACAAAAATAAGTTAATTCATAAAAAAATGTGGTCACAAAAGACATTATTATTGTCAATATACAAAAACACGTTGTGACAATGACCTGTGTGTGTTCTGGTCATATTGAGTATAATAACACAAATAATACGACATGAACACAGGTCTCCTGGGTTAGAGTCTGGGTGTGTTGCTCTTTATGTATTATTATTGTTTGTGCATTAATTAATGCATGAAAACAGTTTGTTTTAACAAATTACTCTCAAGGATGAACTAGAATTCGGTGGTCAGAGGTCACTGTGACCTTGCACATTTTTTATTTTATTTATTTTTTACAATTACACATTAAACGTCTAAAAGGATGAAATGAGCAGCGCTGACATTTTGGACAGTAAACTGCATCTTGAACGCTTGTTCTCCGGTTGCTGTTTTAATAATTAATCATTTGACATTATAAATGTGTGAACACGAATCCCATAATTCGTTTACCGCCTTTCAGTCAGATGCATGATGGTTAGTGGGCGGAGCCAGCGGCCTCATTTTGAGGAGCTGATGGGGAGGCGAGGTTCGCTCTGTGCTGACGGATGACTCTCATAAAGCTTTTGAAAATATGCCATTTCATATCGATAGCATGAAGCTACAGGATTACTTACAACCCATTGAATCCACCAATACGTCTGTCAATCAAAGCCTCGCCAAGACACGCACAACAATGCCAATTATGTCCAGCAAAAACAATGAAAATGTACTTAATTATGACTGAAATATGATTAATCACGGCCTTCTTGGTCCGTATAGCTTCCACTCCTTCAAGGACCAGGAGGGAGTGTGGGAATTTTCAGCGAATTTTTTGCTCGAAATGTCTGAACTAAAATAATTATTAGAAATATTTAACTTAACTCAATCAAAGCCAAACTTCACACAGGCGACAAAGAGGTTTGTTTCAAGTTGGAATGTTTTTGCTTTGTTTGCTGTCATGTGCCACAGAACAACAATATTATAATAACATATTCATTCGTAGATACCTGAGATGAGCTGTCCAGTGCTGAAACTCTCAGAAACAGGATCTTCTTCCCTGTAAATATGGGTAATAATAACGTAATAAGGTGTTTCCCTTCGTCCCCGGGCGTCGGGCGGAGACCCTCGTGAGCGTGTTCACGGTTACGCCGCCGCAGACAGAACTGGTTCAGCCTGCGGCTACACGGGCGCCAGCGGACGGCGCTTCAGCCGAATGCCGACATCCTCATAATGAGCCCCATAATTAGCCCGGAGGCTGCTCGGACAAAGGAGGATTAGTGTATAAATGGATTAAATCGCAGTTAATCTCATAATTGTGCTGCAGCGATGACATCTTTTTGTGGACCAACCAGGATCTGGTTCAGCGCCTCGCCTTCAGATGGCAGGTTTTCACCGGAGGGTTCCTCATTAAGGTTTCCATTAGAAAGTAAAACGCCTTCAATTTAACAAGATAAAGTTCTACTACATTTTACAAGAGAATTAAATCACAATTAATCCTGTAATTGCGCCGCGGTGATGTGATCCCGGTCCAACCCGGACGTCGGCTTCATCGAGTGTCTAAATGGAAGCTCTGCAGCAGACGTAATCATGATTGCGGTACTTCCACGTTTAATTTAAACTGTGCGGAAGAGATGGAGTCGTTTTATAGCCCCAACAGGAGGTCGGCTCCAGCGTTTGAGTTTCTATTTGATTAAAAGACTTATGGTTTCATATTCAGCATTATGCTTATAGGTGGCTGATTTTTATACTTAACTTTTAAGTGTATTTATGACTCTATAACTCTGAGCTGGATGTTGGCTCTGATTGTTGGCTCTTTTTTTATCAAACAATAAGATTCATATGTAAGCGTTTAATTCAACAAGATTATACTTTATTATAAAAGTGCATTGACCCACAGCAGTGATGGCATCCTATAATAGTCCATCCTGCGTGTTTGCTGCATTCAATGTTAAAATGACAGATTTCCTTTGGAAGTTCTGAATTATATTCTTAATATGCAGACTTATTTCATAATGTCACAACATATTACACTAAAGTTTCAGTGCATAGGATTTAGCGCCCTCTAGCTGTGAGGCTGCAGATTACAGCCTCAGTGTTTGGTTTGACCTTTCTGGGCTACTGTAGAAACATGGCCGCTCAGCATGGCGACTCCGTGAAGAGAATCATCTCAATAAGAAGAGGAAGAAGTGAAACATTGTATCAATAATGACTTTTATAGTGAAAGCTGGACGTTTGCATTAAACAACAGATTTTAATTATTGCTATTATTAATAATATTATGTTGTTTGGTGTGAGACAGGAGTATATCAATATATATATATATAGTCTACACACAGAAGCTCAGAGGGATATTAATCCCGTTGATTATTAAAGCGCGTGACTCCTGAGCACTGGTCTCACTTGATGCCGAGCGAGTAATGATGAATTAATTGGCGCCTTTCAAACGTGTCATAATATTGCTTCAGGATCAACAGACGTCCATATTTACAGTCATGAAATGTGTCACGTGACCAAATGTGTTGTTCGTGTTTTTCATTTTTATATCGAGGAACTGAAGGGGTTAAAGGGAGAAACGAATCCAAATTATGCTTTGAGTTTAATTACTAGATTAACTTTGCTGTGTGTGTGTGTGTGTGTGTGTGTGTGATACTATGAACCGGACTAATTAATCTTCCCTATTAGCTCTTTCTGTCTCCCTGCAGTGTTTCTGTTTGAAGTGGATCATTTATTACTACAGAGGATGTGAGGAGCTGTCTGTCTGTCTGTCTGTCTGTCTGTCTGTCTGTCTGTCTGTCTGTCTGTCTGCCTGCCTGTCTGTCTGTCTGTCTGTCTGTCTGTCTGTCTGTCTGTCTGTCTGTCTGTCTGTCTGTCTGTCTGTCTGTCTGTCTGTCTGTCTGCCTGCCTGCCTGCCTGCCTGCCTGCCTGCCTGCCTGCCTGCCTGTCTCATATCACATATATTAATTTTTTTGGTTGTCGCGTTGTAATCGTATCTAAAAGCGTATTTATACCCTTTTTAATCTCTTTATACGTGTAACCATGGTAACCTGCGATATATAAACAACAACAAAGCCTCCAGCTCGGCTGCATCATGTGTTGATAATAAATTGGACCAATGAATCAAATCAGAGCTGCAATGTTAAGTCAGCTGTTATTAATAATATAATAAATATATAACATGTAAACATGTTGTGAGACAGAAACTCATTTTGAGGAAGTTTAATATCAAAGAAATGAGATTCTACCAAGTAGAAGTACATCAACATCGTACTTCAGTAAAAGTACAAATGTATTAGCTTCCTAAAATAGTTAAAGTACTAAAAGTATTAATTATGCAGAATATATTTGATGTAACTGGATTATAATTATTGATGCATTAATGTGTTTAACAGCTACATCAATTTAACAATTTACATCAAATTCTTATCAGGTTTCATATTATTTATCTTAAGCCGTCATAATAACAAAAATACAACATTTGCCTCAAAGATGTAGTACAGTAGAAAGAAATAGAAATTAAGAAGTACAAGTACCTCAAAGTTGTACTTAAATAAAAGCACAAACGTGTTCACCTAAAGTATTACCGTAGTCATTATGCAGTTTATTGTATTTTATTGTATTATAATTATTGTTCATCACTTTAATGCTGCAGCTGGTAAACGTGGAGTTCATTTTAATGACTTTATATTCCTGCTGACTAATAAAACATAATTTATTTGTTATTATATTTTGTATCATTAATCTAAATCTGCAAAGTAAACTATTAAAATACAATATTTCCCTCTGAGATGTAGTAAAATTACAATCTGGAGATTCAGAATGACAATATGAAATATGAAATATTAAAGTGTGAAGCCACCAGTTTGAACCCATGAAGCTGAAGGACCAGTGGATTCAACTGGTCGACTCTCTCCTGTAACGAGATATTTTGGAGCGATCGTTTAAAGAAATATGAATTTTTCAGCTCTCGTTAGATCCTCTTAAACAGAAAAAGTCAGTCGCTCTGATTCTTCCACAACTCGGAGCCAGATGTGTGAGCAGTGAACCTCATCTGGACTCAACTGGTCCACAACCACGGCGATGCCGCGGTACCGATGCCGGGTCGGGGGGAGAGCGTGATGGAGGAAAACAGATGGCGGCCGCGAAGGAAGTGATTCGTGTGAGGAAACGTGAAGAGAAGGGAACAGACGGAGAACGACAGAAGAAGAAGAAGAAGAAGAAGAAAAAGAAGAAGAAGAAAACCCAGATGGAGAAATGAGAGCGAGAATGGAGAGAAAGGGAAGAATGGAAGAGGTTATATAAAGAGAGCATCTGCTGGATGAGGAAGATGAAGATGTTTTCATATGGTCCTCATCGTCACTGGAGATCTGATGTGAGAGTGAGGCCGCATTCCAACACTGTTTCTTAACAATATTAAATATAATTTGATTGGCCGAAGAGCAAAACATCCGCTCTGAAAAATGCACGTTTTTGACAATACTAATACTTGTTTTCTTCAGAATGCTATTTGTTAAGAATACTTAATACATAATACATAATACAAAGTACAAAATACATAATAAAAAAATACAAAATACATAATACATAATACAAAATAAATAATACAAAATACAAAAATACAAAATACAAAATACATAATAAAAAAATACAATATACAAAATACAAAAATACAAAATACATAATAAAAAAATACAAAATACATAATAAAAGAATACAAAATACACAAAGTACATAGAGGAGTTTTTCCCCTACTTTTCCTGGATCATTTTGCAGATAAATGGTTTTGCACTTTGGCCATCTATATATAGATAGTTTTTTACGGTCACGTGAGCGGTACGCAGCCTGCCAGCTTTCCATCGGTGATAATGGCCGTCGATCAGCATCGCCTCCTCCTCGAGTCGCCAGACGCGGCGTGATAAAGATAATAGACGCTCAGAAGAGCCGCCTTGGGGGTGCTTACCTTCACTTCCTGTCTCGGTCCTCGTTTACATTTCATTAATTCACCCGTTTAAACGAGTGAAAGACGAGCGAGGACAAGAAGCCTCAGAGCTGAACTCTACCTGGTGCTCCACAGATCATAAGAAGAGGAGACAGAAGGTTATTAACCCCGACGGACGAGTTTCATTAAAGAATGAAGAATAACAAAAAGCAAGATGAACATTTATGAGCAATGCAATACAAATAATAATAATACTGACACCAGTTCAAAAGAGAATACAACAGCAATACGAGGCAGGTAATAATAAAAAATAGAGAAGTAGAAAGTTATATTACACATAGATAGATTAAAATGATATTGGACATGAAATGGAGATGTAATACTGCTCGGTGTGTTATTGTTGGAATTGAAATCCTCAGCGGTCCTTGCTGCAGAAGGGAGTTATGTGTGTGTATATACATCTATATATATATATATATATATATATATATATATATAGTGTATATACATATGACGTATATACGTATATACGCAGCTGTCCTTCCTGCAGAAGGAGCTGCAATCGTTATCATCCATATTTATAGGGAAGAAGATCCTGTTGCTATGCGTTTCAGCACTGGACAGCTCCTCTGATATCCTCTGATATATATATATGAGTGTGTATATATACAGTCTTATATATACAATCTTATATATAAGGAAACAACAGTTAGGTTTGACTTTCACATAATTTAAATGCACTTCCCTGTAGATACTCAAACATTCCCACGACCTCTTGATCGTCTGTGTGAAAGTGAAACCGTTTAAAAGGAAGTTATGAAGGTAAAAACCTCCCTTATGCTTCCAGAAGGTCGAATTCTTAAAACGGGAAATGAGGCTGCACCCAAATCCTGCAGGAACAAAGAGAGAGAGTTGGCAGCGAATTCAAGTTAATAAAAAGCAGTTACGTCCAATCAGAAACCAATCTGGGGTGTAAACAGGAAGTCACTGCGGCGCCGCGTCCTCCAACAGAACTTCTAAAAATAACATTTTCAACAGAGTGGGCGGCTAACGAGACTAATCAGCTCGTTCATAACATCCGATCAAATGTTTCCAGGTGTGTTATGATACTTAAGTTTAAAGGTCGTCCCCCGCTCGGCTGTAAAAAAACAAAATATGTTTTTATCGCTGCGGGGGAAAAAAAACCTAGGCCTCTGATTGGTCGGGCTGGCAGTGAGCCAAGCCAATCGGCGGTCAGCGTCCTCTGAGTCTCCTCTGCTCGCTTATAGATTTTCCAGTTGTGCAGCGAGACAGGGAGAGATTTTTGAGTTTGTATCAGCACTGACACCTCAGTGTGTGTGTGTGTGTGTGTACCTCTACCTTTGTGAGGTGTGTGTGTGTGTGTGTGTGTGTGTGTGTACCTCTACCTTTGTGAGAACCAGTGGTAGACCTTCACTCTGTGGGCTGCAGCTCATTGTCTGATGGTGAAAGGCCGCTCGGCCCACGCCTTATTAAAACATTGGGCCGTCCTCTCACTCTGACATCAAGCAGCAGCAGCTCGCTAACAGCCGGTTGGTTCTTCACAGAATCGACCGCTTCGCCGCAGCTCGTAACCGAGATGAAACAGTTCGGCCATTTAGACCCTGTAACCCCCGCTGGAGAGAAAAATGGGGAAATAATAAGCTGAGTTATCAATCATCGGAGTGTACGTTCAGAAAACTTCTCAAAAGGGTTTTTATGTTGTCAGGAACCATTTGTCTTCAACTCGATGCTGAGTTCCCTTTGAGGAGTTCACGGAAGCCTTAAGTCATGTTTGGGTTCCTTATGTTCTGTTTATCTATAGAGAACATATTGTTCTGGTTCCTTTATGTTCTGTTTATCTATAGAGAACATCTTGTTCTGGTTCCTTATGTTCTGTTTATCTATAGAGAACATCTTGTTCTGGTTCCTTATGTTCTGTTTATCGCTGGAGAACCAACGTCTCATTGCTGTTGGCTGCTGGGAAGGGAACCAAAAATTATTAGGTATTGATCCATAATGGTTGAGGTTAAGCATTGATATTTAATGGTTGAGGCTAAGCATTGATCTTTAATGGTTGAGGTTAAGCATTGATATTTAATGGTTGAGGCTAAGCATTGATCTTTAATGGTTGAGATTAAGCATTGATATTTAATGGTTGAGGTTAAGCATTGATCTTTAATGGTTGAGATTAAGCATTGATCTTTAATGGTTGAGGCTAAGCATTGATATTTAATGGTTGAGGCTAAGCATTGATCTTTAATGGTTGAGGTTAAGCATTGATCTTTAATGGTTGAGGCTAAGCATTGATCTTTAATGGTTGAGGCTAAGCATTGATATTTAATGGTTGAGGCTAAGCATTGATCTTTAATGGTTGAGGCTAAGCATTGATATTTAATGGTTGAGGTTAAGCATTGATCTTTAATGGTTGAGGTTAAGCATTGATCTTTAATGGTTGAGGTTAAGCATTGATCTTTAATGGTTGAGATTAAGCATTGATATTTAATGGTTGAGGTTAAGCATTGATATTTAATGGTTGAGGTTAAGCATTGATCTTTAATGGTTGAGATTAAGCATTGATATTTAATGGTTGAGGCTAAGCATTGATATTTAATGGTTGAGGCTAAGCATTGATCTTTAATGGTTGAGGCTAAGCATTGATATTTAATGGTTGAGGTTAAGCATTGATCTTTAATGGTTGAGGTTAAGCATTGATCTTTAATGGTTGAGGTTAAGCATTGATCTTTAATGGTTGAGATTAAGCATTGATATTTAATGGTTGAGGTTAAGCATTGATATTTAATGGTTGAGGTTAAGCATTGATCTTTAATGGTTGAGATTAAGCATTGATCTTTAATGGTTGAGGCTAAGCATTGATCTTTAATGGTTGAGGTTAAGCATTGATCTTTAATGGTTGAGGCTAAGCATTGATATTTAATGGTTGAGGCTAAGCATTGATCTTTAATGGTTGAGGTTAAGCATTGATCTTTAATGGTTGAGGTTAAGCATTAGTTATTAATGGTTGAGGTTAAGCATTGATATTTAATGGTTGAGGTTAAGCATTAGTTATTAATGGTTGAGGTTAAGCATTGATCTTTAATGGTTGAGGTTAAGCATTGATCTTTAATGGTTGAGGTTAAGCATTGATATTTAATGGTTGAGGTTAAGCATTGATCTTTAATGGTTGAGGCTAAGCATTGATATTTAATGGTTGAGGCTAAGCATTGATCTTTAATGGTTGAGGTTAAGCATTGATCTTTAATGGTTGAGGTTAAGCATTGATCTTTAATGGTTGAGGTTAAGCATTAGTTATTAATGGTTGAGGTTAAGCATTGATCTTTAATGGTTGAGGTTAAGCATTGATCTTTAATGGTTGAGGTTAAGCATTAGTTATTAATGGTTGAGGTTAAGCATTGATATTTAATGGTTGAGGTTAAGCATTAGTTATTAATGGTTGAGGTTAAGCATTGATCTTTAATGGTTGAGGTTAAGCATTGATCTTTAATGGTTGAGGTTAAGCATTAGTTATTAATGGTTGAGGTTAAGCATTGATCTTTAATGGTTGAGGTTAAGCATTAGTTATTAATGGTTGAGGTTAAGCATTGATCTTTAATGGTTGAGGTTAAGCATTGATATTTAATGGTTGAGGCTAAGCATTAGTTATTAATGGTTGAGGTTAAGCATTGATATTTAATGGTTGAGGTTAAGCATTGATCTTTAATGGTTGAGGTTAAGCATTAGTTATTAATGGTTGAGGTTAAGCATTGATCTTTAATGGTTGAGGTTAAGCATTGATCTTTAATGGTTGAGGTTAAGCATTGATCTTTAATGGTTGAGGTTAAGCATTGATCTTTAATGGTTGAGGTTAAGCATTAGTTATTAATGGTTGAGGTTAAGCATTGATCTTTAATGGTTGAGATTAAGCATTGATATTTAATGGTTGAGGTTAAGCATTCGTTATTAATGGTTGAGGTTAAGCATTGATATTTAATGGTTGAGGTTAAGCGTTGATATTTTATGGTTGAGGTTAAGCATTAGTTATTAATGGTTGAGGTTAAGCATTGATCTTTAATGGTTGAGATTAAGCATTGATATTTAATGGTTGAGGTTAAGCATTCGTTATTAATGGTTGAGGTTAAGCATTGATATTTAATGGTTGAGGTTAAGCGTTGATATTTTATGGTTATGGTTGGGCAGAACATAATTAGATCCTCAAACATTACACCAATATGTTGAACATATTATTATAAGTAGAGCCACCTTTACCTTCGTCACTACAAAGAAAAAACAAGTTGTCAAGGTTATCCGTGACTTTCAGCAATTTGTGTCCTAACACATTTTAACATGTAGTTATTAAAATCTAACTGGAATATTGTTCTTGAATGTTTCGAGCACATCCCCCCTGAAGTTAAACCCTTTTGGTGGCACCAACCTCCTTTAACGCCCCCCTCAGGACAACGTCTCAGTTTAAGCTCCACCGGTAAGAATAGCTGAACCATCAGTATGTAATTTATTCTGAACAGCACCTTCATATTAAGGGCTGTAATGAACATTTCAGCCTCAAGCAGCAGTTGCCGTTTGTTATTTGTGTGTCTCTCTCGCTGTGTGTGTGTGTGTGTGTGTGTGTGTGTGTGTGTGTGTGTGTGTGTGTGTGTGTGTGTGTGTGTGTGTGTGTGTGTGTGTGTGTGTGTGTGTGTGTGTGTGTGTGTGTGTGTGTGTGTGTGTGTGTGTGGCAGCAGGTTGTCTGTATAGATGTGAAGGAGTTTTAACATTCAGAGACTCTCCTCTGTACTCTCTTCTCGTGCCTGTTGAATATGGAGCAGCTCTTATCTCAACGAGCTAAAGATAATTGGTGGACAAGTGGATCTCGACCGCGGAGAGAAAGAGAGGGAGGAACGGAGACAAAAGCCAGGGAGGGGAAGATACTGACAGTAGTTGGGTTTATGTGTGTGTGTGTGTGTGTGTGTGTGTGTGTGTGTGTGTGTGTCAGGATTACTGAGACCGTGACCAGAAATTTAAGAAATACCCAGATCCTGTGCTGAAGTAATAGCAGAAATCAAATGATATTAATGTGGCAGTAGATACATTGGTTGCGGTCCCATTGTGAAGTAAATGATTGCACGGTGTATTGTCTGTAGAGTCGTGACACCATCACGGTTCCCCGAGGAGCCGCATCAGCAGATAGATGCGGTTCTTTCAATAAAAGAGTAATCACATGAGCATGAATCTAATAATTCAGGTGTGTGCTTTGACACAGAAACCTCCTGCAGCTTCACTCTGCAGTAAAATTAAAACGATTCATTTCATTTTCATCTAAATGTCCCATTCAGCACAACGTCTCATTTGCATTTCCCCCTTGAGCTAAACCAATCACATCGTCTCCACCCAGCTGGCCAATCAGTTCTGCAGTCTGAGCCTCAGTCAGGTGGATAATAAGATGTCAGCCAATCACATCCAGCGTGGGGGGAGCAGAGGGCTGGCACGTGATTGGATCTCTATTTTCTGATCTCTTACCTTTATGTTTTTTCCGGAACATATTTTGAAAACAACACATGACGAGATGTCCTTCGAGAAGAGAAGAACTGAAAAGCCAACTGTCGATAGACCCCGCCTCCTATAAATGCTCAAAGCTTCGGGGATAGTTGCTGTTGCAACAACTTGCAGAAAGGTGACCGACATATTTGACAACTTCTACGTAAAGGTGGAAGTAAAGGTGTAAGTAAAGCTGGAAGTAAAGCTGGAAGTAAAGGTGTAAGTAAAGGTGTAAGTAAAGGTGTAAGTAAAGGTGGAAGTAAAGGTGGAAGTAAAGGTGTAAGTAAAGGTGGAAGTAAAGGTGTAAGTAAAGGTGGAAGTAAAGGTGGAAGTAAAGGTGGAAGTAAAGGTGGAAGTAAAGGTGGAAGTAAAGGTGGAAGTAAAGATGGAAGTAAAGATGGAAGTAAAGGTGTGAATGTGGTTGCTGGAGTTTAAGTAAAGCTCATTGCTATCTGCCTATCATTGCATCTGGCAACGTGCAGAGAGAAGTGCTCAACAGAGAGATGGACCTGTCAATCACAAACTGCAGCTTTTGTCAATCACTACTGGAAGATACGGCATCCTCGACATGTCGGGTCAACTCGGGACGTCGAGTCCAAAGTTGTGGAGGAAAAAGGAAAAAGTTGGCTGAACTCTTCTGCTTCTAACGACGGGAATGAAACAAAACGTTGCTTCAACTTGTTGAGGAAACACGTCGCGCTGGCGGAAAGATTTGGTCGCTTCTAACGACTTTGATCGTGTTTTGGTTAACAGCAAAGTTGATTGTGTTTTATTTGTTTCCTTGTTATGGTGCTGGACGTCATCTGTTGCTGTTTTAAAGCTTGTGGCCCTTTTTACAGTTTAATAGTTATTAGTCTCACCCTTAAAGTAGACACAAAAAACGAAGATATATCACATATTGTAATTCATTTCTGCTGCTGAAAGTAATCTCAACTCAGCATGGGTTCTCTCGCTCTCTTTCTCTCTCTCCTCTTGGCAGTCTCTCCTTTGTTGCAGCCCACTAAGCTTTATGCAAATTAATGCATGATGATGTCATCAATATGCAAATAGTTATCATCTGGCAACTCTGACTGACTTTTGGAACTCGTGTAATCTACTTTCATTGGAAACGAGTTGGCAACAGAGACGGGACACAATGTGTTGACCGGTTGTTCCAAATCCACCATTTTCTCTACTGAGGAGAAGAACATTGATACCAGGCAGCAACCTCCTTCATTCTCTCTGCAGACCACCAGGGGGCGACTCCTCTGGTTGTATAGAAGTATATGCTTCATTCTACATAATGCATAAACTTCATGTAGAATGAATTCTCTTTATTGACCCCCTGGTGGTCAGTAAAGGTAATTCACCTTCAACACTTCAAAGCATAGCTTTCTATACAACCAGAGGAGTCACCCACATGAAGCATAGACTTCTATACAACCAGAGGAGTCGTCCACATGAAGCATATACTTCTATACAACCAGAGGAGTCACCCCCTGGTGGTCAGGAGAGAGAATGCAGCTTTAACACATGAAGCATAGACTTCTATACAACCAGAGGAGTCACCCCCTGGTGGTCAGGAGAGAGAATGCAGCTTTAACACATGAAGCATAGACTTCTATACAACCAGAGGAGTCACCCCCTGGTGGTCAGGAGAGAGAATGCAGCTTTAACACATAAAGCTTTGGCTTCAGTCTGCACAACCAGAGAGGGGCGGAGCTAATCAGTGCTGCATTCAATGTTAAGCAGTTTAAATGAACATGACAAATTATTTAAACTGAAACACAGTGAAGGAAAATGTTGTTTTTTCGGCCTTCATGCCTACAAAGGCAGAAACAAAGAGAAGCCAGATGGCAGCCGGATGGAAAGCTCTGCGTTTGGAGGGACATGGATTGTTTTCTTCATCACAGACGCATTGTTTTGCACACCAATGCTCAGAATAGTCGTCCTGTGTTCTCCATCTGTTCTTATGATTGAAAACATTATCAGGATACACGATAGATATTTTCAAATATGTCTCGATAAAGCAAATTTAATGCAAAAATCAAATGCAAGGCAATGGATGTTGAAGTGCTGTCAGCTGGTTTGCGATCATCTATTGAGGCGACAGGAATGTGTTAAAACAATAACTCATACGTGTTCGGCTCGTTTGGTTTCTACCGATAAAGAAATACTGTGATGGGAGATTTTCTTCGTGATTCGGGAAAGGAGAAATAAAGTCTCAAAATCAAAGTTGTCTTTGTCCGTTTATTTCTTGCAAGAAGGAAGAAAACACGCATCAGCTACACACAGCAGTATGCAGCAGGAGTTCTTCGAAGAGATATAGAAAATCACAAGCATATTTATATACACCAAAAGTAACACCCCTTTACAGAGGAACACTAGGGTCATTGGGTTCAACTAGACTAGTTTAAACCAGATCCTGTTTCTAACAGTAGGCATTCTTCTCAAGACATAAACCTATCACATCGTATCAGTGTTAGAGAATGTTAGGGAGGAATATGGAGGAAGAAGATTCATTATAACTCCCTCACACACCTGACAAACTGTTCTTATCTAGATAACTACGCAGGCTTGCACAGAGGCCCTTTGTCCACTGTGACCTTCTACATTATGTCTGCTCACATTGAATACTTTTCATTAGACACAAACAATTTCTCTAGCTTATGATCTACCTGTATAACATAAGCAATGCTATATTTTACCATTACAATACTGAACCGTCTCCGCAGACGGGTGATGGATCAGCTGTGAGCAGAACGTGATGGATTGTGTCCTGACAAGCTGCCGAGGCCTCTGAACTCCAGACCAAGTCACTTTCAAAGTTTTATCACGGTGATGCATAACTTATTAATATCATATTTAGGTTTGGACCATTAATGTACATTCATTTTGATCACAGATGGTTCAGATGTTGAATCTCATTTGTGATTGATGTGTTTATACATTTATTATATATACATTATAAATACTATACATTATATATATATTGTGTGTGTGTGTGTCTCTTAATTTGTTTGTCTCACTTCTTCAGCAGCTGTGAAACTGGGACAAAAGTGAGAAACACAAAGTTTGTTATTGAGACTTTTCTTTCTGCAGCAGCTGTTTTTATGTCTCCAGGCAACTAGAGACCTCTCTCTCTCTCTCCATCTCTCTCCCTTTCTCTCTCTCTCTCCCTCCCTTTCTCTCTCTCCCTCTCTTTCTCTCTCTCACCCTCTCTCTCCCTCCCTTTCTCTCTCTCTCCCTCTCTCTCCCTCCCTTTCTCTCTCTCTCCCTCTCCCCTCCCTCCCTCTCTCTCTCTGACCTGTTAAAATGAACTAATCGGCCACACTTGTCTCCTTCCTGTGGAAACAGAATATTATTTTTCTCCATATGTTCTAATCCTTAACGAGATATTCATGAACCTCATTAACTGCGTCTCTAGTCTGGGGTTTCCAGTGTGAGGGGCGGAGTCTACCTCACAGGAAGTGATGCAACATGAAGACCTCTTCATATGGGAGGAACATGTCTTAAAGTCTGTACAGTTAAAAACAAAACCCAGAAACAATCCACCAGGAATTTCACGTTGAACTATTTTAAACATTTCACAGGGCGGGTCTCCATAACTTGAGATGCATTCTGGGTAAAAGTGGCCACCGGCCAACATGACACTGAATAACCGAGAGCTGCAGCAGAGTTCTGAAAATCTGGAATATTTCTTCACGTGAAGGTTCAGCCTTTTTCTTTTTTTAACTCATTGACCCTAAAATGAGATATTCTCATTATCCATATAAGGGTTTCCCAATAAGCCTATGGATGCCATATTTAATAATAGTCGTAATATATTCAAATCTCCACCACAAAATCAACCACAAAAAAAAGGAGTGTTAACCACAGGTGTGTGTCACTAGTTTTAATGCATCAACCCAAAAACAATACGTCTACTGGCAGTTTGTGTGTGTGTGTGTGTGTGTGTGTGTGTGTGTGTTTTATGACACTACCTGTCAACCAGCGACACGGATCATCAGATGATTGACAGCCGTCAAAACCGCAGGGACGTCGTTGTTTGCTGAGATGATTGACAGCTGAGACAAAACGTACAAACTGAGACTGGAAGTGTTGCCAGGAGGGTTTTTTTTTTCTTACAAAGAAAAAACAAAAACTGTGTTCGGCTTCTCGGTTCTTAAAGAACGGATGAATGAGAACATCAACTTCTCTAAGTAAATATCCACCAGATCTGCTCTTCTGAGAGATAACAGTTCTGTTGAGCCTTTCTAGTCTTCCAGACCAGAGGAGCCCCTGGTGGTCAGGAGAGAGAATATAGCTCTAACACATGAAGCATAGACTTCTATACCACCAGAGGAGTCGCCCCCTGGTGGTCAGGAGAGAGAATGCAGCTTTAACACATGAAGCATAGACTTCTATACAACCAGAGGAGTCGCCCCCTGGTGGTCAGTAGAGAGAATGCAGCTTTAACACATGAAGCATATACTTCTATACAACCAGAGGAGTCGCCCCCTGGTGGTCAGAAGAGAGAATGCAGCTTTAACACATGAAGAATAGACTTCTATACAACCAGAGGAGTCGCCCCCTGGTGGTCAGGAGAGAGAATGCAGCTTTAACACATGAAGCATAGACTTCTATACAACCAGAGGAGTCGCCCCCTGGTGGTCAGGAGAGAGAATGCAGCTTTAACACATGAAGCATAGACTTCTATACAACCAGAGGAGTCGCCCCCTGGTGGTCAGGAGAGAGAATGCAGCTTTAACACATGAAGAATAGACTTCTATACAACCAGAGGAGTCGCCCCCTGGTGGTCAGGAGAGAGAATGCAGCTTTAACACATGAAGAATAGACTTCTATACAACCAGAGGAGTCGCCCCCTGGTGGTCAGGAGAGAGAATGCAGCTTTAACACATGAAGAATAGACTTCTATACAACCAGAGGAGTCGCCCCCTGGTGGTCAGCAGAGAGAATGCAGCTTTAACACATGAAGCATAGACTTCTATACAACCAAAGGAGTCGCCCCCTGGTGGTCAGGAGAGTGCAGGAGAATGCAGCTTTAACACATGAAGAATATACTTCTATACAACCAGAGGAGTCACCCCTGGTGGTCAGGAGAGAGAATGCAGCTTTAACACATGAAACATAGACTTCTATACAACCAAAGGAGTCGCACCCTGGTGGACAGGAGAGAGAATGCAGCTTTAACACATGAAACATAGACTTCTATACAACCAGAGGAGTCACCCCCTGGTGGATAGGAGAGAGAATGCAGCTTTGAGATATGAAGCATACCTTCAGGATATGGAAAAGGTTATCAGGCCTCAGCGAGAATTGAACTCGCGACCCCTGGTTTACAAGACCAGTGCTCTTACCACTGAGCTATGAGGCCTCACCTGAGAGTTATCAATGAGACATAAGGCTTTATAGTCAATACACAAGGGAGGCAACTTGTTTAGTTAACAGGTATTGAGATAATGTGGCCTAACCAGTTGACGCCTGTGACTCAACTTCAGCTCTCTCCCCACTGAGCATCTGGTGGCCGGGCCTCTGCCCATGCCCTTTGAGATATGAAGCATATACTTCTATACAACCAGAGGAGTCGCCCCCTGGTGGTCAGGAGAGAGAATTCAGCTTTAACACATGAAGCATAGACTTCTATACAACCAGAGGAGTCACCCCCCCTGGTGGTCAGGAGAGAGAATGCAGCTTTAACACATGAAGCATAGACTTCTATACAACCAGAGGAGTCGCCCCCTGGTGGTCAGGAGAGAGAATGCAGCTTTTAAAGAATATACTTCTATACAACCAATGTGTGTAATATATTTCAATGAAGACCTGGGCTGAGTAGTTGTGGAGATATCCAACTTTCAACCATTATAAATGAAACCAAATGATTGTCCCTACGTGAGCTCTATCTTGCAGAAAGATATATATTTCACCTCTATATTTTCTTCCTTTCGCTCTCCTCCTCTCTCTCCCCCTATCTTCCTCTCTCCCCTCTCTCCTCCTCTCTCTCCCTCTCTCCCCCTCTCCTCCTCTCTCCCCCTCTCTTAATCTCTACCCCTCTCTCCCTCCTCTCTCCTCCTCTCTCTCCCTCCTCTCTCTCTCTTCCTCTCTCCTCGTGTACGTTCTGTTCTGTACTCCTAAATAAATCAGTTGAAAGAGTGAAAACCTGAATGAGACTGAACCAAAAGAAAAGATAAACTCATACCATAGTCAGTCCTGAGCAGCTGAGATGCCAAAAGAATCAGATTTAAAATTTAAATCAGGACCTCATTTCCTCCTCCTCTTCAACAACCGGGTTTATGTTCAAGTGAGAAAACTCATTTTCACCTTCTCACCTCCTCTCGTTCTTCTCCTCCTGCTTTTAATCAGGTTTCTTCCCTGAAAAGAAAAAAGAAAACACATTTCCTGTTCCTCCTCACTTTGATTAAACAACTCCTCCAATAGTTTTTTCATTCTCCGGCTAAAAACAACCATATTTGACATGATACACTCGCAGTGGAGAATAACTTTTCATGCTTTGTGTCCCCAAATAAAATTGTAAACAACTTTCTGGCTAAAAATATGAACGTGACTCTGCTGCCTCGCTGCAGACGAATCCTTATTATCGCTCCAAGCATCACTGCTTATGTCTCTCATATCTCATATCATTGTTATTATTGTGTTGGAAACGCATGCAAAGAATCATGTCCAAAAATGTCCAAAAAACATGAAACTACAACTTCCATCCGGGTTAGAAGTTTTTACACTTTCAAGTTCCAGCTTCCGATCTCCAAGTAGCTGTTGAAAGGTCCTGATTCACAAATGTTAGTCTGGTTTCTGTGAGTTTTTTTATTTGTTTTATTCTGTTTTTATGGGCTAATGGGCCTAATTCATCTCATTCTCTTTGTTCTTTATTGTAAACATTTGAACAAAAGTCGTGCAACTTATTTTTGGTTTCTTTATGTTCTGCACAACTTACCTCCCAGTACTCGAGGACCGAGCTCTGAGACTTTCTCCGGCCCTGCAAGGTCCTCTGAGCCTGACATGTAATTACTCTCATACGTCTTAAAGGGAACCTCTTCTCCAGCTTCAGGAGATCCTTCTCTCTCATACGGATGTATGGGGAGTTATCTCTGACGACGCCATATATTCATGTTGTGGGCATAAAAGGAATTCTTTGGCAGGCTGTTAAAATGACTCATGAGTTTAATTTGAACCCAAAATGGGATCCGCTCCGACGGCAGCAGCCGGTCCGTCAGCTCTTCCTTTAAAAGGCGGCGTCTGAGCGAGTGTGGAGGTTATTAATGGAGCCGTGACGCCGCTGTGTTTGCTCTGCAGACTTGTTGGCGGTGCCGAAGCATCCCTACGCCGCCATGGAGAACTGGGGGCTGAGCGTCTTCGTGGAGCAGAAGCTGCTATTGGACGCCGAGGTGTCGTCGTCGTCCTATCAGATGGAGCTGACCATGGTGGTCGTCCACGAGATCTGCCACCAGGTAGCGAGTCCACCCGCCTCCTTTGGGCCTGTTACACAATTGTTTTGTTTGTTTGTTTTAATATTAATATATATTTTTATAAAAATGTGAATTTTTCATTTCTTTCTATATATATATATATATATAGTTTCTTACCTGAACAACGTCACCCGCCCAGACACCTCTATTATACTACTTATACATAATTATATATACATCATTATATATATATTCAATCAACGCTTAAGTATTAAAGTAATCATTTTGTGTGAAACATTCCTGTTTCTGAGACGATGAACGTCTTCACAAATCTTTGTGTTGATAGCAGCTTCTCGACATTATGCATGACAGCGTTTCTAGAACACGAAACCAAAGAACAAAAGAAGAACAAAAGAAACCACAAGAGGTGCCCCCCCCCCCCCTCTCCCCCGTATAATGGCTCCATCAGGTGTCCTTCCACTCAGCTTTTATCTCTTTATTGGATCGAGTGTAAAAAGCTGCGTTTTCCTTCGAAAAAAAAACTTTTCTGCGCATGTCTCCCATGATTATCTCTCCCTTCATTATTATTATTAGACTCACTTTTTAAAGGTTGTATGCAGCGTTAGTAGAAGTAAACAACTCTTGTTTACCTCTCTGGGTGCTTTCTCGTAGTGGCTCCTTCATTTCCTTTTTATCGCTGTTGAATACGACGCTGTGCTCCGACCTTGAACGCCCCCTCATGTTTAGACATGTCAAAAAAAAAAAAAACCTTCACGGAGCTTAAAAATAACATTCATGAGGTGATAGAAAAATAAAAAATCATGCACCTGCAGCGGCACCTAAATTTGTTGATAGTATGTTATCTGGTATTGAAGCCGAACCTGCTGCTGCGTACTGCGCCTTTAAATAGGGAGAGAGCACCCGTCTGCTTATGGATGCAAATGATGCAAACACACCGAACGAGACAGAAGTCACAACAGCTTCAACTGCGGAGCCAATGAGCTGTGTGTGTGTGTGTGTGTGTGTGTGTGTGTGTGTGTGTGTGTGTGTGTGTGTGTGTGTGTGTGTGTGTGTGTGTGTGTGTGTGTGTGTGTGTGTGTGTGTGTGTGTGTGTGTGTGTGTGTGTGTGTGTGTGTGTGTGTGTGTGTGTGTGTGTGTGTGTGTGTGTGTGTGTGTGTGTGTGTGTGTGTGTGTGTGTGTTATAAAAGCTCCTCCGGCAGTAACAGCAGCAGAGATGATCCTGTTTTTACAGTATACGACATTGAATATGTGACAGGCGGACAAGCACGATGAAGCGGAGGGGGGAGAGAGAGAGAGAGAGAGAGAGAGAGAGAGAGAGAGAGAGAGAGAGAGAGAGAGAGAGAGAGAGAGAGAGAGAGAGAGAGAGAGAGAGAGAGAGAGAGAGAGAGAGAGAGAGAGAGAGAGAGAGAGAGAGAGAGAGAGAGAGAGAGAGAGAGAGAGAGAGAGAGAGAGAGAGAGAGAGAGAGAGAGAGAGAGAGAGAGAGAGAGAGAGAGAGATTTTTTTTTTTATTTTTACTAAAACACTTTATTTACATATTGTTTAAATTTTTACAGTCACAAACTGTCTCAAATGCAAATAAATACAAAAATTAAATTAAAAAACTTGTTTTCTTTTGTTCTTAAAATACCTCAGTCAGTTAAAAAAGTGTGAAAAAGACAGCTGATCGTTTAAAACCTCACACAGTGTGTTTTTAAAACACCATCGCTCTTTAAAAGACTCAAGATCGGAAACATGTCGATAAAATCCGAACTCAAGCCGGAGTCTTGACCGGAGGTTTGTCTTCCACACTGCTGCCGCTTCCTGCCCCTCCCCCTGCTCCACCTTCCTCTTCCTGCTGGTGTAAATGGCCAGTTTAGCTTGGGCTGAGAGGAAGTTGAGGAGCTGCCACTTGATTTTAAAATTTTTGTTGTAGCCAGCTCCCATAATAAAAATCCTCTCAGTAAAAACAACGTTAAAACGTGTAAAAACCGATGTTAAAAGAGAGAAGAGACCGGTGAGTCTCTTGCACTCAGTAAAAACGTGGTAAACTGTCTCACGTACGCCGCAAAATGGACACCCGCTAAAAACAGTTGGATTAAGAACAGAAATAAAAGCGTTGGAAGCGACGGCACCGTGCAAGATTCTCCACTGGAGGTCACCTGTCCGTTTTTTGAGGGGGGCTTTGTATAAAATCCTCCACTGTGGGCTGGGTCCATCCTGTCCCCATCTCTTGGTCCACACAGTTGGAGGCCTGCCGCTCAGTCCGGCCTGGTGGATGCACTTCACGCAGTTGCGGTACAGAGTCTCTTTGTCCGCTCTTGTTATTGTTAGTTTTTCTGCGTGGATGACTCTCAGAAGGGGGCCGGTCTTTTCTCCCAGCCCTGGGCTCAGGATGATGTCCGGGTAGGGGTCTGCAGCATCCGGGCAGGTCCTGGTCTGGCCACCCATCAGGAGGTCTTTGTCTCTCTTTGTTAGTCTCTGTGACCAGAGCTCCAGGATCCTCCTTGCCACCCGGAGAGACTGCAGCCCCAGCAGAGAACCCAGGGCCTGGGTGTTGGTCAGTGCCGGCCCCGCTGCATCCACCAGCTGCTGCAGGGTCAAGGTTCCAGACTGGATCAGCGCCGCCGTCAGGCCGTGTGTGGTGTGGTTGCTGACGTCCAGCCTGGCTCCGTTGACCAGTGGTTCTCTCAACAACCAGTGCAGAGAGTTGGCTTCTGGGCACCTTTTGTGGTTAAAAAGGGCCCATGACTTAAAGACACCCTGATAAAAAGGAGGCAACATAGTTAATTTTAAAACTTTAGGATCAGTTAAAAACAGAGCATCATCCAACCCCAGGTTATTGGCACGCCTCAGGATGCTGCTGGCCACATCTCTCCACACCAGATCTGCCGGGCCTGTGAGGTACCTTTGAATAAACTGTAGTCTAAAAGTGGCAGTCCGGCTGGCCAGGTGGACAAGGCCCTGTCCCCCCTCCTCCCTGGCTAAAAACAGCACCCCCTGTGGCACCCAGTGCAGACCCCCCCAGAGGAAGTCCACCATCTTCCTCTGGATGTCTGCAAGTAGGCCTAATGGGGGGTCCACACAGGCTAACCGGTGCCACAACTGGGATGCTACCAAGTTATTTAAAACCAGCACTCTCCCTCTAAGTGACATCTGGGGGAGCAGCCATTTCCATTTTTTAAGTTTTTCTTCAACCTTTTCTGTGACGGTCTCCCAGTTCTTCTTCACTATATGGTCTGCTCCCAAAAACACCCCTAGATACTTTAAACCTCCTCTCTTCCACTCCAGGTTTTGGGGGAGAACTGGGAGACCGCCGCCCCACTCACCGACAGCGAGGGCTTCACTCTTTCCCCAGTTGACCCTCGCTGCCGATGCTGAGCTAAAATCCTGTATAATACCTGCTAAAATGTTGACCTCACTTTGGTTTTTAATAAAAAATATAATATCGTCTGCATACGCAGATAAAATCATTTCTTTATTAAAACCCGGATAAAACAAACCCTGAGTGCTGGAACGTATCTTGTGGAGGAGAGGTTCAAGGGAGAGAGCGTAGAGCATCCCAGACAGAGCACAGCCCTGCCGGACCCCTCTACACACTCTAAAAGGAGCACTCAGACTGCCGTTGATTTTCAGCACACTCTCAACATCCCTGTACAGCACCTTGATCTTAGCTATGAAGCCCGCGCTGAACCCAAACTTCTCCATCACGCTCCACAAGAAGCTGTGCTCAACGCGGTCAAAAGCCTTTTCCTGGTCCAGGGAAATCAAACCAGCGTCTACACCTAATGAACTAGAGACATCCAAAACATCTCGAATTAGGTGGACGTTGTCCACCATGGACCTGCCGGGGACGCAGTAGGTCTGGTCCCGGTGGATGACCTGCTCCATAACTTTTCCCAGCCTGGAGGCCAATACTTTGGACAGGAGTTTGTAATCCACACAGAGCAGTGACACAGGGCGCCAGTTCTTGATGTCCTGCAGGTTTCCTTTTTTGGGCAGCAAAGTGAGGACTGCCCTCCTGCAGGACACTGGCATGGAACCAGAGGCCAGACACTCATTAAAAACCTCCCAGTAGGCCTTATAAAATTCAACCGTAAGGCCATCGATGCCAGCCGCCCGCCGCCCCTGCATGCGTTGCAGGGCGGCCAGCAGCTCCTGCATCTGGAGGGGGCCTTGGAGCTGTGAGTTGGCCTCATCAGAGACCTGGGGCAGTCCTCCACAAAAAACGTCCAGGAGAGCTGGCTCTTCCTGGTATTCTGTGGAGTATAATTTTTGATAAAAGCTCACAGCTCGCCCCCGTATCTGGCCCGGTTCCGTCAGTTCCTGCCCTGTGTCAGACAGCAGTGCGTGGATTACTTTCCCCTGCCCGTTCTTTTTCTCCAGACTGAAGAAATAGCTAGAGGGAGCATCCATCTCTGTGATGTTCAGGAACCGGGACCTGACCAGGGCGCCCTGCACCTTACTATCCAGCAGGTCGGCTAAAGCCCTCTTTTTCTCTTTGAGGTTTTCAATATAACCTCGATCTCCTGTGGACTCACTTAAATGTTCCAGTTCCACTATCTCGGTCTCTAGATCTTTCATAGATCTGGTGCTATCACGTGTGACGTTTAAAGTGTGCTGTTGACACAGTAGTCTTATTTGTGTCTTACCATGGTCCCACCACTGCTTAAGACTGCTAAAATCACCCTTCCTCTGTCTAAAAGTACCCCAAAAATAAATAAAAACCTCTCTAAAACTCTTATCAAATGTTAAAACAGAATTAAAATGCCAATACGCACTTCTGGGTAAAATGTTCCTGATAAGAACATGAGCTAAAACCAGAGAATGATCACTAAAACCAGTAGGCATAATAACACAACTCTTAAAAATGCTAAAATGATGCTTAAAACAATAAATACGATCTAACCTCGCTGAGGAGACCCTGCTCTCTCTGAAGTGGGACCAGGTGTACTGTCTGGAGTCTGGGTGCATCCTCCTCCACACGTCCACCAGGCCGTGAGAGCGGACCAGCTGCTTCAAGGCGTGCTGAGAGGCTGGATGAGGCTCTGCGTGATTACGATCTAAAATTGCATCCTCTGTGCAGTTAAAATCCCCCCCCAAGAATAAAAAATCCTCCGTGGAGCAACCATTTAAAACCTCATTCACTTTGAGTAAAAACTGCTTCCTCTCTGCACCGGACGATGGAGCATAGACGTTGATAAAAACAGCAGAAAATTTGTCGAACCGAGCTTTGACTAAAAGAAGCCTCCCCTCGATAAAATGCTGGACCTCCAGTGCGTTGGGTTTAAAAGCCCGTGAGAAGAGGAAGCCCACTCCTGCGCTAAGGGAGGTGTTGTGGCTTAAAATGACTTCCCCTTCCCACTCCCTCCTCCAGTCAGACTCATTGTTAAAATCACTGTGTGTCTCCTGTAGGAAGAGAACGTCTATCTTTTTCATTTTAGATGTTTCATAGATAGACGTTCTCTTCCGGACGTCTCTGGCACCATTTACATTTGAAAGGCCCACTTTAAAAACATCCATGGTGGATAAAATTAAAGTAAAAACCAACCAATAAAACAGTAACTTAGATAAAATATCCCAAGCTGCCCTTTCCATCACTGCTCAGCTGACGCTTTGCCTTAAGCACAAGTTTCTTCAGTCTAAAAGCCTCCTGGTCTGTGAGGCCAGACTCCTCCCTCTGGCTCATGTGGAGTCTGGCCGAGGCAATAAAAAGACCTAGGTCTGGGAAGTGCTCACCCACCTTTACCCCATGCTGGTTCTTGGTTTGTGCTAAAAACGATTTTAATTTTTCTGCTGTAAACATCTTTCTTTTTTGACTACTGCTAAAAACCGGAACATCACTACTATCAGACACACACTCATCATTCTCACTCTCATCAGTCACACCCACATTCATCGCCACCACCCTGTTCGACCTCCTGCGTTTTGTTGTACTTTTTTTTTTTCCCTCGTTTTCCTCCTCCATCTCCGCCTCCTCCACCTGCTCACTCCACAGCGCACTGCGCTCCCCCCCGTCTTTTTCTTTCTCCTTTTCCCCACCTGCTTCACCTGCCTTCTCCTCTATATGAATGTGTTTCTATATGAATGTGTTTCTATATGAATGTGTTTGTGCTGCAGCTCAGACCTCTGGTGCTCCTCTTGGTTTGGTTTGGTCCTGATGAAGCTGCAGGCAGCATGACGGGGCGTTCAGGCTCCTCAAAGTCATTCAGCTGCTTCCACTGTGTCTCAGGAAGCCTCTTCATCATCTTCATTGCCGTGTTGCAGCTCGTCGGTAACGGCTCGCTCTAAGTCGAGTTGCTCGGCGTTTAGAGACGATGTTTCAACATATCTATAAAGTTTAGAGATGTTTGGACCAACTCTATGATTTATGGGTCATCGTTGGGTCTGACCCACGTTTGTATATCTTATGAAAAGCTACTCATTTTTTATATTTGTCTTAATTGACGTTACTCACCGAGCGTGAAGTCGATGTTCACTTTTAGTTTTTTACCTGAACAACGTCACCCGTACCAGAGACCCCTCTATTATACTACTTATCCTGAATTTATCATATTATACCAAATTTAATAAATTATACCTTGTTATATTATACCTAACTTATTATATTATACCTTACTTATTAAATTATACCTTACTTATTATATTATACCTAACTTATTATATTATACCGTACTTATTATATTATACCGTACTTATTAAATTATACCTTACTTATTATATTATACCGTACTTATTATATTATACCGTACTTATTAAATTATACCTAACTTATTAAATTATACCTAACTTATTATATTATACCTTACTTATTAAATGATTTACTTAATTTATTATATTGTAGATTTGCGACTCATTCTGAACTAAAGATCTGTGGACACAGTGGAAATCTCACGTTTCTGCAGCCAATGGCAGACGAGCTGCTGGACCTTCAGACTGGATGGAGGTCCCGTTGAACCCACCGTGTCCAGACTGAGGGATCCGGCCGTCAGCCGGCGGCCCAGCTGCAGTAATCAAGGTGCTGGATGGCTCATTCAGATGACGGACCAGAGAGGGTTCTGGGTAAATGTTCGGCGCCTTCGGCTGACTAACGGACGTGTCGTTGTGATTTAATATCTTCTCTCTGCTGAGTCGGGATGAACGGTGCCTTCAGGCTCCTGCTGGGGAGCGCCGCATAAAACAGAACCCGAATAACTTCCTCTGTTCGGTGCTCGGCAGAATATTGAGTCATAAATATTATTGATGCCGTTAAAGAATGTAGCGATGTTGTTTTTGACTGGTCTTTGTTTTTTAGTCTTTTCTTTGTTTCATGTTCTTTATTCGGTTTAAAGGGGCAAGAAACACACACACAAACAAACACACACACACACACACACACACACACTTCATCTCAACGTAGTTGCAATGTAGTTGCAACAAAGTTGCGTGGACGTGTTGTTGATACAATATGCCACTGCTGTGGATGGGTTCATGCCTCTTGTTGTGTTGTTGTTGTGTTGTTGTTGTTGTTGTTGATCTCAGGTGAACAGATGGAGAACATGTCAGCTGAAATGTGAGGGAATGCACTTCCTGTGTCTGTTGCTGCTAATAATGAAGATAATTATAATAATAATAATAACTTATAATCATAATAATTATATACTTTTCAGTCCAAAGATTTTCGGCCTTTGAACTTTTAAGTTGATGTTTTTTTAAACTTTCCAGTAGTAACCGAGCCACGTGATCCTTTATGAGGAGTTGTGTTTGTTTGAGCCTAAAGAATGTGATTGGTCCAATATGTATCGTCATATTGTTCTGCAGGGAATATGCATATGCTGCGTCATGCAGGTGAACCTGAGCAGGTGTGTTTCTGTGATTTGTGAAGGTCATAAAGGTCAAGTGATCTGGGCCGTTGTCAGATTACAGATGGTAGCTCAGGTGACATTTGCAGGTCAATATATGTGTGTGTGTGTGTGTGTGTATGTGTGTGCACAGGTGGATTGGCTGGTGCTCAAGCTCGTGTATGAATGTGTGTGCAACGACAGGAAGGTGTATGTTCACCGTGCAGGTGGGTCTGGATGGCTGTGCAGTAAAATAAACACACACAATCAGTACTTCCTATCCACTGATTATCGCGAGTGTCTCATCTGACTGTTAATTAAAAACCTGCAAAGAAAAACACTGGGACGAGATCCAGGAAAAACTGATTCATGCTCGTCATCTGCTGATTGCTCACTCTCTTTCTCTCTTTCTCTCTCTCTCTCTATCACTGTCTCTCTCATTAATTTAACCATATGCAGGAGGAAATAGCACAGCGTTTGTTCTGTCAGGCCGACAGCAGAGAAGGCTTTTCAACACAAACACACAACCATAGTTGTGTCACTCTGATTGTGAGAATCAAACAAACGGACTACATTCTCTTCACTGACACATGAAGACCACAGCGACTCCTCTGGTTGTATAGAAGTCTATGCTTCATGTGTTAAAGCTGCATTCTCTCTCCTGACCACCAGGGGGCGACTCCTCTGGTTGTATAGAAGTATATGCTTCATGTGTTAAAGCTGCATTCTCTTTCCTGACCACCAGGGTGTGACTCCTCTGGTTGTATAGAAGTCTATGCTTCATGTGTTAAAGCTGCATTCTCTCTCCTGACCACCAGGGGCCGACTCCTCTGGTTGTATAGAAGTCTATGCTTCATGTTTTAAAGCTGCATTCTCTCTCCTGACCACCAGGGGGCGACTCCTCTGGTTGTATAGAAGCCTATGCTTCATGTGTTAAAGCTGCATTCTCTCTCCTGACCACCAGGGGCGACTCCTCTGGTTGTATAGAAGTCTATGTTTCATGTGTTAAAGCTGCATTCTCTCTACTGACCACCAGGGGGCGACTCCTCTGGTTGTATAGAAGTCTATATAAATGACTACTTCTCTCTTGACATATTCCCTCAGTAAACTTGTAAATATGAGTTTATGTCTCAATCTCTAGTTTCAATATCATCAATATCAAGCATATTTCATATACTTTGACCTTGATGACTGAGAATCAAATAACTTCCCTTTTTTTGTGCAAATTTGAAAGTCAGAGGCGAAGATGACTGACAGCCCAGTAAGTGGTAGGTTCTCCCATCTGAGCTGTCAATCATCTGTTTTACAGCAGTAGCGTCTTCCTGGGCTTTCTGAGGTCATCTTCAAGGCCAGAAGGCTTCTGATTACAGCTCCCTCTACTGGTTCAAGTCGTAAAGTAACATTTCAGGACCTATTTGAAATATGAAGAAACTCTGATTCGTGTCGGTGGCGCTGCGGCGATGAATGATTTCCCCATATTTGCACATTAATTACCTGGAGGTGTGACCTTCCTGTTCTCTCCACTGCGACTAACACATTCAGCCTTCGTGCTTCACGCTTTCTGTCTGAGCTCATCTTTAAAAAACAACCTGCTGCGGTGACGAATGAGAGCCGACTTCAGACGGATTAGAATTCTGTTCGTGACGCCGAGAAGTTTAAGGACATAAACTGTTTTGCTATGAAAATAACAAAAAAGAGATTCGGTTGTTAGAACAAATCCCTAACTTTAGATCACTGAGTCACAGCTGCTTACGGGTAAGTAGTGTACAGACAATCCTCTGGCTTCTGCAGGACTCAAATATCCTGCCAGCACCAAATGCTGTGTACATGAAGGAAGCATATACTTCTATACAACCAGAGGAGTCGCCCCCTGGTGGTCAGGAGAGAGAACGCAGCTTTAACACATGAAGCATAGACTTCTATACAACCAGAGGAGTCGCCCCCTGGTGGTCAGGAGAGAGAATGCAGATTTAACACATGAAGCATAGACTTCTATACAACCAGAGGAGTCGCCCCCTGGTGGTCAGGAGAGAGAATGCAGCTTTAACACATGAAGCATAGACTTCTATACAACCAGAGGAGTCGCCCCCTGGTGGTCAGGAGAGAGAATGCAGCTTTAACACATTAAGCATAGACTTCTATACAACCAGAGGAGCCGCCGCCTGGTGGTCAGGAGAGAGAATGCAGCATTAAAACATGAATCATATACTTCTATACAACCAGAGGAGTCGCCCCATGACATAGGGTTTCAGCGGTCCAATAAAATGCTTGAAAATTCTTTATACAATGAAAGTTCTTGACTTTGTTCTCACAAGGACAGAAGCACAAGGTTACACACACTTCAACACACTCGGCTGTATGTGTGTTTTCTCTGCAGTGTTTGGGTTCAAAGTGGATAATTTATTACTGCAGCCCGTGTTTGCATAGAGTTCATTAGAATACGAGGAGCCATAAATCACCTCATTGTTCCCTCTCTCTCTACCTGCCTCCCTCCTTTTCTGTATTTCACCTCACTCTCCCTCTCTTTGTTACATTGTATCATATTCGTCTCACTGATGCTTTCCTTCCTCATGGGTTGAATTATCTTTACTGGAATATTATCTTCTTCCTTTTACACGACGCGTTCACACACCAAAGAGAAAACACGTGTTTTCTCTTCCAATAAACCGGAATGATGCTTTCTGGGAAATAATGAAACCTTCAATCACCAGAGCTGTTCACACCGAGTTAGAATAGCCTCCATCTATGTCTATATTTCAGGATATTACTGAAAAAACTCAATTAAAAGTCACATGTGTGAAAGAGGAGCCTCCTAATATTTCCTTTAGATTCTTTAAGCTGAACAAACTGCTTCAGCACCGAAGGATCGGAAGTTTAATCAATAATAATGTGAGAGGAATACAGTTATATTTAGCCCTGTGTGTGTGTGTGTGTGTGTGTGTGTGTGTGTGTGTGTGTGTGTGTGTGTGTGTGTGTGTGTGTGTGTGTGTGTGTGTGTGTGTGTGTGTGTGTGTGTGTGTGTGTGTGTGTGTGTGTGTGTGTGTGTGTGTGTGTGTGTGTGTGTGTGTGTGTGTGTGTGTGTGTGTGAGTGAGTGAGTGACGACCTACTGTGTAGTGGCTGCAGGAGTGTGTGTTCAGCCTCAGTAATAAGGCTCACACACACACACACACACACACACACACACACACACACACACTCTCTCAGGGTGTTAGATGTTTGTTTATGGTCTGTTAATTAGCCTCGGACATGAGCAGAAGGCAGCCCAACACACACACACACACACACACACACACACACACACACACACACACACACACACACTAAACAGGTATAATGAAGCACAAACACAGCGAGGCCTCACTTATACTATAAAATACATAACGTAGATAATTGTGTGTTGTAATGTGGGGAATACAACAACAACAACAACAAAGCATTTGGAACATGACAAACAAAAACAACAAAGGTTGAATGAATACTAACCACAGACCGTGGACCAGGGTCTCGGTCTGGACGGGAACCATCTGATGATCCAGAGGGTTCGATGTGTCAATCATATCAATATTATTCATCATCGTGGGTCATCAGAGGAAAAAGTTCCTGCTGGTCCATAACAACTAAAGCTTCTCTTAAAAAATACAAAATACTAATCAGAAACTAAACTTTATATTATGAGACATATTTAAAAACATAATATTCAGGAGGAACCGGAGTGTGTTTCTGGTAAACATTGAACGTTGGCAAATATGAAACATGAAGAATTGAAGCTGTAAATACTATTCAATGCACTTTGTTGATGTTTTATTGAACTCTCTCTTCATAATGCGTACATGTTTATGGAAGATGGCGTTTCCTTCAGGTGAAGGTGTGGCGGGTAGTTCAGCCCAGCAGCGTCTTATTGTTCTCTCCGTCGCTGCGATCTGATTGGTTGTCATATTTCTTGGAGGATCTTCTCAACGGATACTTTTAAGTCACGGATTCTTTCGAGAATTTCGGTGCGATTTTATTTCATGCAAAATACATTTTAAATAATAATAAATAAATAAAATCAGATTGCGCTCCACGGGGTCCCATCTGGACGGTCCTGGTTCCAGCTCTGCAGCACATATGCTGTGAGGCACTTGGGTCTGGTCCAGCTGACCAGGGCTGGTTCAAGTCCTGGTCCAGAACTCTATGCAGCATGTGGTTTTAATCCTGGTCCAGCTCAGAGCGGTCCAGATGCTGGGGTTGGTTTTATTTCATTTCCGGTCTCGTTGCTCTCGTTGCTCTGTGAGAGCGCCGAGAGGAGCGCCATCCAAACAGGAAGTGAGAATCAGATGCAGACCCTCTGAAGAGAGGGATGAATATTCATCAGCAAGGGTCAGACGGAGAGAGGAGAGGAAGAGGAAGAGGAGGATGATCAAAGGCACAGATCTGCTTTGTTCTGGAGAGAGAGAGAGAGAGAGAGAGAGAGGGAGAGAGAGAAGAGGAGAGAAGATGACAGAGAGAGAAATAAGAGGAGAGAGAGAGGGAGAGAGGTGAAGGAAAGAACAGACTGATGGAGTCGTTCAGCCTTTTCTTTCTTTCAGTGCGTCGTAGAATAATTACATCCCACTCCCAATAGAAGACTCCGGGTGCCCATCAAACATAACCCAGGTCAAGGCCCGCCCCCTGACTTCCTGTTTGCGTCTCTTCAGCTGCTTGTTGCTCCACTTCCTGACATTAAGCGTCACTTAATCGCTTCGCTGCCCTTTGAAGCGGTCAAGTGAAGGGTCAAGTCTCCGGCAGCGGCTTCAGTTAAAGAGCAACTTGTTGCTGGTGGCGGACCCCGACAGCAACAGCAACAGCAACAGCAACGCGGGAGCTGCAGAAGCTGCAGGAGCAGATCTGAGGGACTAAAGACTCACAAACCAGTCCGAGTCCGAGCTGCTGCCTCCAGAGAGGATCAGAGCTTCTCTTTTGATGTCAGAAGCTGTGTCGGCATTTATTTTGGACAAAATCAACAAAAGTGCTAAAACAGCCCAAAGCGGCCGTGTTTCCGTGAGCCGGAGGTGTGATGCCGCTCAGCATTCACGGCTCCGTCTCGGCTCCTCCTTCATCCCCGGGACTCATCACGTCCCGATCCTCCGCCTCAGCAGACTTTGCATCGTCCTTCGGTTTTACAAACCCCGCCCCCTACGATGCACGGGCGTAACCAGGGCAACAGCGGAACCATAGCAACCGAACCACAGTCAACCTCCCACGGCAGAAACCGCCGACCCACCGGGAGGCTTGTTTTTTTAATTTTTGTAATTTTTGTAATTTCTTTAATGTTTTGAATGCTTTAATGAGGCGGATGAGAGACGACAGCTGGAGGAAACAAAGTGTTTTTAAAGGTTCGTCTCACGGAGGCTCAAAGGCTCCAAAGGCTCTCTGGTGATAATAAGTTGATCATATTTACTGCTCGGGCCCACCGGACCAGCGTGGATGACATCATCAGCCGGTGGAGGCTGAGCCAGGACGAACACCGAAGAGATGAAAACTGATCTCACTGCAGTTTGATCAGAATTTAATTATTAAAACTGAGAAAAATCCCCTTAATAAGCATTTGATCCCCAGCAGACTTCACACGTCCGCCTGGTCTTAAGGGTTTATGACTTCATTTATGGACCTCAGCTTGTTTCTGCAGGAGAATATCTCATAGTTTGTTTCTGCGCTTTGAGCTCAGAGAAGATTGAAAGTACAAAAACAAAGTCAGGCATTGAAAATGGTACAAAAAATACAAAAGTAGTGTCATTAAAATACACTGAAAGTATTTTAAGTGCACTTTAAAAGTAAAAATGTCATATTTTTGAACGGAGTTCTGCAGACAGTCTTTATTTTATATATTTATATATTTTATAAATATATATATTTATTTATAAATATGTATATATTTATACAAATATATATAAATATCGCTACATATGGGCCTCCACACCGTGTCGACCATCGTCTGTCTCTAGTGGGGCTGGAGCTCGGCCTCGGGGGGAGTTGATGGCGCCGCCTGTTGAGCCAGGCAGCCGAGCGGCCTGCCAGCTCCCTCAGGGTGGTCGGTTTGAGTCCCTGCCCGGACGCAGCGGAGCCGCCAGAGAGGGGAGGAGGTCGGCGGGAGGCCTCCTCCTTCTGCTCCGGCTGCAGCCCTCCGGCCGAGACGCCGTCCGTGCGTCCACATATTTCTGATGCGCTGTGGAGCCGCTCGGTCTGCACTGGTGGCGGTGATGGTGGCGGTGATGGTGGCGGTGATGGTGGCGGTGATGGTGGCGGTGATGGTGGCGGTGATGGTCCCAGTTCAGCGCCAGTTGGCTCCAGTAACCATGGGCACGAGCCAGTGTGTGCGCTGGTGTGAGGAGAGAGCTGGTTGGTGCTGCCTGCAGGCACACTAATGACTTTGGGCCTCATAATTAAACCTGAAGAGATGCAGAGAGGATTTAAATACTGTAAACACACACACACACACACACACACACACACACACAGCCTTGCTTGCTCTCTACTTTACATCCAGGCTTTGATCTGTTGAAGGACAATTTATTGCAGGAACACTGAACACTGCCAAATACGCAGAGCAGGACACACACACGCACGCACACACACACACGCACGCACGCACGCGCGCGCACGCACGCACGCACGCACGCACGCACGCACGCACGCACGCACGCACGCACACACACACACACACACACACACACACACACACACACACACACACACACACACACACACACACTCTGTGCCCAGGTATAAAACTGCACCGTGTCTCTTTCCTGCTTTAATGACGATTTAAAGGGAATTTAGGTAAACTTTTATTTAAGATGGCCTGCCATCGCTCTGCAGTCGGAGCTTTTAGAGGGAAACATGGAAACATGGAAACATTGAAACATTGAAACATTAAAACATTAAAACATTAAAACATTGAAACATTGTAACATTATAACATTATAACATTATAACATTATAACATTAAAACATTAAAACATTAAAACATTAAAACATTAAAACATTAAAACATGGAAACATGGAAACATGGAAACATGGTAACATGGTAACATGGTAACATGGTAACATGGTAACATGGTAACATTGTAACATTGTAACATTATAACATTATAACATTATAACATTATAACATTATAACATTATAACATTATAACATTAAAACATTAAAACATTAAAACATGGACACATGGACACATGGACACATGGACACATGGACACATGGACACATGGACACATGGACACATGGACACATGGACACATTGAGACATTGAAACGTTGTAATATTATAAAATTGTAACATTATAACATTATAACATTATAACATTATAACATTAAAACATTAAAACATTAAAACATGGACACATGGACACATGGACACATGGACACATGGACACATGGACACATGGACACATGGACACATGGACACATGGACACATGGACACATGGACACATGGACACATGGACACATTGAGACATTGAAACGTTGTAATATTATAAAATTGTAACATTATAACATTAAAACATGGAAACATTGACACATTGAAACATTGTAACATTGACACATTGAGACATTGAAACATTGTAATATTATAAAATTGTAACATTATAACATTGACACATTGTAACATTGTAACATTGAAACGTTGAAACATTGTAACATTGTAACATTGAAACGTTGAAACATTGTAACATTGTAACATTGACACATTGAAACATTGTAACATTGACACATTGAGACATTGAAACATTGTAATATTATAAAATTGTAACATTATAACATTGACACATTGTAACATTGAAACGTTGAAACGTTGAAACATTGTAACATTGTAACATTGAAACGTTGAAACATTGTAACATTGTAACATTGTAACATTGAAACGTTGAAACATTGTAACATTGTACCTTTTTTGCTTTAAAAATGTATCAGTTGGTCTCTTGGTGCACCACTTTGTTTCCAAGCAACCATTGGATTGATTGCCCTTTTATTCATAAATTCATGTTCCCCAGAGAACGAGACCTAGGGACTTCAGTTATCTTCTGTCTCATCGTGGATTTTGTCGAATATTTGAACAACTGTTGGATGGATTGCCTTTAAATGAGCTTCAGACATTCATGGCCCCCTCGGGATGAGTTATATAATATTACATAAAAACTAGAATTACCTCCACTAATCAGTCAAGTTGCCAAAGAATTCAGAAATGCAAATAAAATGATGATAACAAATGTCTTCCTCCATCTACTTCCTTTAACACACCACCAGAATATAAATGAAAGTATTGATTCCATCTTCTGTTTCAGTGGTTCGGTGACCTGGTGACGCCGGTCTGGTGGGAGGACGTCTGGCTCAAAGAAGGTTTTGCTCATTACTTCGAGTACGTCGGCACCGACTTCCTCTTCCCCAAGTGGAACATGGTGAGTAAAGACCGGTTTAAATGATGTGTTTGTTTTAGTTATTCAAGACAATGCACTTTACTGTAAATGTATTTAATTCCTTGGTATCCTACCTGCCATGTCTTTATTTGGTTTGCTCGGGAAATTTAATTTAATTTCCTTTCCGGTGGTTTCAGAAGAGTTATAAGTTCAGCTCCAGGCTCCAGTCAGTCAGATATGAATTTTATTTTATTTTGGTTAAACCATTTAAACGTCTCCAGACATTTAACATTCAACACGAGTAGAAAACAGTCAAAGAAAAGAACAAATATTTTCTAAGAGATATAAAAAAAAGAAAACTGTTGATATTAAACACCAACCAGCTCAGAAGAAGAGCATCTCTCTGAGGATTGTTTTTATTGGTAATGCCTTTTTATTTTTTGGCAAACAGAAAGTTTATCCAGAAGGATTACCCAGAGTAACTGGGGCGCTTCTTGTGGACACGTAGCTTTAAAACAAAAGCCCATTCAGCCCCATTGTTCTGGTGGTGGTGGCAGAACACAATGAAAACATCTGCATTGTTAGAAGCAACAGCAGGAGAAGTGAAAAAAAAAATTTCTGACCCTTTTGGACAAATGTGTTATTCTATTTTTTTTTGGGACACAAACCAACAATGTGTTAATCCGTCTCTCAATAACTTCCTACTTCCTGTCTGTGGCTCTCAGCCCCGAGCTCATTGGCTCCCACTGAAGAAGTTTCCAAACAAAAATATATAATAACTTTCTTTTGGGAACTATTTTCAGCCGTATGAGGGACTGAATCAAAATAAACGTGTGTTTGAGGCTTTTGGATGATTTTAATGGAGATCAATGGTTCAGAGGAAGAAGATATATCACGCTACCACTGCTGGTTTTAATCTTTTACATCTGAAAACGTATACTTTATTAAGATAATTATAAGGTGCATATATGTCCAATCACATCACTTAAATTGCATTTCATGTGCCACTAAAGCTGAAGACGAATCCTGATGGAACAAATCAACAGTTTAAAATCAGTAAACATGTTTATTATCTCCTAATTTTGGATCTATGGCGTCATGATGATTGACCTCAAGCTGATGGCCACAACATAAACCTACAGGATTATCACATTATAATCATGAGATCATGAACATTGAAGAGACCGCAGCATCAACATCAGTAAAAAAGTGTTTTTGCATGTTCCAGTAATTCTTCTTCCTCTGAGGATGAAATATCAGCTTCTGCACCACCGTGTTTCTCTTTGTTGTGTCAAACTTTACATAACGTATGAAACCATGTGGACGTACAGCACGTGTTCATAAGAAGAAAAGTTAAAAGTGGCTTCTGAGTGGGAGGAAGTCCCGACTCCTCCTGAACTCGTCCTCCTTCTTCCTCCGGCTCGGATCAATACATCACTCCTCCTTCTCTAAAAGGCTTTTCCAGCAGATGATACTCTGCAGCGGATGAAATCTGATTTTTGTTTTGTTAGATTGTCCCAGAGTGACTCAAGCTCAAAACACAATAAAAGTAATAAAAAATAATAACTCCAATTTGCTCAAAGGGAGACAGTTCCTCCCCGACAGACAAATTCAAAGAGAACTTCTGAGAGAAACAGTGCAGGACTTTAAATTACAGCTCACTTCCTCCTGCTTTGTTTCTGTGATTTCCTTATCTCACACACACACACACACACACACACACACACACACACACACACACACACACACACACACACACAGCGGCAACGTGGCATTTTTAAACCCCGGTTATCGTGGTTCTGCACGGCTGGACGCGTTAATAGAAACAAAGTGTTTCTCCAATAACCGGCGCGATGATAAAGCGGTCTGTTCCTGATGAAGCAATTTATTTACAATACAGGTTTTATTGAACAAAAGAGCTGCAGGGAGAGGAACGAAACTCAACGCGGGAAATTAAACATAAACGAAGACGTGACGAGGAAGGAAATGTT
This sequence comes from Cottus gobio, assembly GCA_023566465.1. Classification (NCBI taxonomy): domain Eukaryota; kingdom Metazoa; phylum Chordata; class Actinopteri; order Perciformes; family Cottidae; genus Cottus; species Cottus gobio. Next base: position 17,869,495 of record CM042236.1, read on the forward strand.
TCTGCTCTCAGCCAAACGGGTTCAGTGTTGCATCATCTCTTAAAGATCCGCCCACTGTTATGGTTACATCTCCATGACTGTAGATACAGACTTCTATTTTCACTAAATATTGTCATGGTTTTCTCAAACAAACACTGAACATCTGTGTACGAAGTCTACCGCTTCACCTTTATCACGTTTCACGTTAATTGCAACAAATAACCTTAACTAGGTGTTACAATATTTAAAAAAAACTATCCGTTTAACGTGTTTCAACATTAAAAACCACTTATCACAACACGTCAACATGTTTACAACCTTAACCATGATCGTTACAGGTTAATCACATATTGCAACCTTAACCATGATCATTACACAACGTTAACCACATATTACAACCTTAACCATGGTCATTACACAACGTTAACCACATATTACAACCTTAACCATGGTCATTACACATCGTTAACCATGTTTACAACCTTAACCATGGTCGTTACACATCGTTAACCATGTTTACAACCTTAACTATGATCGTTACACAACGTAAACGACATATTACAACCTTAACCATGATCGTTACACAACGTTAACCACATATTACAAGATCATTACACATCGTTAACCACATATTACAACCTTAACCATGATTGTTTCACATCGTTAACCAGCTACAGACTGAAAACCATCCGTCAAGTCAACTTAATGTTTACAAGTTGCCGACTCCCTGAACTGCATGTGGAATAAAAAAGCCTTTTGCAGAACATTGTAAATCAGAAGCTTGTTTTTCAGCACGACTTTCACACCTTTTTGGTTTTGCACCAAAATTCAAACTGTCAAATTGTACAATGAGCTGGACATGCAGCCGTAGGCGGGAAATCGAAGGTGAAAGGAAGTCTTTACGGGGCCTGATGGGTCTGTTCATTGTATCTGATGGTCACAGAGAGCGTGTTAAAAAATAATTGGTTTGCAGCGGCCGAGGCTGCAACTGGACCTCGTACGACATAAATACTGCAGGACAAGCAGAACAGGTTCAACCAACAGCTTTAACACCCAAACACACCTCCTGTGAAGAAGTACCAAACAGGGATGAAAGAGCCCATCAGACCTCTCGAGTTCCAGCCAATTTACTTCTTCCTTCAGCAGAGTTCATCAGCGACATTACGCCACTTCAACACAGCCCGCCTCTCTCATGCAGCCCAATAAAAGACACATTGTGAATGCTTCATGTGCGTCATTCTGCTTACAACAAACAAACAAAGCTTTGTGAGTCATTAGAGCAGCGTGAGCACACGTCCACCTCTTCGTCCTCTTCATCACCTGAAGAGAGGGTCGACGTGTCTTTTCATGTAGCTCGTGTCTTTTTGAAATGCATGTTGTGTTTATTTTGAAAAGGCCGTGAAAACAAGTTAAAGAAAAGCGAGAACACGTGGAATAAATGAGGGGAAATTGCTCTTCATTTTCCGGCCGCGGTCCAAGATTTAATTAGTGCTATTTCTATTATAAACCAGTACAATGTGTTTTTTATACTGAGCAAAAGTAATGTGTGTTTAGTGTGGACACAATAGAGCAGCAATGAGGGACCGACCTTATCGTTACCTCAGTGGAGAGGAAGTGGACTTAATTGACTACTTCGTTCTACATGGCAGAGACAAACAATGCAGTTTTTACTTCACATTTTTATTCTTTACATAAATTATTTTTCTTGTTAATTTGCAAATCAAGGTAACAAACTAAAACAATAGATACTGAATTGTTATTGTTTAAACACATTAGTTAAAATGATCACCTACGACTTCCATCATCTGTTAATGCATCCATAATAGTAATGAAAATAGTCCCCAACAAAAAGCTGATTTCTTATTATGTTGGTTTGATATAAACTACGGTTACCAACATGAGCCGGTTTTAAAACAATGAAACTAAATAGTTGTGAGCGTATTGTTCGCTTTCTTGAGTTATAGGGTGAGCACAACTCTCTGGGGAAAGGGAAGCAACATTGGATGGATTGTGTTAAATAAAGTTATTAATCGCGGGATTGAGCACCTTGTTACTCAAAGTTTACAAATAACAATAAAATAGGTGAACAAGAGGAAAAAGGAAATTATCTCTGACAATGAATAAAACAAAAGGGAGCTCTGATAACTCAGTTTTCCTCCGTTCCTTTCTCCTACAACAAAGATATTACAAGAACAGATACATTGATATTGCAACTTCGTAAAGGTGAGACAAATACCTGCCGTGTCGTGTTATTCTTCGTGGCGACACGTCGTGCATCATCAGCACTGTTGCAACGACAGCTCTCTCCGTTTAATAAAGTGCCGTTGACCCGAAACCGAGCCGCACATCCACCGGGGCAATAACTCAGCTTTCAGCCAGAGAGCTCCCTCTGTCAATGACAGTGAGGTAAAAGAGGAGGAGGAGGTGGAGGTGGAAGAGCAGAGGAGTGATGGGGTGGAAGTGAAGGAGGACGTTTAAAAGATGGGGAGCTGCTACTGAACGCAGCGCCGTCGCTCCATCTGTGTGGAAGTGTTCACACTGATGACTGTTAGCCGTCCTCCACATGTGGTCCATCTGGTTCATAATGGCCCCGTGGACCAGATGGACCCCCCCCCCCCTCTCTCCAGGTGACTTTAAGTCTGTTAATTAGTGCTGATGTCTCATTTAGTCAGATTTTTTCTTTCTCACCGAGTCATTTTGGTTTCGTCCAAATGGTGCCATTTAGCTAATTAACCGATTGTGTAATGGGCGGTGGAGTCCCATGATGCAATCTGTTTACACCTCTGCCGGTGTGCGTCTGTCTGTTGGGCTCTGAAATGAAAAGGCGGCGGCCCGTCTTTACCCAGGAATTAGTCCAATCCTTTGAGGAGGGATCAGGAATTAGTCAGATTCACTCCCCGTCAGCCAAGAACAGGATTTATTTCAGAAGCGTTTATCTGACACATCGTTTGGTTCACAGTCTCAGAAGAGCTGCTCCCAGCCGGAGGCTCTTTAGCTGCCAGCCAGCTGGAATCCAGTTTTCAGCTTTTACCTTCCCCCCCATACCAGTTACCTACAATTACCTCCTGTTACCTCAAGAAACCTCCAGTTACCAACAGCACCCCAGTACCTCCTATCCTCATCGGTGAAATGACGTGTTGCATTCTTATATATATTATATAAATCACTTATATTGTTCTTATTGGCTTAATTACAGCACACAAATGAAAGCAGGGCAACGATATGAAGTAAAGTCTTTTTTATCACAATGTCAGTTTCAACTGAATTCAACATTTACAATAAACTCATGAAAGAAAACAACTTTTATGTACGGTAAACATGTTTATTTTACTCTTTTCTTTTAACCACACTTTACCTCTTAGAAATTGCTGTCTTACGGCATGCTATCTAAATCATACAGTTCTTTTTTTATTGGTTGAGTTCGGTGAAATTTAATAAACTTTGTGAAATCGCATGTTGTCTAAATAATTTGTGCCTCCAGCTGTGCTGGTGAGTCAGCTGTTCTATTTCTAGATACATTATCTTCCTTATTAACAGCATATAAAATCACACAATCATATTTTCCTGTCCATCATTCAGTTCCCCTCGTGTTGCTTTCTGTTCTGTTGAATAATGCATCATATGACTTTCATGTCGCAGAATATAAAATCATTATTGAGAGACGTAATATTGTGGGTGCATTACCACCAAGCTTCAGGTACAAAGAATCACACAATTAGACCGACCTCTTAGAACACTTTCTGTTTATATTCTTCATTTCAAACTAATTGAGAAAATATTGTGTTAACAAGACGAATATTTCATGCACGTTAAAACCGACCGAGCCTCGTCTGCAGGAAGTAGCCTGATCCCATCGGCCACCGCACACTCTAAATCTCTTTGGTGATGCAAATGTTCATAAAAAAATGTAATCTCTCAAGAAACTTTTGCTTGTCTAGATGTAGATTTGTTAACACTAAATCTACTTTATTAACCACTTTAATCCATTAATTACTCCACATTGGACCAGGAATTAGCCGGATCCCAGTAGATACTGTTAATTTAGAAAAAAGTTCCTGTTCACTTCATTCATTGATGATTAAAACTTCTTGAGCCAACAATTCCATCGCTTAACAAGATGGAGGTTCATTAAAACCAAATCTCCATAGTAAACACTGTAATCCATGAAATAGACCAAGCCGCACTACTCCGGATTCAGCCTGATCCCAGGGGTAATTTAGACAGAGCTCTTTACAGCTTCACATGTTTGCAGATGTCTATTAAACCCTGAAAGCAGAGGAGGAGGAGGAGAAGAGATGAAACAGGAAAAGGGTAATGGGGAAACGTAGAAAGGGAAGACTGACCAAAGAAAAGAGGAAACATGAAGGAATGAGTGAAGCGGGGGAAAGAAGTAGAGGAAACGTAGATTAAATTACAAGATGAAAGAAGAGGAGGAAATAAAGGAAGGAAAAACATGAGGGAAGGAAATAAGGAAAGGAATAATAATAATTAGGGGATGAAGAGTGGAAACAATAAATTAAATGAAAACAAGAAGATAACCTTAATAAATTAACCAGATTAATTACACAACTAATGCGTAGTTTAATGAACCAACTGTTCTACTAAATTATTGTTTGTTGAGGAACTTTATTTTGCAAACTGCTTAAGTATTTAACTGCAGTCTGGCGACAGCTGAGCGGAAAAAGAAAACAAACAAAGCAAACCCCGAAAGTCCATAAATAAAAAGGTTGGTAAGTCCCCACGTTGTTGGTGACTTAACTACCATATTCTGGTCCCCATAAGGTTGGTAAGTCCCCACAATGTTGGTGATTTAACTACCGTGTTCTGGTCCCCATAAGGTTGGTAAGTCCCCACAATGTTGGTGATTTAACTACCGTGTTCTGGTCCCCATAAGGTTGGTAAGTCCCCACAATGTTGGTGACTTAACTACCGTATTCTGGTCCCCATATGGCAGGTGAGTCACTACCATATGGGGACCAGCATCTGGTAGGCCAGTAACAAAGCATCTGACTAAAGATTTGGTTTGGTTTAGAATAAAGTTCCAGATTAAGGATTGGTTGGACACATGGTGGTGAAAGGTTATGACCAAGACTCCCGTGAATCTGAATGTCAATACAATGTCTCCTTAAAGGACCAAGACAAATATTTGTGTTTTTTTAGGAGAAGCAACGCTTCCTGACGGATGTCCTCCATGAGGTGATGCTATTGGACGGGCTTAACTCCTCCCACCCGATCTCCCAGGAAGTGGAACAAGCGACTGACATCGACCGAGTCTTCGACTGGATCGCCTACAAAAAAGTGAGTCATCGCAAAATTTGTCGGTGTGTTGACTGAAAATTTGTAATTAAAATTAATTTGATTATTTTTCCAATTATTGCTTTTCAAGGTAAGGAGTTTTGAGTAGAGTTAAACTTTTGGTGAACTTTGGCATGCAAGTTCCTGCGGTTGACCACTATTTACTGCAGTTAATTAATATTATCCGATTAGATAACCTAATTATCTATAATATAGTAATTACCGTCCAGTATATCATTTTAGTAAAGGATCGATTCCAATGGAATTAATCGACTCATTTCACGTTAACAATTGAGGGAGCGTTTTCCCTCGTTATTGTGTTTTGAAAGTGTTTTCCTCTTGCCGCCTGTAGGGGGCGGCGTTGATCCGGATGCTGGCTAACGTGATGGGACAGACGTTGTTCCAGAAAGGACTCAATGTAAGTTCATGTCGTCCAGCTGTGCACACAGAGGTTTTTAATCCAGGACGACAGGGAGAGCGGAGCTTTGGCTTTGAAATGGTGTGTCACCTGTGTGTGTGTGTGTGTGTGTGTGTGTGTGCAGCCAAACCCTGACTGTTTGGAGCACACTGAGTATGCAGATGGACGGAGTATAAATGGATTTGGCTTTGAGTTTTGTTATTTCTTTTTTGCTATAAAACAATATTACAAAACACTCAAAGGACAGATTTCTTGGGGGAGTTATCCAGGACTGATATTAAAAATATTATTCTAAAGCCAACAGTGTAGGTAACCCGTACCACGAGATGTCAATAAGTTAAACTATTTGTGTTCATATTTATTACATTCAGCTGTCCAATGCTCTTGGAGCCAGCAGAAAAATTAAGTGGGTCATTTTTATTAATTATTAACCTAAAATCAGTCAGATTATAAACATGATTAGACTAGACAATATCCATAAGTGTACATTTTTAATAATAATATTAATAATTAAATAAGCTATGGACAGAATCATTTCTATACAAATGCTGACTAAGTCATTTGCTTATAATAAAAATAAAAACACAAGTAGTAAAACATTTTTAAGACGACGGTGGTCTAATGTTAAAATAAATGTGTTATTGTTTTTTGTTTTAGTTTTCTCCCATGATGCTTTGCTTCACGGGAATAAAAGTCATTTTCTTTCAATGACACCTGAAAGCACCTGAAAGGTTGAAGCCTAACCTTAACCCCAAAAGAGCCTCACATCAAGTCCCCTATGGTGATGTGTATTTGTATTTATGTAATAAACACAATACGATCACTTTATTGATCGCCGATCAGATTGATCGAGATCGCCTCATTCCTTTGAATCTGAACTTCCAAACCTCCAAAGTCTGACTTCATGAAACCCGAACGCCTCCTGAAGGCCGTCGGGCTCCAGAGCTTCAGGGACGTGAACACGACAACGTTCAGGTTCAGTTTAACGAAACACCAGAAAGTTCCTCTGAATTGTGTTTTTATAAAAGCTCCATCGCCGCCTACTTAGGGACAAGTTCAAAGCAGAACTCGGAGCGTTGATCCGCGGAGAGGGAAGAGGAAGTTTGGCTGTCGTACAAAGTGATGAAAGATGAATCGGAGTGAAAACGCAAGGAGCAAATCTGAGCTTTATATCGATGAGTCAGACTTACTCTGGAGGGTTTTGTCTCACGCAGTCAAACCGCTCAAACTTTGGTGGCGTTAATGACGGAGCGGCTGCATTATTCATGGTCGGGCTCTCCGGTGGGCCGGAAACCGGAAAATGAACCCGGAGCTTATTTTTTTACGGAAAACAAAGAAATCTTTTTAATCCACAGAAATGAGTGAACGTGAAGATGATGTCATATGATGTAAGGTGGAAGTGGGTTAAATATAGCTTACGATCTGAATGGAGGCACGGAAGTATGTGTGATTCCCCATGTGCGCACACACACACACACACACACTCACATAATGTCCTGATTTTGCTGCATAAACTGCCAGTGACCTGGAACACACTGAGAACCATTCTATATAAAACACTGCTGATCCAGCAGCAGATCCCACAGAACAGTGTGTGTGTGTGTGTGTGTGTGTGTGTGTGTGTGTGTGTGTGTGTGTGTGTGTGTGTGTGTGTGTGTGTGTGTGTGTGTGTGTGTGTGTGTGTGTGTGTGTGTGTGTGTGTGTGTGTGTGTGTGTGTGTGTGTGTGTGTGTAAAGCACAAAGTGAGAGGGTCCTCGGCGCTCTAAAACTCCGGCGCTACAATGTATCAAAACCCGTGCGTGGTAAAACGCAGCGGGGGGCGTGGCCTCAGGGAACCCGAAGCGGCGTCACACTGTGTGGTCGTGATGTCATCGGCCGGTTGGCCAGCCTTCTGCCTCCCTGAGGAGCAGATCCGTGGATCCCGGCCGTCAGCGACCATTCACAGGTTGAAGCCGAAGCCGCCGCCCACTAAGACCCTCCACCGGGGGCCTCGTGAGGCTTCACCTTGTTCATTAGCCAAGAAAAGGACACGTCTGGGTTTGAAGCCCTTCAGGCGCTCGGCACGTCACGGAGACTTATGGTGTGTTCACACCGAACGCGACGCGAAATTTCGCGTCGCGTTACTCGCGTGAGTTTACTCGCTCGACTTTATTGGTGTGTTCACACCGAACGCGACGCGAAATTCGAGTGAGTTTACTCGCGTGAGTTTACTCGCTCGACTTTATGTGGTTAATTTCCGTCAACGCAAATTCGCTTTAACGCGGGCGGGGCTTATCTCCGTGGCTTATCTCCGTAAAAACAGTACCGTTTCCGCCATCCACCATTAAACTAACCACTAGTTCTGCTTTAACCTTCTTGTGGAAGTCCCTCTAATGTCGGACCATCAAACGCCCCCGTGTCCGGGTTGATAATATCATCCGTAGCCGCACAACAGCGTCTGAATGACGGCCGCTGCCAGCGCTACTTCTGGTGGATCAGCAACTGTTTGATTCAAACCGGCAGGACGGCGGTGATGACGCGCAGAGCTTCTCAACGCTGATTGGCTTTCGCGACGCGAATTTTCGCCCGAGTTGGAAAATTTCAACTCACGCGAATTTTGCGTCAAACGCGCCGCGCCAAACGCGTCTAACGCGCCGCCCGGCGAAATTTCGCGTCTGTGCATTGACTTTACATGTAATCTGGTCGCGCGAAAAATTCGCGTCGCGTTCGGTGTGAACACACCATTAAACTTAGCGCTTTTCAAACAGTAAACACTTTCAGACTCTTTGAAATGTTTCTTTCTTCCTCTTCACTCACAACGTCGGCTCCGAAAAATCAACGACTTCACGGAAGACGTGTCACATAGTGTTTATGTTTAGACGACCACAACAGAAATATAACTTCAACTACTTTGTACTTCTACTAGCAACAGTAGCGATACAACAGTGTAGAAATACACAAGCAAAAGTTATGCGGTAAAAATATGTAAAACATTTCATCATTTACAAAAAAATGTATATTGTGTCATTTAAGATAAGATATTAATCCAGGAAGGAAACTCTTGTGCCAGATAACAAAACAAACAAACAAAAAAATAGCAAAGAAATATATAATAACCATATACGAATAATAGAACCATCATTAAGTGTCAAATATATTATACGGAAACCAGTGAAAAGTAGAAAGCAATAAGAGTAAGGTAAATAAATAAAGTAAAATGATAAAATAATTAAAATATCTAAATAAAAATACAAGGTGTATGA